>JAJMGC010000007.1:356869-430365 GCA_030574995.1 Suhomyces maxii
TTTTTTTAGGGAAAAAAGGGGGGGGGGGGGGGGGGGGGAAGGGGGGAGGCTTATTATCGGGATCTTGCAAATTGCGCCGCGCCTCTTATTAGCTGGGGCGGCATCTTATTCCAAAAATAGCATGTCATTAAGCGGCACATGGCATTACATTGAAAGACATAATGCAATTTAGTAATCAGACATTGTTGCTCACTAAAGGTTAATGAGGTCGAGAACTCAATTCACTTGAACTTCTTTATCATCAACCAATGATCATGAAAAGAACTACCCCAGAAACCACCCCGCCATCCCCTTGCCAGATAAACTTAAACATTTCTGTATCGAGCTCCTGTATATGCTTCGGGATAATATTTACATACACCGAAGAATATGCAGAACATTTTGTAGGTTCAGCCTCATAAAAAAAAATTCTACATTCTACAAAAAATAACAATATATAAAAAAAAAAAAAAGGTATGGTTGATATCTAAAAAATAAGTATCCTTACAAGTGTAATCCCCACAAAGTAAATGTGAATTATCTGTTTATGGCTCAAGGTTCTCTTTATTTTTTTTTGGCTCTACATTGAATGTATTATTTCCTGTCACTACGGCTTTTACACCAATTGTATGGAAATGGACTTGGAAGTGATTCAAAAAAAAAAACAGCTGCAAAAGAAGGTCGTGTGCGTGTACCAGGGTGACGTAAATGCAAGGCAGCACGTCATATTATACATATGTTAGCTGCAGTCACCAAGTAAGCAGGCTTCTACTCCACCAAATACAACTAATCACAGCCGAAACAATCGTCTACGTCATTAAAAGGCAACCAATAAACAGAATTTTTAGCCATTTTCGCTTATTTCCTGTTTCTAATGTCATGTTCAGCCCAGGCTCTTGATTTTGAGTGACATCTAAAACTTACCAATTGGCGTAATTATCTATAGATTTGTTTTCTTTGCTATCCTCCGACTTTTGGCCATATCTACAATTAGTAAGCGTTTTATTTTTTTTTTTGTCTTAGGGTTGTGGTTCTGAGTAAAATTTTTTTTTTTTTTTCGGTGTCCTAAATCTCTCTAGTTTTACCCCACCAAATACCTACCACCAGTTTTTTTTTTTTTTTTTTTGGATTGTATGGGGCCTTATCACAAGTGTTTCAAATCGAAATAAAGTTAAATACCACAATTAATAAACGCCGATCTTGTAAATAAACATCACCTTGATATTAACGTTCTTTGAAGTTACGTTTGAAAATTAAATGTTGAAATTTGTCTGGTTGTGATTGCAGTTTCCAAACTTGGATCTTGGTTAAACCATGTAGAGCCCAACTAAAAGTTAAAAAGTAAATGTCGGTTTCAACTTAAAACCGTGGAGTACATTGGCGTTTTTTTTTTTTTTGTACTCATACTTTATTGAACCGTGAATTATGCCTGCCAAAATTATTTTAAAGCGTCATCGCCATGCATGCTTGTACACAGGCACATACCTTGCTTATCTACCCAATTTCAACTTAGAACATCTTTAAAACGGTATACGATGATACTCATAGCAACATAACCTTTGACCGTTAATCGACTAAATTCCAGTGGAATCCAACGGTCACGGAATTTTTATACTCTTTGATTCAATTTCCTTTGCTGGATAATTTCCGTCCATGATACTCTAAAGAACAAATAAAAAAAAAACTTTAATTTAAAGTTTCACTAACTACAAAGTTATTGAGAACTGAAACGTTAGATTGAATGTCTAGTAAATACTAATTCAATAGATTTGATTATAAGTGACTTTAAAAACGAGTCGATTGGAACAAAATTAAACTAAGTCAAGAAGGAAGTGAAAAGAATGCTAAAAAAGGACTTAAAATATTGCTCTTGTTTAGAAACAAAATGACAAAGTGGGCCCCGACCTTTTTTGTAGAATTAAACTAGTAATACATTAATTCTGCCGACTCAGATTCGGCTTCAACCTACTATTATTATTATTAGTTGATTGAATAGCTGAGTGTAATGACTGCGTTGGATATTTATGGATCAGGAATACCTCTTTCTCTTCTTAAATCCCTCTCGTGTAACCTATAATGTCTTGTCATATTGGACTTAACAGAAAAAAGCTTACCACATCCATCCCAGGTACATTTGTAGATTTTTTCACCAGTATGCATATTGTAGTGAGTTTGAAGGGAAGAAGGTCTCTTAAACTGTTTGTTACAAATGGTACATCTGTTACGTCTGGCAGTTTCTGGAGTCATATCATAAGTGGTGGCTGAACCTACCCTTTTTCTTCTTTTTGGCTCACTAGAACCAGAACTAGCTGATGATACTGAGGAGGTGGCAGATCTGATTTCAGATGGAATCATTCTTGTTTGTGATAATCCAAATGAAGTATCATATTCATTATTATTAACATTAGGAGCGGTAGCATTATTGTGGTTGTTGTTGTTGCCGTTGACATTCATGTTACCAGTGCCATAATAACGAAGTGGTTCTTGCATTATACCAGCACCACCATACGCATTCAACGGTGGTAATGTTGGATTGAGATAATTATAAGCATCTTGCTTGGTACCCATATTTGGTGAGGAATCAGCCGGCTGTTGAAATGGAGCACTGTCATACGGACCCTTTGGAATTGATGTTTCAGTGTTAAGAGAAAAATCCTCTTGTGGTTTATCTAAGTTGTAAGCATAAACCCCAAATGGCTCTTGTGAAAAATCGTCAGCTGGTTGTTGAACATGACTATATTGTTGATAATTCTGACTTCCTACCGAAGGTATCAGACTGTATTGTTGAAGGGGATATAAAGCTGGTTGTGATGGATATTGGTAAGAAGATGTACTTGTTGTTGAAGGATAATTATAATTATATTGAACCAGTGACTGAGTAGCATATGCTTCAGAATGTGGAGCAGTTTCCAATAACGATCGACCGTTAGAATAGATAGCTTGGTTATAAATCATATTTCTAAAATTATCAACAGTTGCCGTATGAGAAGTAGTAGTTGTAGAAGGTAAACGATTCGGATTCAGACTCGAATTAGCAGGATTTGAATCTGTGTCTTTAGACGGTTCCATTATTCAAATCCAATTGGCGATTGGGATTGATGAGGTTTATATATTACAGAATGTGAGGTATATATTTAAGGCTCAGAGGAAAAGTTGAACGAAAGGGGATTGTTCAAGGCAGTAACCGAGACTTCTACAGATAAAGATAGTTATACTTAACATGCATTTGCATGATGTATTCTGCAAGCCTAAGAAAACCAAAAAAATACACAAATAATTTAATGCATTAAAATATGCATGAGCCGCACCAGTATGTTTCTGGACCGTTCAAGTTCTGTCATTTAACTCAAATACTTAGCTACTATTACAGGCGTCGTAAATTCAAAAAAGGCGACCTATTCGTGGTCAATTTCCGTTTTGGTGATATCTTGCGGGTTCATAACCTCGTTAGAATCCCATATTCTGACACTTTTTTCTCCTTGTTCGTTTCCTCCTCCCTCGTGTCCAATAAACTATCGTATACTATATTTCTTATGTTAGTCACAATAGATACCTCACCAATCAACCAAGTATCCAATAACCCTAGTTCTTATACGTGCCGATTAAGGTGTAGGCCGCTGTTTGCTTTGCCTCCTCCCCCCTCCCAATGTTCTTAAATGCAAGATTGAACTTTGTCTGCATTGTCAACCCAATGCACAATCACAAAACACATCTTTAACACCACTTATGTCCGGGCAATCTCATAATTCACCTGATGATCGCAACAAATGAATAAATGATCGGTGTTGAATTGATTCGATACATATTCTATGCGTGATGAGAAAGATTGCGGCTTAGATATCTTATGATCATCTGGCTCACTTCAAAAGTTTAAAAAAAGACACCATAGTGATTCACTTTCTACAAGTATTTCGAAAAATGGGTCAATTCTCTTTGAATTCTCCTGGCGCATTTCTCCGTCGAGCAAAAAGGTCTGAATCTCATGCATCGATCCCGTTTGTTACTTACAGAAAGCAGGATTTGTGTAATATTATGTGCACGCAAATTCGGCTTTTGCCTACTAGTGCGGTAAATACTGCATTAGGATATGACCTGTTGAAAATTAAAATACAAAAATGAAGGGTCAAATTAGATCTAAAATTCCGCTCTTGTGTTTAGCAAAAAAAAAAAAAGACAGACTTGCATTGGGTCAAAAAACGATTGCACCAACAGCCACAGATCTTTACCATGTTTCAGTTAACGTAAACGATCATACTCAGCCGTGAAGTATGATCTTCTATGCATCTCAGTTTTTTTTTTTTTTTTACCTTTAGTAATTTTAAGGTTTTTGAACTCAGATTGTGTATTTTTTTTTTTTCGGTCGGCATCAGATGTACTTGGGGACAAATTGGGCAGGTTCGGACGCAGAACCTCACCTAAACCTTATAACTACATAGAATTGTTGGGAGGAAGAAAAGACTAAGAGGGAGAAACAAGAGAAGAACTTTAAAAAACTTTAAAAAAAAAGTTAAAAGTAAAAATAGAACCTCTTCTGAAAAAAAAAACCTAAACGATTTACACTTGTTCATCGTTTGGATGTAATTAGTAATTAGTAACTCCTCATACATCAAGTGGAGTAAAGGTTGTTGGTGATAGGTTTCGCATGTTTTAAATAAAGTCTATTGTTTGGTAAATGCATGGACTACTACTTGACTTTTAATATGCACAATCAAGAAATCTTGTACACCTAATGCACAATCATAATTACATTTCTTTTTCATCACCCGAGATTATTTTCTCCACCAAAAAAAAAAAAAAATTCAGAAACCCCATGAAAAGTCGATACGGCATCTCACTAGCATTTTTCCCCCTCCCTCTCTATTGGTTTTGGTAGTTATCTAAAAGAAAAGAAAATATAAATTGGGGAAAAAAGTGGATCTGTCACGCCCCCTCCATTTATCTCAGTTTTGATAGGTTATCCGTTCATGCAATTGGCTATCGATAATCAGGGGAAAAATGCCATCACGTGGGCCCAATTTTGGTGTGGCTCTAGGCCCCTGGAGTGATTACCAACGCACATTAAAACTTTTTGTATGTGGCCCATTCCGTACATGGTCTGATCTTCATTCGTCTTGATTGTTCCTACATGACACGGCTCTAGTTGATGTGGTTTTTTTTTTTTGTCTTTTGTTCAACTTTGTTCTACTTTATTGACCGGCATTTACGATGTATCGTAAACGTGAAGCTTTTAGTGCTTATTGAATCTTGATACTTCGGGTTTAATCTCTAAATGGCAAAGATCAACAATCAAGAGGCTGATGTGGCTGATATCTTTGATATATGTCTGTCTGTCTCCTGTCTGACCGTCGTATGTATGCAAGAATATGTGTCTAACTTGTATGTGGGTGAGCAAGATAACGAATCAAAAACGGAAAAAGGTTGACGTTTTTGGTCATCTTATTTGAAGGTACTGCCTCATTCCCCACAATTCAGATTACATCAACAGTGCCTTTGGTGCACAGTAACTACTTTTTATCAATTTAAATTTTTTAATATACATACCTTGCATTCTAGACCTTAATTATAAATTCTATGCTGACAATTTATTCCAAAGATTCGCCGAAACGAAACTTCGATATTCTAAATATATCTTTGCTACTAAACGAGGAGGACCTACCACCAACCGCGATCACATCTGATGTCACGGCTGTTTCATGATATTTCCCGCTCTGAACCTTAACGGTTCTAACTCATTAGTTTTTGTGGGCTCTTTTTTCTTATCTATTTTCCTCTACTCCCAAACGAAAGTATTTTGTAATTGAGATTAGGTCACTGAAATTCGAAAATGTGCCATCCAAGCCTTTTCTACATCTTCTCTTACTTTATGCTCATGTACGTAATTTAGGACCCCACTAGCGTTTAATTGATGACTTTTTTTCCATCACTTTTTCACTCTCCCTCTCTCTCACTCATACACACTCTCTCCACCCTCACCCCACCAACTGTTTGTCAAAAATCTATTTTTGGATTCTCGAGTAATTAACCCCCACACACTTTTCGCAGCCAGCCAGCCACCAACCAGCCATTGCAACCAGCATTAGTGCTAAACGAGCCAATGAGACATCCTTCTCTACAATAGGCAGACCACCTCTATTTACTTTCTGATTCAGACAGGTAGGTACACCGCTAGACATCATGTAGACGTAAACAGCACAATTGACAGGTTCTAGCATCAATGCACTTTCCCATCATTCGTACAGCCAGCGTCACACCCGTTACCTCCACTTATCTCCTTATCTATTGTTCGTACCTGTCATCCCCACACGTTCTAACCCTCTTTCTTCAGTATAGAAGATCTCCCTGACTCCAAGCCCTCGTGATCTTTCCTCCATCCTCATCAAGGGGTCCCATTCGGACTATAAAAGCAGATGGCTGGCCCACTTGTTTTAATAAGTATTCTCTTTAGATCAATTAACCAGATCAAGTAACTTTCATCTTCCCCCATTCCCAATTATGAGATACTCTACTTTCTTCGCTTCCGCCGCTGTATTAACTTTGGCTTCTGCTGCTACTGTTCCAGATGAACCTTGGACAGCTTTGACTCCAACTGGTGCTGCTCCTTCTGGTGCTGTTACTGACCACGAGCATTTGTTCGGTATTCAAGTCATCACCATGGATTCGGTTCCTACTGATGCTCCTTCTGGCTCTAACGAGAAGAGAGATGCTGTTCAACAAATTGATGATGGTCAAGTCCAATTGCAAACCACAGTTACTTTGGAACCAGCTCCAGCCCCAACTGTCATCAACCAAATTGATGATGGTCAAATCCAACACCAAACTGCTCCTGTCATTAACCAAATTGATGATGGTCAAATCCAACACCAAACTGCTACTGTTGTTGCCCAAATTGATGATGGTCAAATCCAACACCAAACTGCCCCTGTTGTTGACCAAATTGACGATGGTCAAATCCAACAACCAACCGCTACTGTTGCTGACCAAATCGATGATGGTCAAGTCCAAGCTACTGATGCTCCTGCTGCTGATGCTCCTTCTGATCACACCACTTCCTGTAGAGCTGAAAACAACTTAGGTATGACCTTAAAGGGTTCTGTCTTAACTGATACTAAGGGAAGAATTGGTGCCATTGTTGCTAACAGACAATTCCAATTCGATGGTCCTCCACCACAAGCTGGTACCATCTATGCTGCTGGTTGGTCTGTCACCACCGACGGTAAGTTGGCTTTAGGTGACCATGAAGTCTTCTGGCAATGCGCTTCTGGTGACTTCTTCAACTTATACGACAAAAACATTGCTCCTCAATGTTCCCCAGTTTATTTGGGTGTTGTCGACTTGGTCGACTGTTAAAAGGTTAACTATCAATACCTCGTTGTTTTATTCTTAACAACTTTTCTTCCGTGAAGGTTTCAATTTTTCGAAAACACTGTTCATTATTTGGCAGTGTTTGTGCATTTTAATAACCACATATAATGCATATTTAGGGTAATAATATCATTTAAAGTTCACTTTTGATACTGTAGAATACTTTAAAAATATCGACCGCTAATCCTCGGTCTATTAACTTTTAGTTGAGCCTTATTATTCTCCTTTACCTATTAGATTCAACACTAAATGGTGGTTGCAATCAAGGTTCACAATTTTGCAGCCAATGTAAAATTGTGAGCAATGTGTTTTGTTATGTACCTTGATTCTACACGTTCTAAATGGTAATCCTATGGAATTGAAGCTCTATATAAATGCTCAAAACGATCAATGATAATTGAATGGCTAAGCCTGGAAATTTCCAATAAACTTGGTCCATAAAATGAACTATACATATTAGGAGACAAAGTTAAAAGTATGATGATATTGTTAGATACGGTTTCATCTCTTTAAGAAACTCTTTTGTTTCATTGGACTCTTTCCATTACCATTGGTCATGGTGTATGCAACACTAGTGTAGGCATTGTTTTCAGCATTGTACATCACTGCGTCGTCGCTGCCATCACCATTACCAGGCTCACCATAATGTAATGTGACTGAGCTGAAATTCTTGAATGGATCATTGGAATCGGTAATGCCATTTTTAGACTTAACTTCCTTATTAGGTCCACTCATATCAATACTTTCAACTGGTTTCTCGTACTTTTTGTTTGTTTTTGTTAAAACAGGCAACATTGGAGGTTGTTGATGTCTTAATAATGCCCATTGAGTATTTTTAAAGAATACATGGTTTTTAACATCTGAAGCACCAGTTTTGGATCCAAGTCTTTTAACTTCATCTTTAATAAGTAATTTTTTAATTAAACTCTTACAACTTGATGAAATAGATTGAGTATCCATAAACTTGACATCCTTTTTCAAAATATTAGCGAATGTTTTCTTTCTATCAGATCCCTTAAATGGAGTGGTTCCATATAACATTTCATATATGAAAATACCTAATGTCCACCAATCAACTGCTGATGTATGACCCTTTCCTTTGATCACTTCAGGTGCAATATATTCTTCAGTACCAACAAATGAATTAGTTCTAAATCCATCAATACACGCTTTGGTATCTAAAGCCAATCCAACATTGTGACTTGAGTTACCATTAGATGATATATGACCACCTTTACTGAAGAAAATCTCAGGATTTTTGGAACTTTCAGATTGTTTAGATAAATCGAAATCACTCAACATAATATGACCTGATTGATGAAGTAAAATATTTTCTGGTTTGAGATCTCTATAAATAAATCCCATCAAATGAAGATATTCTAGTGCAGCAGTTACTTCTGCAGCATAAAATTTGGCATCTTTTTCGGAAATACTTTTAGATTCTCTGGTTTGTAATGCTCTGAAAAATTCTCCTCCCATACAATATTCCATACACAAGTAAAGATAATCTTGAGATTGGAAAGAATGATACAAGGTAACAATGAATGGATGGTTACTGGTAGCCAAAATTTCTTGTTCGGCCAAAGCTCTTTTGATTTTATTTCTTTGGATCATTTCCTTTTTATTTAAAACTTTCATAGCATACAATTTATTGGATGCCTTTTCACGAACAAGATAAACTTTACCAACATCACCTTTACCCAAAAGTCTAATCTTTTCAAAACATTCTTGATCAACTTGGGCATCCATAATTTTGGTAGATGCTGAAGAATACATTCTTTCTTGAGTATAAGTTCTTGGTCTTCCCGAAATTTTAAGTTCACCAATATGTTCATTAAGATTAAATTTGTCTCCTTGGGCTTGTGGTGCTGTGGCTGGTACTGTTTTAGATTCATTTAATAAACGATGAACTAATGGAGCAGATGCTACTCTTCTCAAAGTTCTTTGGAATGGAGAAGCTGGAGCTGCAGATGGTGATACTGGAACTTGTAATGAACCAAGTTTCTTTGCTCGACCAGAATCAGAAGATCCCTTTTTCAGCTCTGCTGATAATTCAAGATCTGATAAAAGTCCACTAGTGAGTTTATTGGTAGGAGTCTTTGGGACATCAAGTTTAGGATTATTAAACGTAGGAGATTGAGGAGAGTTGGAGTTTGTTTTACGGAAATCAAAATCATCACTGTATTTGGTTTCATCACCACCATGTTGGTGTACTTTTGGTGGCTTAAGAACTCCGCTGTCACTCAAAGAAAACACCGAATCATTGTGTCTTAAAGAAACAGCCAAATCATCTCTATGACTAGATTCTTCAAGATATTTATTGGGAGATCCATTTGTATGTGGAGGAAGTCCTTGATGAGCAAAATATAAGTTTGATGCAACAACAGGACTATCAGGACTTTTTGGATTTCTTAAAGTTGGGTTGGACTTGTTTGTGGTTGGAGAATGAGTGACAATTTCTGGGACTTTCTTTTGCTTTGGAGATTCCTGATGGAATGTTTCAACGGTACCCTCTTTTAAAGTTTTTGGTTGTTTATCTGAGTCAAATGCAATTGAACCATTTGATTTATTACGGTTTTTGGAATGCTTGTCCATATATTTGGAATTTTTTGGTCTATCTGTATCAGTTGGAATATTACCATTTTTAGAAGTATGCGAATGATTTAGAGGACTCACTGGACTGGATTGAGATCTCTTTCTTGAAAGCATGAACTTTTTGACTTCCGATTTGGAAGTATCTTCAATACTGGTATCAGCATCAATACTATCAACATGAGATGAAACCTTATAACTTTTATCATCATTTGATTCGAAATGAGAAGATGGGGATGATGAGATACGGAAAAGGTTCTTCAACTTGATTAAGCTAGGTGATTTTTTGCCATCTTCATAGCCACCTACCGGAGGTGGTTGGGAATGCAGTTGGTTTGAAGATTGGAATGGGTTTTGAAGGCTATCATGTTCTATTGGTTCCGATGGGTTTTCTTTATTGAAGAAGAACTTGGATATGGAAATTGATCTGGATCTGGCAGATGAACTATTTGATGAGTCAGTATTTTGGGTACCATTATTTGAGCCTTCTGGTCTTATGATTGGAGGTGCCTTAAGTTCATTGGTACTTGTGTTGAATATGGAGCTATCATCGTCCACATCGTGGCCGTTGGAGGTAGTTGCACTAGCAGGCCCACTACCACTATTTGATCCATTTAATCCATTTGGACCATTTGGGCCACCACTTGCAGATGGATTTCCATTTGACTGGAAAATATTGGAATAGAAGCTGACCATATTAAGCAAAATTTTGTTTCTAATAGATGAGGATGGTTATATGATATGAAGGACGACGGAGCAGTGAATGACTATATTGATTTTGATGGATCAAAAGAAAATATGTATATAAAAAAAATTCCAAGAACGGTTTTGCTTTGCTTTGCTTTGCTTATCACGCTATGAGCAAAAGGTTTGGTGATAGTAGGCTAACGTGTCTTTTAAGGAATCAGTCTATGAAACGAACAGT
The DNA here is from genome assembly GCA_030574995.1 of Suhomyces maxii. Lineage (NCBI taxonomy): Eukaryota > Fungi > Ascomycota > Pichiomycetes > Serinales > Debaryomycetaceae > Suhomyces > Suhomyces maxii. The sequence continues at coordinate 367,728 of JAJMGC010000007.1, forward strand.
GAAGACGTGGTCTTTGGCAATATCAACACTTGAGCACAAAGTATCCACGTTATATTGGTAGTCTGAACCTTTTGTAATCCAATAACTCCGACCTTCTGGAAAGGGGTACGTTTTTATTGTCTTGGAAATAGAGTGTTAATCAAAAGAAAAAAAGTGAGTCTCTGGAGCCGCCTTGATGGTTGGAACGGCCTTATTTGTGTAGACGAGAAAGGGTAGCAGTACGGGTTTTTTTGAGAAGGGGATTTGTTTAGAAATTGTCCTCCGCCCAGCACGAACCAGTATCAACAAATGCAATTTAAATGAATTCAGGTGTGGTGAAATGGGTTTGAATTTGGCATGGTGGAAATTTGCTGGGAATGCTTACGTAAGCAGTGTTGCTATAAGTAGGAATCCGAACCCTGGTGACCAGAGCAGAAACCAGTACAGGATGGTGAGGGTGTGGGGTTACTGTGGGGGATGTCTATTAAAAAAACTATAGAGGAGGAAGGATGATGATAATAAAGTCAGCCAAAACGTTAGCACCGATAAAACGTTCTGGATGGTGTACTTATAAACTTGACGTATACGGCATTTCTCCTAAAAAAATTCGTCTGTTTTGCCAACTGTCGAATATTGAAATTTGGTGGTGTTTCCAGCATACACAGTTGAGATGCACATCAGGAACTGAGTATAAGTATGTGTACACATAACACCTGGAATTTTTGGGTAAAAAGAGGAGGAGTTGTCGTAGGTTCTTTAGTATTTCATTACCGATTTCATCTGGCTCTTATAGCAGGGAGTGTAGCCGAAGGTTCATGCTTGTTCAAAAATAGGATTGAGATGTAATTTGTGGGAGTGGAGAAGGCCACTTCTTTTTTTTTCTTGACAATAATGACTGGTTGTTCTTTTTATAGTAGTGTGATCTAATGGAAAGTAGAGATAGTTGGAACTCCTACTATGGCTATTGTTTTTTTTTGAAAAAAAAAACCTGAAGCCATTGGACATACCTCTGGCACTGGATCGCAACCGACCTATACTAAATGAGGAGGTAAAAGGAAGTTTGGAATGGAGTTCTTAATGTGGTAAACGTGGCCACAGTTACGACAAGTCATTTTGCCTTCTACTATTTGGGTTTCCATAAGTAAAGTATGCAAATCTCTCAATATCACTTGACTGTCTTCCATTATAGGATCCAAATCTTCTGGCTTGGTTTCTGGTAATGATTCATTACCTAAATCTCTTGCAACTTGAACAACGGCGTTCCAGTCTAATCTGTCAAGCATGTGGCTAACAAACTCTGGTTTGAAATCGGTTTCTTCTTGGACTAGTTGGCATTCTTCGTACTTCAATGGGAAGGCTTCCTTTGAGCTCAGACAGCTCCTGACGGCACAGGTGACAAAGTTGGTGGTTAAGAACTTCATGATGGTTGGTTCCTTATCAGGCATCGCTGGTGAAAAAATTATAGAGTCTGGGTCACGTGTGCTCATCCGATGGAGTCTCATCAGTGATCTGATCATTAAGAGAGAAGAAGTATTGTAGGCGGATAAAAAGAGATATGGGTACGAAAGGCTTACTGAAGCTGTTCAGTTACTGTAAATGCTTCGTGATATAATTTTCGCTTCTACAATGGCAGTTTTACACCAATGTATTTACATTCTTTAAATAGCCTGGGCCTAGAGGCAGAAGTACAAAATGTACTTTATTTAGATGCGCGCACCAAGATCAAAGGTCACTCGCACTCATCGACATACTGGACTGGCATAACTGTGGAGAGCTAGAAATCTTTGTATTACGTAATGTCTGACTAATACAAATACATAACCACTTCTATACTACATCTGGGGCCCCCAGTTTCATCTAACACTTGCCCTTGGAAATAGTATTGGGCTAATTGCTGAGTTTTCTTCCTTTGGGTTATTATTAAACAGTTCTTATCCCCTCTTATGTCTCTTTACTTCAGCAATATATGTGCACCAGTGTATTTTGCCCAAAACCAAAACCCAATCTACAAAGCTTTCCATAAGAGTTCCAACACATTACATCCCCATTCGATACAGAGCTCTTTCTCCCTCTCCGTGTTAGAATTCATTCACGTATCATACCTTAGCCAGTGACTTTTTGTGGTGCGTGCACGACGCTACCGGTGGCAACGACAAAACGATACAACTCCACACCAACCTACCAGTTATCACATCAACACCATGTCATTGCAAAAACTTACCGCTGAATTGTATCAGTTATTCGAAGCTGAAAACTACGTCCAGTCATTGAAGTTGTTGGCACCAATCAAAATCGAATTAATCAAACACAATTTGCTCGTTCCTTTACCCACCAATACTCAAAGTAAAGACCAAATTAACGATTTGAAGATTGCTCAAAGAATCTTTGAAATTGGAGCTTTATCATCTCTACTTACCAACAACTATCAATCTTTTGAAAACTACGTGGCTCAATTAAGACCGTTTTACGCTCATGAAAAGATCTATACAAAGCAAGAAATACTCAATACTGATGCTACCAAGATTATATCGTTGTATTTACTTTATTTGTTATCGCAGGGATTGATCTCCAAATTTCATATTGAATTGGAAACCATCTACAACTCCAGTCAATATGATACTGAAAAGGATAAATACTTGAGTTTCCCAATTAATTTAGAAAGAAATTTGATGGAAGGTAACTACATAAAGATTTGGAAACTTTTAAAGGAAGAGAAAAACTTACCATGTAAAGAATACAACCATTTCATAGACACTTTGATCAATGCCCTCAGATTCGAGATCTCCAAGTCTTTAGAAAAGACTTACGATTCTATACCAATCAGCAATTGCAAGAACTTATTATACTTCCCACAAGAACAATCAGACAGTGCTTTTGAAGCTATTTTGAAGGAACAATTCGAAGTCGACAACTGGAGAATCGAAGGTGGTGTGATTTACTTCAACAGAAACGAAAATGCTGCTGATCAAACTGAAACTTCAAACACCATCATCAATGCGTTGAACTATGCCGAACAAATCGAATCTATTATCTAGTTTTTTTTTTTATCAGCTAAGATATTTCATATTGGCATTTTCTTCTTTAATGCCGATAAGTTTATGGGTAGGTCAATAAAGGAAAGAGTAAGTTAAAACTGCCCCGTACCACGGAAGAACTCATGGAAGCATTTCATTGTGTACGAATAAACCACTAGGCAACGCCAGAAAAGATTCCAACCTGCTTAAATCACTACGTGTGCTGGTGTTTCTATTTCATTACTTAGATATATAATCAATCTATTGGTTTCATTAATAAGTGTAGTTCACTCACTGGTTAAAATCGTATTATTCCAATGAAGTATAGAACCCTTTGTATGCAAAGTCCAAGTCGTTGAGGAAGGCATCCACGTCCAGTTGTTCCAATTCAGCATCATCGCTTAAGTTGTTCAATTTAATCAACCAATTGACCAATTTGGATTTACCTTGGAACTCAATGATCTTGTGACTACCACTCTCTATCAAATCATTCAAATTGACCACCAATTCACTCAACAACGGATGCAATTGGTCCTTGGTCTTGTAGTTCAACTTCAACGCATCCATACACGTTATAAAATTACCAGTTATCTCGGCAATCATCTTCCCAGCAGAACTAGAAGTGGTTCCTGGAATGGTACTGACAGGTTCAGTTGGATGACTTGAGCTTTCCACCTGGGTACTCAAATGCTCAATGGTAGCGGGTATTCCCGCTTGTAATCTCTTTATTGCCAGAGGACAATGGATATCGAACTTTTCACTTAATAATGGTAGAAAGTTGCTGAGATCATCATTCAATTGTGATCCGATCATATTGCGTAGGAACGTCACTGTGGCTGGATCATCCAAGAACCCTTTGATGATTATTTGGTACTGGTTGATGAGTCTGTATGTTGTGGAAGTGTACTTTTCTTTGTCTGTTATGTAATCCTTCAAGTATGAGTTTTCGAGCATTTCTAATGTTGGTAAGATGGAGTAGACCTCTGATACTGAGGCATAGACATTTTTGTGGAGATTGGTCTTGATCAACGACGATTTGGTGACTTCTTGTTGATACTTAAGTTGGTTGCTCGAAGATGGAGCATATGAAGTTGTTGATGTTGGTGCATACGAGGGCGGTGAGTTAATCGACATGATGAGGTTAGACTAATGGTGTAAGTTAAGGATTTAGAGGTAGATGATAGTAAGATAAGCTATTGCGACATTTGAGCGACATGACTACTGACGACATTATCATAGAGGGTGTCATTATTCGTAACTATATAACGAGCTATATAAATTGGGCCGGTTGGATGTCTCCTGGTAAGTGTATATATACGTATCAGTAGAGCCTTAATTTGGCCTATACTTTCATCAGATTGCCCAAAAAATGTATTTTAAACGGCAGTGTAGAATATTGTAGGTGAAGTCTGATTGCAAAAAAACCAATGGATATTGCGATTGACAGAACGAGTTTCCACCGAGTTATTAAAGGAGTTTTATATTTCCATAGTTTTAATTTTTGTCTAGAAATTTGGTGACAAAATTTGGGTAATTTAGTCCACTTTTCTGGTTGCAAACACCATAATTATGGTTGGTGCTTATACCAATTGATTTTGTTAGACCTATTTCCACTCTTCGTCAGTCGATATACTGCACCATGCTTCTTGAAGGATTGTTGAATGCAAGCTCACTATATCCCAACCTTACCCAATCCTTCTTGGTGTTTCTGTAAATTATTGGAGGTGGGTTATATCGGGCAAGGATATTAACCATATCATCATACTTCACTACATTCACCATATTGTTAATCATCTGCTTGCCAAACTTGTTTCTTGACCATTCACATTCTCTCATAATCCATTGGAGCAAATAATCACTGCTCACTCTATCATAAGGACTAACGGTTATTGGCAACCTTATATCTATATCCTTGACATGGGATAGTTTGGCCTTTAAGATGGCCTCGTATCTTAAAGAAAAAAGCTTACCCAATGTGGTGAATCCCTGGGTATGTGTCAAGGGGATTCCTTCTTCCAATTCATCTATAACTGTATTTTTGGATATATTAATTGACTGGATAAGTCGCGTCTGGTCTTCGACGTAATGCGGTTGTTTGTCGTAATATTCTTCTTGAATGTTTTCGTAATTATTGCTGAACAACTGGAGATAATCGTTCTGAACTGGGAATTGAAGCAGGAATTTGTAGGAGTAACCTTCTGTGTTAATTACACTATCATCAGGTTTAAGTGTATGGGTTTGTGTGTGTATTTTCAACTCTTTTTTCACTGGTAAGCCACCTTCGTGGCACTCCAAGATCTCTTTGATCTGAAGCGTAAGCTTATTGAGACGAAGCCCCTTTTTCACTTTATTGTGAAGAAAATTGGTCAGAACCTTGGTATAAAGCACGAAGTCATCCAGTGGACCAACTGATGATACTGGTAATGAAAGGTCTACCATGATCTGCTGGTCACCTGACACTCGTGATTCGTTGATTGGCTCGTTGAACTGTCTGTATAAAGGCAATGTATCATAAAGTTTGATGGCAATAGGAAAGGTTTCTAAATAAGTCAATTCACTATCATAGGTATCACCACATGAGATCTTCACACATAGTGTATGGACAGTTGACGCGTTCCAATTAGGAAAGGATCCGCTTGCAATAATATCTCTGGGAATGGGTATTAATAACGGAATATCGAGTCCTAATAATGTGCGATGAAACTCACCCATCGGTGGTCTGTATACAAATGGATCATCATACACTTTGTATTCTCTCATAGTATCATTAGATCCCAAGGTACTGGGCACGCTGACCTTCTGAGTGGTTCTCAACTCCACACCCACTGATCGTATTTTGAAGGGAACGCCACTAACGGGTCTGATTTCTACCACTGTATCAATTCTTGGCTATTAATAAAAAAAGTTAGTCATGGTTTTTGATGGAAGCAAATGAGCCTGTTGGTTTGGAGTTGGATCCAGAACAGATACAATTAGAAAAAACTTACTATACTCCGAGGAACTCCGGGACACCCTCGTACTATGCTGGAGCCTGTGGCTCTTAAACTGGTCGCTATGGGAGCCTGTGACTTGGGAGGCGTCATGGCAATGGAAATAGTAAAGGTTTAGGTTACTAAAGTGAGTGATAAAGTATGCAGGTTTATGATAACATGGCTGGTGCGGAAAAAGGGCGTATATGAACCAGAATCATGATCACCAAAAATAGTCAAGTGGACATGAGAATCCTGGCTGTGTGGAGAATTGAGTTGCGCCTTGAATGTAATTAGAGAAGGGGGGAAAAAAAAACAATTACAATCTACAGGCTGGAGTCTGAATGAAGGCTGACGTAACCAAACATCTCAGTGTGGAAAATGGAATATATTGAGTCTTGAAAATAAATCTTGCAAAACAATAACTGGTTAAAAGTGGTTAAAAGAGAGACTTCTCTGTTAATTTAATTGATCAAAAATTATAATTACACGAGTAATCTCGGGATTTGTTTCCTTTCGGTGTGTTGAGTTTAATGGTGTATTGTAAAATCTTGTAAAAATCTGAATAAGCTGCAAAATTGATCAAAATCAGTTGACAAATTTTTTTTTTCATTCTGTGAAAAATTACAATAAAATTACAGTCAAGTACAAGAATTAGACCCAATCAGCACCACAATCCTCCATATTATACAACAGCGAGCGCTCCACCTGGAAAGCTCTTCATTGGCACTCTTCTTACATTGCTTTTATCCTTGTTGTCTTGTTCTTGTCGCATCACACAGATGTGACTCACACGAGTACTAACCAAATGTAAAATTGATACAGACAGCTCTAACATCCTTTAGATACTCATGGAATGAAGAATTATCGTCAAATTGTCCGTTATCTCAATAATATTCGCCATCTTTGGCTTCTCATTCAGTTAAATTGGACTTTCATTTCAACCCATATTACGTAAGCAAATTTCGAAGATATTTACCATGGTGCCAGAGCAGCCACGAAGAGGGCGTGTGGTCTAGTGGTATGATTCTCGCTTTGGGCGAACATTCAGCTAGCTGAAAAATTCACAAACATGCGAGAGGCCCTGGGCTCAATTCCCAGCTCGCCCCCGTTTTTTTGCACCCATCATCGATATGTTTGGTCAGGGTTCTGATCATCTTATTGGAACTCAGTGATCCCCTGTTTTTTTTTTGGAGCTGAAAAGACCATTAATTTTTACCAGAAACAGAAAGAAATAAAAAAAACCTCGGTGTTTTTGTTAAAGTAAGCAGTAGTTAAATCTAGTAAAATATTTTAATATCATTTTTTAATATTTATTGAATTATCAAAATTCATAGGGATGATGAACGATCGTCTTAAAACTATAATATATATGGAATAATGCTATACTTTAATTTGAAGTCCTTAAAAGTCTTTTGGTAATATCTGAAAGTGTCCAAGGAGCTCACACTTAAATTGACCAGAACAAATGTGAGCCCAGCAAGAAAACTCAATGGCACGGCTAATGAAGGAGAAGGGGACTTCACACTCAATAAGAACAAAACCAAGTAGATTTGAATTTCTTCAAAATAGTGAGGAGATGCTACGAGATGGAATGCAGGTAATGAATACTTCTTAAGAGAAGCCAAATGCACATGGTGACGGAATTGCTGGACGGAAGCAATGGTGAAAAATCCGATCAAAATAAAGTCTGAAATTGTCAATTGAGAAACGGTATCCAGTTTATTCAACGCCAGCCCCACAAAACAAGCAGTACTGATGAGAATATAATGAGCGATACCCACCAAATAATGTAAGATATTGATTGGAGAGGATGGAGAAAAACGAATGAAGAAAATACATTCTATTGAGCGGCGAAATCCTTGAATGGTTAACAAATAGAGAATGAGTTTAAAATTCTTGTAGGTAACTGGGTTTCCATCAACTCTTGATAACTTTGGCAAGACTACTTGTATCGACACACAGAGGAATGTTAATAGTAGGTAAAAATGAGTGAAGTAAGCTTTTGGAACCGTGAGTCCGAAAACCCAATCTATAAGTTTTTTGAACCAGTTCTTGTTGGAGTCCTCGGTCTTGATAGATACGTTTTTACCATGAAGAAGAAGATTGTTCAAGGCAGGAAACCATTTGATGGTTAGGATGCAGGCAACAGACGCAATGTATACTGATGCGACGAACACCAGAATATACGAGAGCATAACAAGTCAGAAATCTAGTGGTAGGGAGGTGACTTGGCCAGTTGGTGAATCAGGTTAGAGATACTGGATCTGACGCGATGTCGATGGATACGAATCAGAGTCATGTGATCTAGTGGTGGGTACCACAAGCCGATGAGGTAAGGCAGAGACAGCGAAGAACCAGAGATCACAGATCAGAGATCAGAGATCAGAGGCCGTGAGAGCGACGTCACCAAGAGGGACAGACCTACAGAGTGGAGGCGAGAGTGGAGGCGAGAGTGGAGGACCACAGCCGGGAATCGGACGCCGGTAGCTCTTCGTACCTTCCCCCAATGTTCCCCGAGGAGACAAGACTTGGGACATTAACCACAGAGAGATGTCACGGCGTTATTGTAGAGGAGGACGAATATTATTTGAAATACGAGTCATACCTTCAAAAAAGCTTGACTCTAAGGAAGTACCAGACTTAACCTCCGCCAGTATTTACGGTAAGACTTCCCCGGCAACCCAAAAATGGCCCAGTCATGAAGGTTAAAATTGGGTCCCAAAAACCAAAAAAGCAAATGGGGCAATTTCTGATGGGAATTTTGAATTTTGCAATTTTTCAAGTTTTTCACCAGTGGCCAGTGAGTGCTCGCCAACACTTTCCACCACTGGTGAACTGATAGAAAATGTTTCTTGGCTGATCATAGTAGGCCGATTGATGACATAATCCGAGGCCGATACCGCTTAGGTGTCGAAGCGTCCCAGCGTTTTGGTCCCACTGAATTCCCGTTATGAGACTGTGATTTCCGATAGATCGACAATTGAGTCATCAACGACTTGCTGATAAACTCAGTGGACCTAAGACATTCGACAATAGCCAGTCATACAAGTGAAAAAAAAAACTAAAGACCCCAGTAAAAGTAGCAAATTAAGTACAATATTTGCCCCCACGCCACAGTAGACGTAGCTGACTCTCAGTAGGCTCAAATCCCGGCAAATTCTGGCGCTTTCCCTCCTGTTTTCCAGTCCTTTTTATCTTATCTAGTCCAATTACAGGGCCTATTCTTCGTGCATATACCAGTGGTGGGGGGACCCGGAGACTCTGACTCACAAATTTTTCAACATATATAAAGAATTTCATACACTCTTTCAAGAACCTCAGATCATTACAACTATGTGTGGTATATTTGCGGCTTACAGACAACCAGAAATCGAATCCTTCAAGGGTAAAGCCTTGCAATACTCCAAAAGAATTAGACACCGTGGTCCAGATTGGTCTGGTAACGTTATCCAAAACAACAGTATTTTATGTCATGAAAGATTAGCTGTTGTTGGTTTAGACTCTGGTGCTCAACCAATCGTTTCCGAAGATTCCAACTATACCTTGGCTGTTAACGGTGAAATCTATAACCATATCAAATTAAGAGAAGAATTAAAGGAGTATCCATTTAAGTCCTTATCTGATTGTGAACCAATCATTCCGTTATTTGAAAAATATGATGTTGATGCTCCAAAGCATTTGGATGGTATGTTCGCTTGGGTCTTATATGACAAGAAGAACGATAGAATCGTTGCTGCTAGAGATCCTATTGGTATCACCACTTTATACATGGGTAAGAACTCCAAATCTCCAAAGACTAGATACTTTGCTTCTGAATTAAAGTGTTTGATTGATGAATGTGATGAAATCTTTGCCTTCCCTCCAGGTCATGTTTATGACTCCAACACCGACGAAATCACTCGTTACTTCACCCCAACCTGGTGGGATGGTTCTAAGATTCCAACTGAACGAGTTGATTACAAATCTGTCAGAGAAACCTTGGAAATGGCTGTCAGAAAGAGATTAATGGCCGAAGTTCCTTATGGTGTTTTATTATCTGGTGGTCTTGACTCTTCTTTGATCGCCGCCATTGCTGCCAGAGAAACCAAGAAGGTTGAAGCTCATCCAGAAGGTGTGGATGCTAACAAAGAATTATCTGGTGTTGATGCCAAGGGATCATTGCACTCCGCTGGTTGGAACCAATTGCATTCTTTTGCCATCGGTTTACCAGGTGCTCCAGATTTAGTGGCTGCTGAAAAGGTTGCTCATTTCATTGGTACTATTCATCACTCTCACACTTTCACCTTAGAAGAAGGTTTAGATGCTTTGGATGATGTTATTTACCACTTGGAAACTTACGATGTCACCACCATCAGAGCTTCTACTCCAATGTACTTACTATCCAGAAAGATTAAGGCTCAAGGTGTTAAGATGGTGTTATCTGGTGAAGGTTCCGATGAAATTTTCGGTGGTTACTTATACTTTGCTAACGCCCCATCTCCACAAGCTTTCCATGAAGAATGTGTTACCAGAGTCAAGAACTTACATTACGCTGATTGTTTGAGAGCCAACAAATCTACCATGGCTTGGGGTTTGGAAGCTAGAGTTCCTTTCTTAGATAAACAATTCTTGGAAGTTACCATGAACATTAACCCAGAAGATAAGATGATCAAGCCAGCTGAAGGTAAGATTGAAAAATACATTTTAAGAAAGGCTTTCGATACTTCTGATGATCCAAACGCTGAACCATACTTACCAAAAGAAATCTTGTGGAGACAAAAGGAACAATTCTCCGATGGTGTTGGTTATTCTTGGATTGATGGATTAAAGGATGCTGCTGAAGAAGCTGTCACTGAAGAACAATTAAAGAACCCTAAGCCTGAATGGGGTACTGATATTCCAACCACCAAGGAAGCTTACTGGTACAGATGTAAGTTTGACAACATGTTTAACGGCTCCAAGGCTGCTGCTTCTACTGTTATGAGATGGGTTCCAAAGGCTGAATGGGGTTGCCATGCTGATCCTTCTGGTAGATATGCCACTACACACGAACACAAGGTCGACAATTAAATCATATACATATAATAAAAAAGAATTGAAAAAAGACATTTAGTGCCCTTTTTGTTTTCTTTCTTGATTTTTGAAACAATGAATACAAAATTTTTGGAAAAACATGTGAGTTACTGTTCCTTCTGTCCATTGGTGGGTTAATATTTAACTTGTAGTAATAGATAGAATTTAATAAAAAAAAAAGTAATTTTAGTAACAAATGATGTAGAATATTCTAAAATAGGTATTATATGGCCAAAACCAGCGATAATGTTTTAACGCATCTGACTTTTCTCTATTTATGTGTTATTATGTCAATATTATATATATTTCACCCAGTTCAGATTATTTTGCAGCAATTTTCATATACTTTGTAATTACTTTGCAAATACGAATACCTACGTTCTTTTTATTCTTTTGTACGGCCATAATACATTACTATAATACTATACTGTTCATGGGAATCATATGCTGGTGTCCGACTAAACTGATGATGAGAATTGACTTTAACCTGATTGGCTCATTGGTTGGCTAAAAACTCCAATAAGTTCTTGTCTTCTCTGGAATACCATGCAGCACTGGTCTTGATGTTGTCCAAAGCTTGGTAAAGCGATCTGTCAAAACCACCGAGAGACTTACCCTTGAAGAAGTTAGAGATTTCATCGTGTCTTTCAACAGTGTTGTAGTTACGTAAAGTATCTCTAATAAATCTTTCCCAAAGAACAAAGTTAACAGAGAAGACCTTAAAGAATTCGTCGTAGTTGTCCTTGAAGAATTTCCAGAACTTTTCTTTGGTAGCATGTTGAGAAGATAATGGAACAGCAACACTGTTAGCGTTCATGGTTGGAATGACATCTGGTTTAATCAAACCAGCAATAAGTTCATCAGCAAGTTCTTGGTTTTGGATATGACCCAAAGATTGAAGGGCAATTTCCCTAGCATCAAGAGAAGATGGAGTGAGTACTTCCTTGAAAATAGCATCGTATTGTTCTCTGGTAAAACCAACAGAGCTGGCAACAGAAGTGAAAACAAAAGTTCTTAAAGAAGGATCGATATCCTTACCGCCAGTCCAGTCGTTGAATAATTGTAAAGCAAATCCATCAACTTCACCAATTTCAAGAGTAGCAACATGGTTCAAAATGTTGGTTCTTAACTTGGATAAGTTGAAGTCAGTCTTGTCAACGTTACCAGACTTAAACTCTTCAATGAATCTTAAAGCTTGTGGCTTGTAGATAGAGACAATAAATTGGGTCAAGGACTTGGTTAATTCAGGGTTGGTACCCAAGAAGTTTTCGGCAACTTGGTTCAATCTTTTACCTAATTCTAACCAGGTGACATAGTTGTCCTTTAATTCTTCAGTATCAGCAATGGTACGGGCCAATTTCAAGAAGGCAGTTGTAGAACCACCAGAGACGGCAATAGAAGCAATATCAGCAATCAAACCGACCCTGTCCTTGGTCAGCATATCCTTGATATAAGGTAAGATGTTGTTTTCCAAGATTTGAGTAGAGTAGTTGACTCTGTAAGCACCAGAAGAGTCCTTGTTCAACTTGAAGAAGTGCTTGTCCAAGGCAAAGTTATCAATGGCCAAAGTTGCAGATTCAAACGAGTCAACAGCATTTCTGACAGGAGCGTCGGTGATGATGTTCAAAGGAATCCACCATTTAGTTTGGTTTTCTTCTTCAGTAGCATCACCACTGTTGAGGAAACGAGATTGACTCAAGACCAAACCAGAAGAAGCTGGGTCAACATCAACGTTTACAATCGGGAAACCAACCTTTTTGATCCAAGTAGACATGAGTTGAGCAACTGGTTTCTTGGAGACTTCTTCGATAGAGTTCCACAAGTCAATGGAAGTAGCGTTCCCGTACTTGTTTCTATTCAAGTATAAAGCAACACCCTTAAGGAACAATTCTGTACCCAAGTAGTTAGAAATCATGGCAATGGCGGAAGCACCCTTGGAGTAAGAAATTGCATCGAAGACTTGGTCAATATCCAAGGCATCAACCACTGGAACTTCAACAGGGTGAGAGTTTCTTAACCCATCCAAAGCAAGAGCATGTTGTAAGGTTTCAGAAACGAAACCCGAGAAAATGTCCCATTCTGGGTATAAGTAGTCGACGGCGTACCAACCGACCCAAGTAGCGAAACCTTCGTTCAACCATAATTCATCCCACCATTTCATGGTGACCAAGTTACCAAACCATTGATGAGCCAATTCGTGAGCAATCACGTAGACAACCTTTTGCTTGTAGGATAAATCCGAGGTCTTTTCTGAGTAAAGCAAAGCAGTACTTCTGTAAGTGATTAAACCCCAGTTTTCCATGGCATTGTGAGAGTAAGCATGTACAGCAATAAGGTCCAACTTTGGTAAAGGATAGTCGACTTCGAACACCTTGGAGAAGTAATCAACAATTTTAGGAGTGATTTCAGAAGCTAACTTGGCAGTTTCAATGTAGCCAGGAGTAGTATAGATTCTGACGGGGATTGGTTTACCATTGACCTTGGTGGTTTCTGTGAAAGATTCGATATATTCAATATCTCCACAAGCCCAAGCCAATAAGTAGGTAGACATGATTGGAGTCACATCAAACTCCCATTTCTTTAAAGAACCTCCAACCGCAGTTTCACTAGAAACTGGAGTGTTACATAAAGCAGTCCAATCATCACGAATGGTGAGATCAAGTTTGAAAGTGGCCTTCAAAGCTGGTTCGTCCAAACATGGGAAAGCTCTTCTGGCATCGGTGGCTTCGAATTGAGTAGAGACCATGACCTTTTCTTCACCATCTTGAGTGTAGGGAGATTTATAGAATCCCAACATATTCCCTTCAATCTTACCTTTATATTCGATATGGACTTGGGTTTTACCAGACGATACGGATTCGTTGAATTTGATGGTGAAATATTCCTTTTCCTTGTTTTCAACAATGTTGGAAGCATCAATTTCTTTATCATCGACAATCACCTTGTTGATGGTTAACCCTCTGTAGTTCAAGTATAAAGTATCAGTTTCTTCCACAACATCAAGATGAATTGTCACCTTACCAGAGAAGGTTTCTCCTGCAGGATCGACATCACTGATGGACAAGTCGTAGTGGTAAGGTTTCAAGTGGGTTGGCAATGATTCGTAGTATGGCGAAGACATGGCGTGAAGAGGTTGGAGTTGGGATGGTGGGAATTTTGACAAATTATATATATATATATAAAGAAAGGTGCGAAAAAGTCAAAAGGTGGAGAGAGAAAGTGAGAAAAAAAAAACGGTAAGAAACAGCGGAGTTGGCGAGAACTTAGCGAGTTAGATCTAGCGATGAGAGAGAGAGAGAGAGAGAGAGAGAGAGAGAGAGAGAGAGAGAGAGAGAGAAAGAGAGAGAGTGTGTGTGTGGATCAGAGTTCAGAGTCCTAAGCATGGACTAAAACGGCCAGGTCGATCAGGGGCGGGATGCCAGTTTTCAACGATGTGATGCACTGTAGTGCTAGTTTTAGCGTAGTGTATGCACCTTGAAGCACAATTACGGGATCGGGTTTGAGAGCCACCTGATGTATGGGTCCATCTTGTTTGAAGTGTAGACAATATGTACGAAGAAAAGACGAGAACACCACAGCTCCAAACCACACCCACACCCAAATTAAGTTGTAGGAGACTGCTAGAGAATATAAGGGGGATTTTCTGGCAGTGTATATGTTCACGTATAAGATACGAGATGGATGGACCAGACAAAACACAAGCAAAACTAAAACAGAGTACAAAGACTGGGGATCAAAGGGATCCGATGCTAGTGGACCCTCAATAGGAAATTAGGACCCTACACATATTGTAGGCATTGAGTGGGAACCACTCATCTCCTTTGACAGCACCACCAGAGGGCACTGGATCTCGTAAAGTGGCGCTTATACGAAGCCCTGCATCCTGCTCCAACCACAGTACTAGACACATACAACCAACGAAGGGAAAAGCTGCCAAAAACGACAAGCTGTTCCCAATTAACAGCACCCCGGATCCACCCAGGATCCCACCCCCAGTGCCCACATCATACCACCAGCCCAACCTTGCCCATAACGGCCCTTTGGGCTATGTCTTTTACCCCCTAAATCAGACCTTGCGCATCTTTTCAGAATGACCTCATATCGTAGATCAATGCTACATAGCCCCAGTCTCAACACCCACAACCTACCACCACCACCAATACCAACACACCATACCCCAGCGAGCCCCAACTATAGACCACAAGCTGGTCTCTCTAACCTCCCTCCATTTCTCTGTATTCTCCTTTGCTGTACATTTATCCACCAGGTGGTACAGTTTTCTCCCTTCTCTTTTCCACAGTGCCAGTCAACCTTGAGGCTGGTCCCCACACCTCCCTAACAACCGATTCTTATCACTGGTGCGAGCTACTTATCAAGAAAAACTTACCATCTTTTTATAACACTTTCTTCCTTCTCCTTAATCAATGCTACCGCTCCCCCTTCTCCTCCTTCCATTGTTGAGTGTCTCCTGGGCGTATACTTTGAGTGACAGAAATGGTGGTATCTGTGGTTATGTCAACACCGTTGGTTCGTTGCCAGCATCTATTTCGTTAAAAGGATCTAACGATGCTGTTCCAGTCTTTATCTTCCATTATACTGATATTTCCACCTATTCCAACTTACCGCTGATTGAACAATGGCGGCAAAGATATCCTTTGGATAGGGCCAGTCTCTTTGATGGCTTGGTTGATTTCAATGAAAACAAGTTCAATGTCAAGTCTCGTACTGATAAAGAAATCGAAAATGTATATAATGATTATGTTGGTCCAGAACGTAATATCAAGTATCCAATTGAAGACTCGGGCATTTATTGTATCTACGTGGCGATTCCCGAGGATAAAGATACCCAAATTGCTGTTCATATCAATAGTGCTAATGGTAAACTTCCTTATTTTAATTATATTTACTATACTCATCAAAAATACTTGGTATTAATAGGGACTGCCATCTTTGGTTACTTATTATACTATATCTTAAGATTCAAGGTGGGTTCCGATTTCTCCAATATGAATTCCATTTCTTTGATTTCAAAGGGTGTCATTTTCTTGATTCTTTTGCCATTTATCGTGCTTTCATTCCTTGAAATGGTCAATGGTTTCTTACAAAATCAATTTGGTGTGTCTGGTTTCCTTGGATTAATAGGCCTTATTATTGTTTTATTGAAATCAGGATTCCGTGTATTCGTTCAATTTGCCATTCTTCTTTTCGCCATGGGTTATGGTGTTATTTATTATCATGAAGGTGGATCTAGAAACTATAGATTATTCCCTGATCGTTATATGAAAACGGCTTTCATTCTTTTTGTCCTTAATTTGGCCTTAAACTTTTACTTCATCATTGGTAGTACTTTCTTTCCAACTGCAAATTCAATCTTAATCAATGGTAGCGATCCTTTGTTTACTTTCAATATGGGACAAATTGGATCTTCTAACGATAATCAGTTTGATTTAATGACAATATTATTTGGATTCTTGGGTATTTACAATGTGATATTGTTTTTCATTATTGTACATTATTACTTCAAAACCAGAAAAACTATTAGTGCATTCCCACCAGGGCAAAATGCTGAATCAAATGAAAAAATCATTAAATCTTTCAAGAGATCTGTTTTGGTGATTTTTGTTTTACCAATGTTTATTGGTATAATTTCCGCATCTATTACAATCTATAGACTCACCCAAAAGAGTATGGGTAATATGGATTTTGCATATGATCCAAATGCTAAAGACGAATTAATTATTTCTTATTTCACAATGAAAGCAACGGAAACAATCTTTTCTCCAAGTATGTTGAATTCAGTTTTTTTGACTGATTACATTAACTTTTTCTTGACTGTGATATTCCTTTTCGCTATCTGGATCAAGGATAATAATGGGTTGATTATTGATAAGACTGAATACCAAGATGGACAATTTGATGTCGAATCCGACGACGAGTTGACCTTATAGTGAACTTATATTTAAGCCATGATTTTATTATTTCTACCAATAATGATTATTGTTAATATCTTTTTTTTAAAAACAAAAAAAAAACAAGAAAAAAAAATACTTTCTATATTAGTTCCCAGGAATGTTATACCCCACTTTATGTTCCAAATATTATGAAGTTCATTTAGCAGCTATCTATTATATAGCAAACAGTTAACAAAAGAGAATAAAAATAAGAATAAGATATTCAAGTAGAAAATAGTAAAACCAACCCGTTCCTGGATGTAGCTCTAACTTTATACTTCTTCACCTCTTTACCTTTACTTCTATCAAAACTATCAAATCAATTGTTCGTTTATTTTCACCAACTCAGTCCGTAGTGGTTGATGTTATTGTTACATAAGTATTCTACACTATTTAATTTTTACGCTTACCCTTGGACTTCTTGAACTTGTTGTTATTACGATGCTTGTTGAATTTCTTGGACTTACGGTCGTCCAATCCACGGTCTACCATTCCGATTTCTCTGGCTAAAGCAGTTCCCGGTTCAACACCGAACTTTTCAACTCTTTGCAAATCCTTCTTGGCAGCTTCGACCCCGGATTCGTCACCGAACTTTTCGGCTCTGTGGATCTTCTTTTGTAACAAATCAACGGCCAATTGTTTTCTTTCTTCTGGAGTTAAAACCTTTGGTGGTTCTGGTTCTGGAGCCTTTTCTTCTGGAGTAGGTTGGATCACGGTCAACGTGTTATCATCGCCTGCTTCAGTGGAAGCAACAGCAGCAAGGTCGGTAGTAGCTTCTGGTTGAGCTTCAGCAGCATTGGATTCTTCAGTGGTAGAAGCTTCAGCAGCTGGTGCTGGTGCTGGTGCAGAATCACCTTCAATTGGAAGTAATTCATCTCCGGCATTATCGGCCTCGGTAAGTCTGGCAACCAAGTCGGCCTTTTTACCATCGGTGGACAAGCCCTTGGACTTCAATACTTCTTTTAATTGGGCTACGGTTTGGGTGGAGTAGTCGGCCATTTTGGTGGGTTGTTTTGAGTAGGAAGCTCAATTTTCAACATAAGAGAGGTCACGTGGCACTATCAAAAGGCTTTTGGCCGCAGGATTGATAAGTATCATGGTGGTGCGAGTGGTAGAGAGAGTATGTAAGTGAGGAAGAATGGTGGGTGTGTTCCTAGTTCGGCTATTGGGGGCATAGATACCGAGGAAATGAGTGTATCTAGTGAGCTCAAGCTAGTCACTATACTGGATGTTTAATTGGCTGCAGGTGCTACATGGGTGTACGTTTCATTGACACATTTTCCAGACTAAAAACAACTGCATTATGCTGCAAATTCTCCAACCAGGGTGACCCCACATAGTGAGTAATGCAACTCATATCTAATAAGAAGATAGAATGGAGAGAAACGGAGATATGAAACAATATAGACTGTCACCAGGTTGGAGTTGTAGACGCGTTTGGCATTCTAACGTCATCACATTGAATTCCCACATCTTGCATTTTAGGCCAAAAACAACAATAGCAGTAAAGTGACGAGCGACAAGTGACAACCAAAAAGCTGTTTCATAACTGCTCGTAGTTGCAACAATAGGCTTAGGCTGCAAATCGTACGAACCAGCTACGGCTTGCCTGTTCGGTAGTGTAGTATTCTTACGGGCCTGTATCACATGGTAGGATTTACATCAATATACATTTATGTGATAGATCAGTATTCTTAATTTGCAAGTAATTCTCTCAGCACCATTTTCCCTTATAAAGTAATACTTTATCATCAGCCACTAATTGAAAAAAAAAAAAAAATCCAATCATCAGAGACTATACCAGTCGATTTTATACACCTTGATACATTTTACATTAAAATATCATTAGTTTGTTAAATTAGATCATGCAGAAAATAGTTAAAATTAGGTTTGCACTCAAAAGCAGCATCTTAGTGGTACAATTCGGGTTTCAATGGGCAGTAATCTTGATATCAAATGCAAATAATACCACTATTACCGCTAAGTTCACCAAAACCAACATGGCCAATGCCAAACGGGTAGCAGGGAATTCGTCTTTCAATAAAAAGGACTGGACTTGGAAATACCTCACCAAACCCAATGCAATGGTAACTCCAGCAATAAATATAAAGATTCCAGCAAACGGGGTGGTGAGATGGACCACGGAATTATATCTATAGAGATCCTTTCCTCCATTAGGCTTTTCGTCGAGCCGCTTATACTGAAGGAATCCTATGCCTAGCAAAAGAAAAGTGAGACCAGCTCTTACCCATGCGAGGAATGTACGTTCATTTGCCATCTAGAAAGTGTTAGTAAAACCATTGGATAAAATATGGTGAGCTCTAATTGGTGAGTGATGTCATTCCGATGAACTAAATTTGAACCACAACTGTGGCTGGCCCTTTAGCCTCGTTACACATTATGTCATGGTAAATACTTACATGATCCCTAGCTATTGAGCCATTGTTCTCTAAGTTGATCGAAGGTTTAAATACCCCGATACTTTTAGTTCTAGGTGGTTCTGGAGTAGGTTCCTGTTTTGGGAGATCTGGGGTAGCATCAGGGGGTGCTGATCCAGTATATGGGAGTGGAGTAAGTGGATCAATGTCTGCCAGGTCATGAGAGAACATCTCTGATTCGTCGAAGTTGGAGTCATTGATATCACGAGACCGGGACGGCTCAGGCTTGACAGGCAGCCGCTGTAGTTCTGCCATGGTAGTGACTATCAATGTAGAATCTGTTGGTAAATGCGCGACTAAGATCTACAATCTTCATCACTATCATCAACCACAAAATGGAGGTTATAGGTGAGGGAGAAAATCAAAAATTTACGATATACCGAATAAGATCCAAGCAAATGCGGTAACATTTAAAAAAAAAATTCCCGTCAATGCTAAATCCATATCTCTAGATATTCTCAGTGTAAAGAAATCGGCGCTTGACCTATATTTACAGATTCTTTAGAGACTTTTTGGTATTGTTCTGTAAGAATTGGTACCAAATTGGTCGAATAGTATATAGCAGAAAACGTCTGCAATAGAGGACCTATCGAGGCTCTGGGCAAGCACTCCAAGCTCGTATACATAAGTATACCCATTCAACATTCAATTATCCATCTTCCTGGTGCAATTGTACTGCTTACCACTTGCTGCGAAAAGTCCATTCCACATGGTTGCAAGAGATTCCTAAAACGGAACCAGATGATTACGCTAAGATATCGAAACCTATATCAATATTTTGATTGTAAAATATTGAGCACATCTTTATTCCTGACTTTCAATGCATTTGGCGGCATTTTTCGGAGATATTTCCAAGCAATCCTGGGAAAAGTTCTGGCATAGGCTCAAGGACTTGGACAACAAGTATCCTGGAGACTTAGACTCAATTCACAGATTCAATTTAGGATACCATAGCCATTTTGCAATGAAAGATCGCATGTGTCGTATATGTGGAAAAGAATACAAGGACAAACCTGAAGGGTTCAGAACACCAGAGGAAGAAGCTGCCTCTAAAGCTCAATTTCTAGGAGATATTACAAAAGTATTAATGGAAACTACAAATGATACCAGACCCGTGGGAATGGGGCCAGGTACTAGATCCCTCGATGCTATGAATACAACACATGGAAGTAGGAGAGAAATGGAAGTTTCTCGACTCAGAACTGGAATGGGTGCTAGAGAAGCATATGCAAAAACCATCAGCTTGGAACCTACTGAGCATCTCTTTGTTGACTGTATAGCTGCAAGAAAGTGTTGGCGATTACTCAAACTCCCTGAAGAACTTCATAGCTTGAGAGATCTTGTGGCACCACCTCCATATTTGACTTCAGATATAGACTTATTGAAAATGAGCAAGTTTGTGGAGTATATGTGGTATTTATGGGTGCAAAGATTGACCAAACTTGGTGATAATCCACCTTGCCCGCCTTCCTATACTGAAATTGCAACCTTCTTGTGCAACTCCATGGGCCCGGAGTAAATTGTGCCCAATGGGCTGAATCAGAATAAAAATAGACAGAAAGTAAAGATAAAAAAAAACAACTACTAATTTGACACTTTTTATATAGTTCCATAGAATAAACACTAGTTACTCCATTAAATCAAATTATTAGCTTTCAATCACATTTATTATAGTTACAGTAAAAATACAAAGAAGAAGAATAAGAAGAAGAAGAAGTACCCATATTTCAATAGACCCGAAGAATCACAAACCCAGTTTTTTGTCTGTGAATTATTCATCATCCATATCAATATCATCATCTAAGCTCCCCACAAACATCAATCTTTCACCGTTATCAATTCTTTGAATAATTCCCAACATTTCATGTTCAGTGATGGTATCTTCTAATTGTTGAAGAACAAAAGATTGCCCAAGAACTCTGTTTCTAATTTCTTGCATACTCAAAATTCTAGATCCAGTATCAGTTCTTGCCATGTTCTTAATGATATCCATAATTCTAGAGGTTGGCGAGTAATCTTCTCTAGTACCATCATCATCAGCATGTAAGGAAGATTTAGAAACATCAATTAATCTTAAAGCTTCATCAACATCCCTGAAAGAAACAATTTCATCGAATCTAAGACGAGCAGAAGCTTGAGCCATACGAAGAATAGCCAATAATGTTCTTGGAGTAATATGACTGAACTTCTTGACTGAACCTTCGTTTCTGTGACTTTCTTTTCTCATATTTATATACTTTTGAACCACATAATCACCCACATCTTTAGGAACCACTGGTCTATAAGATCTAGCTTGATTAATATATTCTCTGATAGTATCAGAATCCAAAGGTTCAAAATCCATAGCTGGTTGCTTATTATGCATATGGACATAGGCAACGTGAGTGGCCAATTTTTCATCATTTTCTTTACTGGCTTGATCCAACATTAAGTACATAATATCGAATCTGGAGAGTAAAGCTGCTGGTAAATTGATATTTTCATGTGGTGATAATCTGGTGTTATATCTACCATATAAAGGATTAGCAGCTGCTAAAATAGAGGTTCTAGCATTTAATGTGGTGGTGATACCAGCCTTAGAAATGGAAATGGTCTGTTGTTCCATGACTTCATGAATAGCAGTTCTATCACTTTCGTCCATTTTATCGAATTCATCAATACAACAGATACCGTTATCGGCCAAGACCAAGGCACCACCTTCTAAAACCATTTCATCAGTGATAGGATCTCTCATAACGGCAGCAGTTAAACCAACACCAGACGAACCTCTACCAGTAGTATAAACAGATCTTGGAGCAATTTTGCCAATGGCTTTCAACAATTGGGACTTGGCCACACCCGGGTCACCCATAAGACACACATTAATATCACCTCTGATCTTCAAACCATCACCAATTTCCTTGGTAACACCTCCACACAAGAGAAGCAACAAAATCTTCTTGATATCCAAATGACCGTAGATTTCAGGGGCAATGGACTTGGCCAATTTGTTGTAGACATCACCTTCTTGGAATAACTGCTTGACTTTTTCTCTGGTGGCAGCAGACAAGTCGGCCAAATCGTATTGTTTTTTATGTTGTCTGACGTATTGGGCTTCGAGGTAGGTTTCGGTCAATAGACCGGCCTTCAAGGCTCTAAATCCAGTGTATGGAGAAGGCATGAAAATACCAGAAACATCCACAGTATCACCTGGGTTCAACGAACGCACCAAGTCACCATTGACGTGAATGGTTAAAGTTCTAGGGATGTGACCCACTGGCACTTGACTGGACATTTCCTGGATCTTGACCTCTTGAAAACTGGAGAACTTGGATGCTCGGGTAGACATGAACAATTGACCCTTGTTGTTATCGGCTCTACACACTGGAGAGGTACATTGGGACAAAGGAGTGAATACCTTGGAGTTGACTTCTTGGAACAATTCGTAACCACATTTGTCACAGGTATAGGCATTGACAAGAACACTAGGCTTGACGTCACTGACACGGGTGACGATACCACTGACGGTGATATAGTTACCGATGTGACCACCCTTGATTTCTCTAACACTCAAGCTCTTGACATTGGATTCATATGGCTTGAAGTAGAGACAGTAACGACGGGTAAGCTTCTCAGGGAAGATGTTATCGGAGTCTTCTGGAGGTTGGTCGTTTTGGAGTTCGCTAGCATTGAACCCGTCTCTCAAGTTGTTGAACTCGTCGGTGTTTTCTTGTTGTAATCTCAAGTTACGTAACTTTCTTTGGTGTAAGATCACGTCCAAAACATCATCTTTATAGCTGATTTCCTTGGTAGGTTCTGGCATGAGTTCATCGATCACTCTACTGAAAAGCTCGATATATCTGTGGGTGTTTTTGGTGATGGCGGTGATCAACTGGTTAGGGTTGGTTTGCGAAGAGGCTCCCATGGCAAAGGCATATTGCTGGAATCTTTTCAAGTCTTCCAACTCGATGTATAAAGTGGTGATGTCTCTGTTGGCAACTTGTTGGATAAGCTTCATGTACTTGAGACCTCCAGAAGGCTGTTCA
Organism: Suhomyces maxii; assembly: GCA_030574995.1. Taxonomy (NCBI): domain Eukaryota; kingdom Fungi; phylum Ascomycota; class Pichiomycetes; order Serinales; family Debaryomycetaceae; genus Suhomyces; species Suhomyces maxii. The sequence goes on from JAJMGC010000007.1 coordinate 391,159, forward strand.
TCGTCCATGTCGTCGTCTTCGGTGGTGGAAGACGATTCTTTGTACGAGGTAAGAAAGTCGTGAATCAAAGTCTTGATCTCAGCATAGTTGACATTCAACTGAATGGATGGTAAGACTGTGGTAGTGGACATTGTTCAAAAGGTAATAGTATATAGAGAACTAGACTAGACTATTGGACTGTTATAGTACGAGCCAGTTCGATGATTTGTCTGGTTAACCTGTGGTTGATAGGCAATGGCTGAAACAACTACCAAATGGTGAAAAAAATAGATATAAGTTAGCACTGGCAAAGATCCACTTTGGTGTTGATTAAGAACTGATGTAGAATTCAACAAATAGAATCAAATTGGACACGGGCAGAAAGTGATTGCGGCGTGATGCGTTTCAAACGTTTTAGATTATAGCCAAAAGTCGCTAGTGATAGACAAACTGAACGATAAGATGGAGTGAAAAGTGAAGAGCTGGTTGGAAGGGAAAACGCGTGTATTAATTTATCCCGATTAGGAAAAGAGATGAGAGGCCTATTGTGTAACTTACACCTTTCTCCAGAAGGCGGCCTTACGTAAGTCAAGGGCCTTCACAAATGGTGGCCCATAATATGGACAGTGTTAAAGGGAGGGCCACTGGTGCCTTCTTACCCAGCAGTTGGGCCCACTCTTTCGGTGCTTTTGGGTACTGATAATTGTGTGGCAGTAACATAGTGGGTCCTGCAGATAAGTACAATACACCGTCGTAAAGTATCCGTTTATGCCACCACGAAAACCAATGATCGAGGTAAAAAGTGACCACGTCCATCAATTGCGCCCCAGTTAGCACACACCAGCTTTTTGACCCATGTTTGTTGATTAACTCCCGTTTAAACTGGTTATATGCGACCTGCATATAAGCAAACCAATAGCATCTTTCGGTATGGAAGGGATCGGGTCTTTGCTCATTTCTCCGTAAGATGTTTGATCAGTTCCCATACTTCAGTGACCTTCACCAGTAGATATCTACGACCAAACTGTAAACTTCCAATTTCTGTTCTTCGTAAATATTCACAATAGTTTATCAAAAGCCTATTTTCTTCAAACCGTCGATAAGCGGAATCACCAGATCCGTAATTCGTGGTAAATCACAATTAATGTTTTAGGAACAAAAAAAATATCACTTTGCATCACTCGATATATGTACAACCACAGAAAATACCACATGGACTGATGTGTGTCGGGTGATACAATTAAGCCTCAAACCACAAGCCAGAGACGTCGCCAGGCCTTGATTATCAGTGTAAAAATGCAGACATTTTGCAATGAAATAATAAAAGACAATTGGAACAGAATGTTCGTAAGTAGAGTCTTCCATGGGGTAAGGTGTTCCTTGTAAACGACCATCAATTACCAGATACCTGACAGATACCTCACAATCGGCTTTTGGTGGGTGATAATAGGCCGATAATAGGCCAATAATAGGGCACCAATAAGTGAACCCACCCCTCTCTACCCCAACTTTCGTATCGAAAAATGCGTGATACTATCGAACTAGGCAGTTTTACAGATCCACCAGTCCACCACTCACAGCTGCTCCGTCATTTATCATTTACGGCGTATCCCAGATTCACCTGAATAATTGAAATAGTATATTATGGAACAGCTAGTAAAAATAAAGATAAAAATAGAATACCATTTGCAATGAAGATATATCTTTATTCTGATCTACTACAAGTTTACTCTTGTGTTCCTTTACCTTGCGTCTAGCTCTGTTCTACTTCTGTGGGACGATATTCGGGTATCTAGAAGGTAAAGGATATTATTTCATGACTGCATTTTTTTTTTTTTTTTTTTTTGGTAGGTATCTGCCAAATGAGATCTGCATTTCATTAAAGTGAAAAATGTGAAAAATTAGCCATGTTGAAGGTTCTCGGTCTCTTTACCACAATAAGGGTGACGACCCACCTTCTTTAACTCACACTCTATCATAAGGTATGCACTGGGGCTCACCAGAAAATTTCATTTGGCCTCATCACTTGCTTTGCACTAATTATTCATTTCCAGAAGTGTTGCTTCCTTTGTAGGACTGTTATTGTACTATTTGGTACAGGAATATAATTGCTAATTGCCCTAAAGTGGAATACACCCTAACCCAGCCTCGATTGCCATATCTGCAATGAGACCAAATGACAGGTAAAGGATCAGTAGCAAGTTGTCAAAAGTGTCTAGCAATTTACGTGACAAATGCTCTTTCTAGCAAGTGGACCAAAACACACTTTAAAACTTGGTCCTTCTTATCAATCTCTACATTCTACTTATCTTGCGACTTAGCTATTTGCTCGCTCTCCCAATTTCCTATTATGTTTATTATTCTATTTACTGATTCTATATAATAGATCTAGATCCACGACGCGTACGATTGCTGTGGGTATTGTTTACAGATCTTGAAGGTTAGAACAAGCAAGTTCGATACATTTCAATAATTTTAAACAGACAAATTAACAGAAAGCGGGAGTTTGTTTATGTTTACAATCAGTTAATGTGATTATTATTATACTTAGCTGAAACTAACTTTGCCTTGGCTATAGTTAGTTTACTAATCGCTTAAAACATTATATTAAAAGTCATATTACATAGACAGACCAGCTATCATACCCTTCAAACCTACCTATAACCTATATTACACCGATTTAAGATCAACCAAAGCAAATGCAGCAGAACGTTCTTCATCATTAAGTTCCATGGAACTATTATGATTGTGATTATGACGTGATGATTGCTGAGACGGAGATCTTGGAATACGGTTCAGTTTTATTTGGCTCTTTCTAAGAGACTCTGCTCCAATTGTAGCCCAATCTTCTTCATCAGTATCACTTTGTGCAGTGAAAACTTCTTGAGATTCATTGTTCAATAAGTTTGCAATTTTTGGTGAATTAGATGGTTGTGTAAGTTGTTGTGCTGACAATGTAGGAGTGGTGGCATTATGTTTTGGTAAGGATGAGGATAATGTAGACCTTATATGGGATTCGTTAAATGAAGATTTTCTTCTGTTGGTATTCATAGTGGCTGCAATACTATCAGGGCTAGTTGCAGAATTAGCATGATGAATATAGTTACCACTTCCATTCCAGGAATTAACTGGAGAAGCATTTGAAGTACCAGCAGATGTAGATGAATAAAATGGATGGAATTGTGGAGGAGCAGGAGGCGGAGAATTAATTGAAATAGTAGAATTTTTAGACGAAGACATGATATAATTATCCAAATTATCCAATGAGTTCAATCTAGATCTATTGAATATTTGGTGTCTGTAATGACTAGGGATTTTTTGAATAGAGCTGTTTGGATTAGAAGACGAGGATCTTCTTCTGTTACGGAAAGCAGCCCCAGGACCGGATTCAAGTGGTGGAGGACTAGTTTTTATTGGGACTCTCTTGGCGAATTTTATTGGAGGAGATCTCTTGAATTTATTGATAGATTCATCATTATCGAAAGTAAAGAGTTCTTCTTCCTCTTCTTCTTCGTCATCGTCATCATCGTCATCATCATCGTCATCGTCATCGTCATCATCTTCTTCATCATCATCTTCATCCATTTCGATATTATCAGATAAATCATCTTCGGAATCACTGGCTATAGCGTTTGAATCTGGTTCTTCTGGTAACTTGACGTTATGAAGGTTGGTCTTTTGATTTGTAATTGATTCTCTTCTTTTTGAAGCGGCAGAACTCTTTTTGGACCAGCCTAACTTCAAGTTTGCTTGGTTTCTTAAGTCATTCACGTTGATTTTAGATTCGGGTAAATGGTCAGCATCAGCCATTGGTTGTTCGCCTCCTTTGGCTTCAGTTCCTTCAGTAACAATAAAATCAGAATCGGTTTTTCTAACGGCCCATTGACCCCAACCAATCTTTTCAAAAACAACATTATTGGCAGGGTCATTTTGTTCCATTGCCGCCATGATAAGACGACGTTGCTTGGATAACGATAAAAGATCGAAACTTGGAACCTCAAGGGCAAGTTGACTGGTAATATGTCTTATAGGTAAAGGACCCTTTCTTATCAAAAGATTGGCTAATCTGGTAGGGGTGATTTTTGCTGCCACCAGAATCCCTTCCGGTGAAGAAGTAGAAAGCAACTTCCTTGAAGTTTTGGATTCTTTAGACATCACGGGTGAGTTGGTCGTCATTAAAGATAATTTTAGATGATACCAAAAACAATTAAATAAAAAATGTATAAAGTAAACTTTAAGTAGTTGCCAGGCTTAACGTGTGTGGTGAGTGTGTGAGTGTGAGTGTGTGGGGCGTGGTGTGAAATTTGGAAAATCGCCGCTTATAAAGTAGAACTCAAGTGGTACTGAAAAGTTGGGGAAGAACAGTAAACAAGAAACTGGGCAATTGAAAAAGGTGAAATTTGAATGGAGCGTGTGGTAGGAAAAGGGAAAAAAAAAAAGGAAGGGGAAAAATAAACGGTTGTTTGTGGAAATATATATGGGGTTAGGATGTTCTGTTTATAGAGCGTGTTTATTTCAGTGACTCTAAGTTTTTTCTTTTGAGTCACAGTCACGTTTAAGGCAAGTCACGTTAAATTCTGTTTCTGGAATATTTCAAATTTGTCTGACTTGCTAGGCAGCCTAAAAAAGCTCGGGATTCGACCTTTTTGGGAGGGGAAAAGAAATAACGAAGTTGGGTTCCAAATTTAAACCGTGACTAAAAATCGTTTCAAGTCAACTCTATTTGTTTTTCAGATTATATGACCAATTATAGATTATTAATTGCCAAAACACTGTTGTATGGTTCATTTGTTTGTTGGATTTGACCAACTTTCAGATGCAAGTGTTTCAGTCTCCCTGTGCAGTCTCGCTGTGCAGTCTCAACAATCTATTTGGTACCCAATACTCAACTATCCTAGAACAACAAGCCTATAATACTGGTATAATCCTGGTACAATACTGTTATGGTGTTAAAAGAAACAGTAGCCAAAAATCAATGACTTGGTTTTTTTTGTTTTCAGACGGTGTAGATGAAAAAAAATTTGGGGGTTGTGACTTTTGCTGGTGTAAAAATTCAGGCAGTGTTGGATTTTCAAGTTATCTTTTCTTGACTGACCGTTACTAATATTATTTTAAGAAACTGGGGTTTCGGTGCAGTCCAGCGTAAATCACGTAAGTATCAAGAGTAAGGTGAAGGTTAGAAGACTGTCAGTATATTTCACCAAATGTGTGGGGTGTTTAAAAAAAATTTTTGGAAGGGACCCTCTTATATATATATATATATATTGAAAGATAGAAAGACACAGAGGAGGATACTCACGATATACGGGGGCTGACAAGTGGGCCCAATCGATGGCTTATCAAATGTATCACAATGCTGGAGGGGGTCTTTTAATTACCAATATTATTAGTAGGCAACCCAAAGGTTGTAACGACGCTGGGCCAGAGGTGATTAACCTTTTTTTTGTGAAATGGCAGGAAGGTAATCGGTCAGTTGCAGCCCCATAATCCGGATTATGGGGTAAGAAGAAACAGTAAGAGCGAAAACCCCGACCAATGACTATTGCCTTGCGATCAAAGCTATTTTTCGGGGAGGAGGGGGGCTTCTGTGCACGCCACATTGTGAGGTAACAAGAAAACTCACAAGTAAATGTTAGACCTTTTGGTCCATTTACTACTTAGGTACTGAGGTGAGCGGCCCAAGTCAGTATCGAGGATTTTAATTGAATTAGATGACGACCCCGGTAACTCCGACTTTACCTACTTCTACAATTGATCTAATTTCAAAGACTTTGGATTATTACCACGTAGAGTCTCTGGGATTGATTGTTGCGGTGGAAAATCATCATACTGGTGATGATGATCCGAATGCTGAGGCTGATGACACCAAGGACTTACAATTGGTGGGAGTTCATCAAACCCATTTGAACCATGACCAGATCGCTGAGATCTTACGGTCTATGAAATTGGTGTCCAAGCTAGCCACTTTCGTATATGAGCAATGGAAAGTAACAGTGACTCGGAATCTGCTGTTTGTGATAGCCCATCTTTACCCGATAACTCCATAGCTTGTATAGTTGACGGTTCAACCTCCCATGCCATCATACATATTTTTTTGTTGTTGTTGTTGTTGTTGTTGTTGCATTTTTTCCTTTTGTAAAAGCATATTCGGTTGATTTACGCCTTGTTACGGGGGGTTTGTCAATTGGTTGCTATTTCGAGTATAGATTTTCAATAATATTTATCGATTTACATTATTCTGTTACATGGGATTACTGTTGAACAATTCAACGGCGCATCTTTCTTAACAGTACCCACCGATCATTGCTACTAATTGAGTACAATAATTACTCACATATACCATCATCCGTACATATGCTTCAATCAATTGGTACATAACTCGGGGAGGATAATTTAGTTCAGGTAGGTGGATTTATGTGGGCGACTTTAAGGGTTGCAGGGTCTAGAAGTATGTAACATGCTGCCTCTAAGACAACAGCGGTGGTCGCCGTTGGTTCGCCGAACAACCACAATTTTATTTCAAAGATAAGATCATTCACTTTTTTTCAATCTATACTTTAATTGATGATAAACTCCTGGAAGGAATGAAAGAATAATGTAGCTCCCCCACTTGATCTACTTAGTGTTACTTACTGCTCAATTGATATTGATAGCTTATGTTGACAATAGAATATACCATCAATTGATACGTCTTGAATGCGCATGGATTAATGTAGCCACAAGGGGGGCTTTTGGTTGCGAAGTAGATAAATTCGCAACCATTATTACACTTACTTCTAACAATACTCAATGTTACTTGGCCAGGCTACCATAATACAAGCGGAATGAATGCCCCTGACGACTAACCCATGCTCCGGCTATACATGCCGCCTCTTATCGCTCTTCACGGATGATGTCGTAATCTTAATGTGCTATCGTATAATATCTGGTTTCCGATATCACCGATATGCTTTTTTTTTTTTGGCTTTGGTATGAAGAGGGGTTGACTTACACCAATATCATCATTGATCACTGATATCTATAGACCCTTCGGGTCAATTGGCTTCATTGGCTCGATAGGCGGATGCACTAATTCTCGTATAGTTGCATGGCTAAGCTTTAAAGAACTGCATTGATGCCGTACAGACTCAACAATAGAATAGGTTAGTTAGTTACTTGAAAAAAATTGGTGATCTCTCCTTATTCATGCTACAGCTTTGGCTGCTTGTTATCCTGTTAATAGGTGGTATATTATTCATTGTACATTGAAAGTGCTTGCATCATGCTTTGTATGCATTTGTCCCTTGTTGTTACTTTCTTCTTCTGTGTATAAAACTCTTCTTTTTCAGGATAGGGTTTTCTAGGCTATTAACTGGCTATTAACTTCTTCACCTGCCAAACCCCACTTCTAGATTAACTATAAACTACTGAAATTTTCAGTACTTGGACAGTCCTCCTCCGTAAACCCAAAATTATTTAAGACACAAATAAAACCAAATGATGTACTGACCATCAGTAATTACATCATTAGAATTAATTAACATGTGGGTCTCCTTAAGTTAGCTTTGCGTACCAAAAGTCAACCTCAATCTACCATAAATATCAATTAACCCGAAAACTGCGAACACACTAAACCGATTAGAGGTCATTTTATTCACTAGTTACATTGGCATTTGCATCTATCTTCCCTGTCAATGGTCTAATCTTGCATACATGTATCAGCTATGTATCTTATTGTATCGGTTGGCCTTTCCTCAGAAATGTTCTTTACATATTCCCTCTAAACTACGGAAATATCCAGTACATGCAACATTCCGTTGGAAAACAGCTGCAAAATAATTGTACCAAGGTATTACCGGGTGTTGATACCGAGATGCTAAAAGAAGTATTAAAATAATTACATAATTGATAAGGCTACAGCTAATTATAATATACAACCAAAGTTTACTCTCCTATACTACAACTCCCCGGAAACGCCCGTGGAATGGTATCTGTGAAGCTTATTGAAATTTCATCAAGTCTAATCTAATTCTAAATTAAATATTAAAAATAAAATAAATTAAAATGAAATGAAGTCTAAGTATCTAACAAACCAAGAAAAGACAAAAAGACAAATTACCAGTTAATAATACTTGATAATCTTAAAAATAGCACACTTTTGAATGTTCAGTAAACTTCCAAAATGTAACGTCCTTCTTCTTTCATATCTTCGACAACCTTAGCAATTTCTTTAATTTCCTTACCTTCTCTCTTGGCACCATTCTGGACAATATCTTCCAAACAGGCGGTGATATCGGGAACAGGCCAGGTTGGACCACACAAATAGAAGGAACCATTCTTAGTAACAACTGCATCTGTCAATTGTTCAATAGATTCCCTAATCTTGTCTTGAATATAGATCTTTTGTGGTTGATCTCTGGAGAAAGCAGCACCGATATGGGTTAAAATACCAGCATCCTTGTAAGCTTCCCAAAGTTCACCATAAAGGTATTCTTCCTTCTTGTGTCTGGAACCCATGTACAAGTAAATTTCACCGATTTCCAACCCTTGTTGCTTTTGCCAGATTCTTTCTTCGATGAAAGCCTTGAATGGAGCCAAACCAGTACCTAAACCAGACATAATGATTGGTTGAGTTGGCAATGGTGGAAGCTTCATGACAGATGGCTTAACACTAACAACTAATTCATCACCAATTTTCAAATCACTAAGGTACTTGGAACAGTGACCGAATCTAGTTCTACCTCTTGGATCAACCCAATCGACAACAACAATTAATAAATGAACTGCGTTAGGGTGTAATCTTTGAGATGAAGCAATAGAATATTCTCTTCTCTTCAATGGAGCAATGATCTTGACCAATTCAGCGAAATTAGGTCTGGCTGACTTAAATTCTTCCAAAACATCAACATAAGTGTCGAAGTCAACGTCTTGTCTCTTCTTTAATTCAACAGCACCTTCGGAACCAGCTAATTTTTCTAAGTGGGCCTTTTCCTTTTTATCAGTAGCAAATTCAGCCAAAGCTTCGTAGAATCTCTTTGGTGGTTTACCCAAGAAATCTACGGTTTCTAACAATGCTTGTCTAGCAGATCTGATCTCCAAAAGAGAAGCATCGTCCTTATTGGAGATTTCAACAATAGAATCACCGTCAACTCCATAAAACTTCAAGAAATTTTCAACATCGTCCGAGTTATTTCTACCATGAATACCTAAAGCTTCACCAATGTCATATTTCAAATCAGTACCAGTGGTATCGAATTCAATATGGAAGATATTTCTAGAGTATTCTTCTGGAGTCAATCTCTTGTTTTCTTGGACCTTGACCACGAAGTTCTTGACTGGCAAGTCTGGTCTTAATTCCTTCTTGATGTTGTAAGCTTCAGAGAAAGTCAACTTGGTTGCCAAGTCCTTGTAACCACCATGAGTAGTTTCTTCAGCTTCATCGACAACGGAACGTGGGTTGGGGAAAAAAGAGGACTCAACTGGAAAGAAAGGCAATTGAACCTCTTCTTGTGCTTCTTCTTTTTCTTCATCCTTTTCATCCTTTTCATCCTTTTGTCCTTCCTTCTTTTCGGCTTCTTCAGGAACTGGATCTTGCAAATTAATCCAATCTGGAGAAACTGGGATTTCACGCAAACCGTTCTTTTCGTCAACAATGTTGATGAACTTGTCTAAAACGACAGCCAATAATTCGAAATCATTACCGTTGGCTTGCAACAACTTGTTAACGATAAAGCTTCCTAACTCAGGTAAAGCAGCTCTCCAGAAAGCCAATTGAATAAGGAAATCAGCAGATAATCCACTGGTAGCAGAGTTGACGGCTTCCAAATCTTCAAGAATAGAGAAATCAACCAAGGTCAACTTGTTGTGGTTACCAGCCAAAGTTCTCTTGAACTCAATTGGCAATTTGGGAATAACGTCTTCTTCAATAGATGCAGCAGTCTTGTAGTTGATGTATAAAACAGTAGCTCCAGGCTTGGCAGTAGCCAAAACATCATAACTATTCAAGATAGACAAATCTTCAATCAAAACCACATCAGCAGAGTCAATGGAGGTGGCAACATTGGCACTATTGGCAGAAGAGACTTGTGATTGGAAAAGACCACCTCCGTTGGAGTTGTCATACTTGTTTCTAATTCTAATAGTCTTGGAGCTGTCCAAAGATAAGGAAAGAGCAAGCTTGTCAGCATTCTTTGGGAAGATACCATTGTCGTGACCCCAGAACAAGTAGTCGCCAACTGGTGAGGTGTTTGCATTAATTGGAGCGACTGGTTCGTTGAAAGGAACTGGAGCCAAAGCCAATTCTGGGTCTAAAGATGGGACGAACTCATTCAACAATTTGGTGATGGTGATTGGAGTCCATGAGAAGTTCAATGGATACTTGAACTCTTCAATGCTCAAATTATGGTAGACACCACCCAAGAACAAAGCGGCAGTTACATCGGCCTTTAAGGAAGAAGCAATCAGGCTCTCGTGGGAGACTTGAGAAAGAACCACCAATCTTCTAGCAGACTTAGGAATAGTGCTGATGAACTTGGCTTGATTGAAAGGTAAAGGAACTCGGACCTTAATCACACCGATCTTAGAACCAGAAGCAATTTTTTCAATAAGAGTAGATAATTCTGAAGATTCATGGGATCCGTAGACAACGAAAACGGTATCAGCAGCAGAATGGCCAGAATACTCGAATTCAGAGTAGTTTCTACCAGTTAAAGAGTTCAAGTTACTGAGAGCCACGGTAATGGCTTCTTCAGAACTGGAAAAGACATCGTCGGAGCTGTTCAACAAGCTTTGGTAAAGTTGACCAAGTTCTTCAACAGGCAACAACAGGTTGAATTTGGTGAAGGTTTTGGCGAATTCTGGACCATCGAATAAGTGAACCGTTGGATTACCAGTTAAAGAAGCCAAGTAATGGTTCAAAACAGTCAAGTGTTGTAATTCCAAGCCATCACGGGAGTTTACGGGAGTAATAACCGAGTAACCTAACCCACGGGCGGTACTAATTGGGTTGATATAGTTGGAGACTAAGGAATCAGTTACTGTATCGTAATCGATGGCTGAAACATTCAACGCGAGGGGTAACCTTGGAGTAGATTTTGCAGCCAATGCTGGTTGCATATAACCAAAGGCGTTGGCGGCCAAGAGGACACTAAGTGGTTGGCCATTGGTTCCGTTTCTACTGTAGTAACCTAAAATGGCATTTGAAGCTCCAGATCTGACTTGAAGTTGGTGAAAAAATGGAACAACACCAAAAGAATTTGGTCTCTGAAATCCTTGGGCCCATAACTGGATATGGGCGTCTAATAAGTTGGAAGCACCAGGAGCCTCGTAACTAAAGATCTTGCTAGAAATGGCATAAACCGCTTGGTTAATGATGGTAGTAGCTGAGGTATAGACAGTATCTCTAATAGTATTTGGATCCAAGGTGGTCTCAAAAGGGTTTGATTTCACGAAGGTGGAAGTTACTTCGGCACTGACAGAGCTGGAGCTCGAGCTATCAGCGGGAAGGGCGTGTGGGGCCATCTTTGGTGATGAAAAGTAGGTTGGTGGAGGATTGGAGTTGGAAATATAGGTTTTATAAATCAGCTACTGGTACGATAGCGCACGTGATATGATGTATGGTGAACTGATATGGAGCAGACCTCCGGAATTAGATCATGTGATATTCGTCAATGTGCCAAATCAGACCCAATGTATTGGACAGTTTAAAGAATGGAATGGTGTTTGCTTAACATACAGAACTAACGCTTGAAGTTGAGATTGGCGAGATCTTTATTACTACGACTGCCTGGTGATGGTTTTTGGTACTATTTTTCATTGGAAGGTAGTGTGGAGGTGATATGTGTCAATCTTCAGAAGGACATAAAACAAAATCACACGATCGAGAGCTGAAGTTATCGAGCCAAAGTATACAGAAGGGGATAAAGTACCAGACTGAGTTCTAATTTAGCACTTTTGTCTTCTTTGGTTGCAACTTTTCAGAGCTTGTGACCTTTTGTTTGAAAAATGCGAAAAATTTACAAAAATTGCAATTGTGAGAATGATAAGAAATTAAAATGATTTAGAGATTGAGAAGGTGATAATAAGAAAGAAAAAGGGCTTTAGAACATCGTTCTGGCTTCAATTTTACTTTATTTTATTGTACTATTTTCGTTTATTGGAGTCATAGCCTTTTGAACTATTACTAGCTTAGTTAGACAAATATATAGATTATCGGCGTGGTTGTTGTTATAAGTACACGAAACATTGCAGGTACTTCCCATTTGTAAGCTCGTATATATCGATGTTGCATATTTCCATGATGCTTTGTCAAATCACCTCCACAATTGCATCATGAATAAATTAATTAGTAGGAGACATCTGCTTAATAATACCCAGATATGAGAATTCGAAATACACTGAAAAATGAAATTCCCAGCTAAGAAAACCCAAGTGAAGACCCATTAAAATCACACAGCTCCTTTCACTTTGACTTGGCCAAAAATTCACGGGTCTTTCTCGTCCAGTAACCCACAAATCACTATCTTGGTGATGTCGCGTGCCGCACCACCCAGACCAAAGATTGGCCCACATAAACCCCACAAAACTGTGAATCACGAGTCATATCCACAGATTACTGGTCACTCTATGACAAGCTCACCTCTTATTTAGACCAAAAAAGAAGTTCAATCACTTCTTACCGTTCATTTATCCAGATATATCTTTGTCTGATTCCGCTTGCTACGTCATTTTTCACTTCCATTATATTTCGTCCGCATAATTGATAGAGCCACAGTCATTGTCGTTCCTATTTAATCAGCAAAGATTCTTCTTATTTCCTTATAGACTCTGATGTTTCGACTGGTCATTTTTGGTACCGCTCGTGCTGCTACGAGGCGTTATGTTCCTCGGGGGATCCGCCAAGCGTCCACCACTTCGCAGTCAAATCTGTCAAAGCTGGGTCTGGCGATTGTTGCATTTGCTGGTGGTCTTGCCATTGGTGGGGGATTGACATATCAGAAAGTCCTTTCTGCAAATGAAAGTACCACAGAACCAACAAAGGGGGAAAGTGCTAAGGAAGACCGTTCAACTGCCCCATTAAACTCGTTATCACCTCCTTCATATGCTGATGAGGAGCAATTCATGATTGCGGTCAAGAAGATCCAAGAAGCCGTGGGTATCCATAATACTTCCCAAAAAAAGGATATCATTACTGCTCATACAGATACGTTTTTTTCCACCCATCATCCTCCCAAATCTGATCATAAACCTCATATTGTAGTGTTCCCAGAAAATACTGAGCAGGTATCGCAAGTATTGAAAATAGCCCATGAGTATAGAGTACCTATAGTGGCTACATCAGGATTGACCTCGTTAGAAGGTCAGAATATGCACACAAGAGGCCCCCATAGTATTTCAATTAACTTTGGTCACTTAGATAAAGTGCTTGAGCTTCATCCTGATGATTTAGATGCTGTGGTTCAAGCAGGTGTAGGCTGGGAAGATCTAGATGATTACTTGAAAAATAGTGAAGAAGGAAAGCACCTCATGTTCGGACCAGATCCAGGAATGGGAGCGACTATTGCTGGTATGGTATCGACCTCAGCCAGTGGAACCAATGCCTACAAGTATGGTACTATGAAAGAAAATGTGGTGAACTTAACAGTAGTATTGGCCGATGGTACAATTCTTAAGACGAAACAAAGACCAAGAAAGTCAAGTGCAGGCTATGATATCACCAGATTGTTTATTGGAGCCGAAGGAACACTTGGAATTATTACTGAGATTACTGTAAAGTTGCATGTCAGACCTGTCAAAGAATTGGTGAGTATCGCTTCATTTCCAACAATTAAAGATGCGGCTTCTACTGCTCAAGAAATCCTTTCTCGAAGTGGAATTCAGCCCAATGCCATCGAAATCTTAGACTCAACCATCATGTCATTTGTTAACGAGTCCCAAACCGATGGTGATAAGCAATTCCTTGAAAGTCCTACATTGTTCTTCAAATTTGGTGGCCCTAATCAAACTGCTATTGATGAACAGATTGCTGTTGCAAAAGAAATTGCATCAAGGAACAACATAATAAAATTCGAACTGTCGCAGGACGAAGACGAAAATGCTATTTTATGGTATGCTAGAAGAAGTGGTCTTTGGTCAACAGTTCAATTCGGTACAAAAATTTTAGATGATCCTAATGATGTCCAGTTGTGGACCACAGACATCGCTGTTCCAGTATCCAAAGTATCCCAAGTTATCACTGAAACTAATAATGATCTTAACAGTTCCGGATTCTTCAAGAAGTTTTCAGTTTTGGGGCATATCGGTGATGGTAACTGCCATTTTTTGATTCTTTACAATAGTCCAGATTACGCAAAATGCCAGGCAGTTGTGGATAGAATGGTAGATAGAGCCATTTCTCATGGGGGAACATGTACTGGAGAACATGGTGTGGGTGTTGGAAAGAGAAAATATTTAGACAAAGAGCTTGGTCCAAATACAGTTGATTTAATGAGACAGATCAAATTGGCCTTGGATCCTAGAAGAATATTAAATCCAGATAAAATTATGAAAATTGACCCTGAAGAAAATTTGGATCTGTTGTTAGATAAAGGTGTTATCCAGGAGGCAAAGGGATGCTGTCATTGAATGGATTATTAGTTCAGTTGGGCCCTGTTTGAAGATTCATTATAGCGGCCTATAGTAGGCTGCATTATAATTGACAAAAATAAAAAAAAAGAAAACAAAATTCACATGGCATATAGAATTACAATAGATGTTCACGTTTAGTATTTTAGTTACGGCTAAATTGCACGATATAAATTTTGAACCTTTTTCATTGTGAGAACATTGATTATAGGATCCTTTACTCTAATAGATACCAACTTAGTTCTAAATAGGTATTGCTGCAAAATCGAAAGATATCACGTGACGGGATAGCCTAGCCTGTCCTTACTAGGAGAACTGATATAAAAGACCTTGATTCTGAACAGAAAACTGGTTGGTTGGTTGTAGATGGTATCTTTCGCAGGTGAAATTTCACTTTAACTGAAAACGCACGTCAACTGTATGCCCGACAAGGGCCGAATCATGCATGGTTGCAAATCCTTCGGCTTTAAAGGATATCAGTGGCTACAAGAACAAGAACTGATACGGGAACTATGGTGCAGTAGGGAGCTCTCAATCTAAGAGGATTTGTGGTATGTCTTAAAGATCCAGCCAGGTATTGACAATGTATGTAAAGCGTGTGTGAGGTTATTTTGATATTAGACCACAACTAAATAATAACCGGAGGTAAGTATAAAATAAACTGGTACATATTTTACAAGGAATGAGTGTTGATTTTTTGTTCAAGATACCTCACTTATCTGGTCAAGTCAATTGCAATAACTAGTTTCAGCTGGGTCCAAGGATTAGAAAGTTCACCGACTTGGTTGTCAGGTCATAGGAGCAAACATGCCATCGGCACAGTGGTCCCAGCAACTCATCACGAGAGGTCATTGAATCATCCGGTGAAAAGGAGATGATCTTTATCTATAAAACTTAAGGGTGCAGACGGAAAAAAGGATTTGGATACATGCATGGAATTGAGGTAAAACTTAAGTTTTAGATAGAAAGTCTCTAACAAATAAAATATACATATAAAAAAAAAAGAACATCACCAGCATGTTCAAAAATTAACAGTGGTGGCTGGAGAACACACTGGAAGTTGGGGCACATTTGCTTATCAGCGGAGCTACTTGATACCTGGACAATTGCAAGCAATTACATTCAATCATCAGCAACAGTGAGAATAAAAAAAAAAAGCTTTAAGGTAATGAGGCGGGATGTCATTCTCCACACACTCACCACGGATGTTCAAGACCATGGGGAAGCAAAGGGGGCTTAGGCGATGAGCCTAACAGCAGAGCTTAGCTTAGCTTAGTTTAGGAGGGTGGAGCGGAGCCGAGTATGAACAGTCTAGACTAAGTATACGTATGTAATTATATCCTGATCTGGAGTATAGACCACTTTCTTTTTTTGTAGTTAGTTTGATTGTTGAAATATTTCCTAGTAGTCGTATTTCACCATCACTATGCCCAATACAGACAATAGCTGGGGTAAAATTTCACCATGCCTCGGACACCATCTCTCACTTCCTATTGAGGCTAGCTGCCTCCCAAAAAAAAAAAAAAAAAAAGAGGAAGGGCACCCAAAATTGGCACCATTAGAACCAGTTCTAAGTATCGTATGGCCATGGCCTGAAGAGACCTTGAAGCCAGGTATCTTGCTGCTCAGCTTGTGAAGTCACATGGCTACTCCTTCGAAAGCTTTCCCCATAACCCCAGATCTCACTTGCGCTTGCAGTACCTCAAAGCCTGGGAGATCTTTCACGTTCACCTGCATGATACCCAACAATTCACCTCACACAAAAATACCCATATGAAGGCATCACAGACTATAAGAGTTGGCGAACACCCCCCATCGGATGGAAATTAAAAATCCAGACATCATCACCGGTCGTCAATTCACCAACCAGATCATCAACTGATCTTCTCTTCCCCACAAAAAGAAAATTCAACCATTCCTCAATTGCACTGGTTTGTGTTTAGGTTCTACTAACTATTGCAACCAAAAAACATCTTTCTGTCTGATTATTGATCTGCTTTGCAACTGCGCAATAAGCTCATTCACTTGAACTCACAAGTGTCTCCTTTTCTGTTCTTTGACTAGCAAATTCCCATTTTATCAAAAGTTTTTACCAGTCAACTGATTTGGTACCACATTCTGGAAAACAATTAGTTGCGACCCTTAAATTTCCTCCCTCGCAACTTTTCACCACTTTTCCATATCTCGGATTTCACAAACTCACTTCGCAAGTTCCCGGTGTAAACCCTCCTGTCAAACATCGTTTACACCTTTCTTTTGGATTACAACTCTTTCTTAACCCCTCTTCCATTTTATTTCCCTTGGTTGTTAGTTGTTCGTGATGCCTGTCGACATCTCCAACTCCGATTTCAATATCAATATTCTTGAAGACATTGAAAATCCAAATATTGAACTTACATTCCCCCTTCCCACTGATAGGGAGACTTATATTGATATTAAGGGTAACCATGCGGATGTAAGATCTAGTTTTAATCTTGTGGGTCATTTCCTTAAATTCTTCACTGGTATTGACTATGGTAATATTTACAAGAATAATGAATACAAATACTCTGTTAACAAGTTCCATCCTGAATTTCATAAGAAAATGAGAGACTATATGAATGACAAATTGGAAAATTCCGATGAAAAATTGGACGAATTGGTTTATGATTTGATAAACCGTGAACTCAATCTTAAGTTAATTACTGCAGACCAATTCTATCCTCGTTTTAATGAAGTTAAAGCATTTATTGTTAAGCATTATAAGGCTCAAAATGAAAAAAATTTACCTACTTTTGATAATTCAGATGTTCTCAGAACTGCCTATGTTACCATCATTAAATTATTCTCTAAAATGTTCCCTCAAGGTATTTGGGTCAGTAATAATGAATTCAGTGAAATGTATCAGAGATACTTGAAAGATCCAATGTCCATTATTTTCTTACCAAACCATCAAAGTCATGTTGACTATATTATTCTTCATTTATTAGCTGTCAGATTCCAATTTGCTGTGCCTACTGTTATTGCTGGTGAAAACTTGAATGTGGCCGTTTTTGGCTCTTGGTTGAAGGGCCTTGGTGCTATTTTCATTCCTAGATCCATGAACAATGATTTATATACTGAAAGAAACTTGAGTAATGTCATTGAATTCATGTTAATTAACAAAATTCACACAGAAGTCTTTATCGAAGGTACTAGATCTCGTGATGGTAAATTATTATTACCAAAATATGGTATTTTAAAGACTTTCACCAAGATTTTCCTTAAACAAAGATTAGAAGATAATAATCCTGATTTTGATTTATTATTACAACCAATTTCCATCACTTATGAACGTATTTATGAAACCGATGGTTATTTGAAAGAATTAATTGGTAAGGATAAAAAACAAGAAAGCTTCCTCAATATTATCAGTAATGGTGTCTCCAATTTGATTGGTACTCCAGAAGATAGAAACGACATTAAATATGGTCCTGATGGATTCAACGATAACCTGGAAAAGAATTTGAACGGTAAGATTTTCATTAAACTTGGTACCGCGTTCAACATGTCTTCTTTTGTTGATCGTGATTTGGGTACCAATCCAGCTATAGATTACACTGAAAAGCTTTCTTCTCAATTGGCAACCAGACAATCTTCAATTGATGCTGGTCTTTCAGTTGTACCATCTGCTTCCATTTCTCCAACTTCTGCTCGTACCACCGAAAAGAAAATTAAGGCTCTGGACAGTGATAGTTTAATCGATTACGTCAATCTTAAGAAACTTGGTTTTCAAATTCTTCATGAAATTAACCGTTGTGCTTTTATTCCGGAGTCAGCTATTATTGGTACTGCTATTCACATCTACCACTATTTCCATAAGAAGAAAGAATTTCCTATCGCTGAAATGATTCCTCTCTTAAGAGAAGTTGTGGATACCCTTTATGATGAAAATGAACATCATTCATCAAACAGAATTATTCTTCAAGGGTTTAAGGACTATACTGATGATGAATTGATTTGGGTTATCAAGGAACAAATCTTCTACTTTTTCAAATTTATTTCAGTTAATCCGAAAAGTAATGTGATTAGAATCGGGTATTCCATTGAATTATTGTACTACAAAAACTTGACCATTCATTTGGTTATTTACAGATGTAAAGTTGCATTTATTTTATTATTACTTCGTGGTGGTGATATTAAACCAAATTTTCTTGTGATCAATAAACTTAATTATATTTTGACTGGTTTTATGAAGAATGAATTCTTGTTTGATTACAATTATAATGAAAGAGATGGTTTGAGATTTATCTTGAAGCAATTAGAAAAGAAGAACTTCATTACGTACACTGAAGAAGAAGGACGTGATGGTTACTACACCGTTAATGAAGATAACGCGTCCCACCTTGAATTATTGGCTGCTATGGTCAAACCATTCTTGGAATCTTATGTTAATCTTATCACCAGCACTTTCTCCAGTATTGCATTAAAGAAAACTCAATTTGATACAGAATCCAAGAAGCATAAAGATAACAAGAACTTCGATTATGATGAATTACGTTATCCTACCACTAAGACATTACTCAAGTATATTATTAGTGAGAACCGTGCTCTGCCAAACCCAGCTTCCGTTGAATCTGTTAACAAGCAATATTTATTGAGTGATCTTTACTTCTTGTACAATTTACAATTAATTGAAATTTTCAAGAATAAGGCCAAGACCAAAGCTTTTGTCAAGGTCTTGAATCCTCGTGATTTGAACATTGTTAAGCAATTTTTACAACAATTAGTTTCACAAGATGCTAAGGGTTTGGTAAAGAACGTGGTGAATATCAATTATATCATTGATATTCTTGACAAGAACTTTGATAGGGAAAGTCCAGTTCCTGCTGCCAGATTATAAACAATATGAATAAAATTAAATGGTATTTAATAATAATTTTACTTCTCGAATACCATGTATTTCAAAGACTTTTAAAAATAGGTCACTTTGACCATACATAATTAATAAATGATTTCAAAAGAAAGAGGATGTAGATCAAATAAGATTACATGGATGTTTAGAGGAAGATTCTGTTACTGGCACTGTGTAGGTTAAAATTCAGAGGGTTATTTGAAAATTATTTTTGGGTGCAAAATCACAGGCTCGTCCTATCTTGCCTTGAAGAAGCAGATCTTTGATGTTGGGAAAAAGTGGAGAGAAAAAGTACCAGAAAAAAGGTTGGACGGTGAGTATGACAGTGATAATTGCCCCAAATTGACGGTCTGGTATCGTGTACATATCTGAGTAATATTGAACCTATAATTACGTGGCAATCTCATGGGAGAACAAAAGGATATGATATCTACAAAAAAAAAAAAATGCATGGGCAGATATGATCTGACAGCCAGGGCTTGAATATACAAACAGCATGGCGAATGTTCCGAATGCGGCAGAGTGGTTGCACATGGCTAGCATGACCAAGCCAGGCTTTCCGATTGTTGTATGATGTTTGGATGTGTTGGTCATTTGGAGTAGCCTCGGTCTTTCGTCTGTTGCAGAGTGTACCACGCATCGTAATTAATTAATAATATAATATTTTATAGGATTGAACTGTCGAAGCCAGGTTTCAGGAAAACAGATCTTGCCATCAATGGCAATTTATAAACAGAAGAATAAGCTCGCTGCGTCAACACCCCTATATATTTTGTCTGTTTTCCCTATACTTATACATAGACGAGATTATTACGAGTAGTGAGAGAAAGTAGCCAGCAAAATCAACAGCTGGGACATTTTATTATGGAGCTAGCTGTCAAAAGAGACCAAAGCCTCTGGAAGGGGTGACTGGAACGGAATCAGCAGTAAGGAATCTCGGGGGGTCGGGCGAGGTGTAGAGGTGATTTGTTCCGTATCAAGGATTGTAAGCCCATATTCTGTCTATTAGACTGTTACATGGCTCCAACCAAAAGCTACTCATGTTGACTGGGACTATATGCAGAAAAAAACGGCACACACAAAGATAGAAATTGATCAAAACAGAACAAAAAAATATGCGTATTTATTTGCTGGTTAACCATCTGGGCCACGCGATCGTCAGGTTACGCCAAATATAGAACAATAGATGAAATTTCACAACAGTTAAAGCCGTGCAAAATATCGGGGAATATCATCGTCTAGGCTTAACCAAACCATAACCCGGAAAGCAAACACCGGAAAGGAGAAATAGTGGAGCACCACCACCACGGCGAAGGCCCAGCAAGTGGTGAATAGACAAATGCTACACCAATAGTATAGAGAGAGAGAGAGTGTGTGTGTGTGTGTGAGGCTAACAGTATATAGTGAAGCATTTTTATTAAAAATTTAATGTATCACTAAAAACGACATGAAATTAATTTTTTAATGCAGCTGGCAGCTAGACCATCCAAATGTCGTCACACGATGATATTGGTGGTATTATTTATTTTATGGCGGGGATTGACTGTGTTGAGCACTGATTCTTCCTGCCGTACCAAAGGTCGCGATGATGTAATGGAACCGGTGATTGTTGCCAGCAATTGCCATTACGAACCTCGCTTCTCCACGATACCACAGATAAGTGGGAGGAAAGAGTGAAATTGTAGTGACGCTTGCAATCCACCCCACTATCAATTAGACAAAAATAGAAAGGATATTTATAGGTGGATGGTGGGTTATGGGGGTTGTAAGGAACGTGTATATTAATAGGTTTTTCTTAGTTGATAGGGGCGTGGGTGGGGGAAGAGTGTGAGGTGATTGAGGAGGATTCAAGAATAGATTCGCGTGAAAATAGACAAGAAATGAAAACCAGAAAAATAAGGGTTTGGAATCCCGAATCTTTTAATTTGGAATTTAGGATATCGAGAAGTTTAGATTTAATTGTAGGGCACCACCGAGACACGAGAGAGAGAGAGAGAGAGAGAAAAAAAATCACCCACCAAAAACATACTGCCACCGCCTGTGGGTAGAGCCACAAAAAACAAAAAAAAAAAACAAAAAACCAAACGTTCTACCGCCGCATTGCCACCAGCACTAGTGTAAAAATACCCAGCCCTAGACCACGATCCATAGATCTCTCCCTAATAATAATAGTATCTCCCCCTATTGATTGAGTTACCCCTATCTCATCCTATTGTCGCGACATACTGGCCCTTCCCACGACCCAATTTCTTTTTTTTTGTTTGACTGCGCCGCATCGCAATACTTTTTTCCGCTACTGCGCCGGCTATTTCCTATCACGCTAACTCTACAAGACTTGCGGTTCATAATCGTGATGTTATATACCCACTGGATCCCAGTCTCAGTAATCATAAAATAAATTTTTGATCATATTAACCAGGAAAGAAAAAAAGAAGCACCTTTTTCTTTATCCCTTAGAAAGTAGTTCCTATCCAGTTTCTTCAGGGTTTGCTTTAATTCATTGATTCATTTTCCCTTTGAACAAAAAAGAGTCCCCACATTTCCCCCACCACTTCCTCACTCTCTGCTCCTCAGCCCCAAAAATTTCCCAGTCGCACCCTCCTTTTTCCTGTTGTTTTTTTTTTCCTATCAATATCAACAACACCTTCTTCATCAAAAGGTTCTAACGCTTTAGAAAAGAGGTATATCTTCGGTGGTAGTCTCTAGGATCCTTAGACCTTTTTAGTGTGTGTGTGTGTGTGTGTGTCTGTCTTAGTGCTTGAGTATTTGTGTGTGTTAGTGAAACGAAAGTCCTCCAGCATAGTCTTTTTTTACCACAACTCCATCATCAATATCAACATTAATTGATTAATTAATATCAATAATATCAATAAAATAAATAATGAAGAAAGAACTCAAATATATTCTTTATGGGCATTTGGCGGTGATCTTGTATCTTGTTTACTGCACTTTTGATCTCATCACTTTACTTCACGACGATTCATTCAGTGATGCCCTTCTTGATTTGGAATTGAATCCTGCTCAAGGCACGGTGGATAATCCTCCAATCATTCCAAAAATCATTCATCAAACTTATAAAAGTAACCAAATCCCCGACATTTGGAAACCAGGTCAACAAGCTTGTATTGATCTTCATCCTGACTATACTTATATTTTATGGACCGATGAAAAAGCCCGTGAATTCATTGCTGAAGATTATCCCTGGTTTTTAGAAACTTGGGATTCTTATCCTTATCCAATCCAAAGGGCTGATGCTATTAGGTATTTTGCCCTTGTTCATTATGGTGGTGTTTATATTGATTTGGATGATGGTTGTGAAAGACGTTTAGATCCTTTATTGACCGTTCCTGCTTTTGTTAGAAAAACTATTCCAACCGGTATTTCAAATGATGTTATGGGTTCAGTTCCAAGACATCCATTTTTCTTGAAAGTTTTGGACGCTCTTCCAAAATATCAAAAGAACTGGTTAGTTCCTTATATCACCATCATGTTTTCTACTGGTCCTCTCTTTTTATCAGTGATTTGGAAACAATATAAACGTTGGGGTGTTCCAGAAGCTGGTAAAGTTAGAATTCTTATGCCACAAGATTATAAAACCCATCCTTACTCATATTTCGCAATCGCTCCAGGTTCTTCATGGCATTTAGATGATGCCAAGTTTATCAAGGGACTTGCCAACCATATTATCCTTGCTGTTTTCGGTGGATTTTTAATAGCAGGATTCATTTTTTACTTGGAATACTTATTCTATTCCTATGTTTCATCCAATCATTTCAAGAAACTTACTAAAAGAGTTACTAATGGATTTGTGGTATTGATTGGTAAGATCTTCCAATTAGATAACTCAAGAAATAAAATCCATCAAGAAAGTTTATTCACCTTAATAAAATATAAGTTGAATAAAAACATGAAGAGAAGAGCTAGAAAGGATTCAAATTTACCAATGGAATTTGATATTCTTGAAAAATTGCATGATAAAGATCAAGACATCAACACACAAAACACCACCCACCATCATATAGTAGAGAATCATTCTGGTGATGACGAATTTTATGATGAAGATGATACTTTTATTGGTGGGGGTTCAGCATTCAAATCTAATGATAATATCGTATAAATTTGCATAGGAGTTATAGTCCATACCCATCCAGCATTCATTTTTAACCTGATGGTTAATAGAGGACAAAGACTCTCATCTAAAGGGTGTAGAGTTGGATTCAGTCATAGTTAATAATATATACGACAATTACGAAATAAAAGGAACGATTTTACATTTTTTTAAAACCATTTTGGTTTAAGCAGATTATAATTGTAGATAATCTTTGCTAAGTAAAATATAAGGAGGAATCTGAAAACTACCTATTATTGATCTTAAAAGACAATACTGAAACTGGTGTTACCAGTTTTATTTAGACATAGCCATCCAGAAAATAACCATGACCACGAGTAATTTTGTGGTTGTGGCAGTGGTAGATAGTATTGATTCCATTAATAACTTTACCAATTACTATAATTAACTGGTATACTTATCAAAACTAAAATTATCCCCTGAGTAAGTAAACTTTTGGCCTTGGCACAATCTCTTTTTCAGCCAGAATTGACCCTCGGATTTATCAAGGCTCCTTTTTCAGCCCCTATCTGCTAACGTCAATCTTTCTATAATACAATAATGTAATCTAAATACAAATTCATGTTAATGTAATCAATAAAGGAATGAAATGGAGTTTGTGATCATAATCGGTGTACTAATTGCCCCGTTTACTTATCAGTGAAATTTCCTGTTTAACAGTAGCAATGTTGCAGGACCTTCTTTTTTAAGTATGACGTAGAATAGGAGGAGGATCATAACGAGAGAATAAAATAGGGGAAAAGGGGACAGGTGATTAGGAGATTAGGAGATTAAAGATGAATGTTGGTGGTCAAGTATCGGTGTTTACGCATTTTCATTTGTGGGTTACAGGGAATGATCTTACAAGCTTCACATGGATCTTCGTATAATCTAAATTTATGCATGCTATTACATAGCGAATTCTATAGTTAAGTGCATTCTAGGGTGCTTGTCATTTTGGTTATTTCTTCTGTGGGGAAACACTTTGCAGCCGCACTTATTGTCAGGCTTCTAGTGCAGTATCGGAGATAGCTTAACTACGACGACCAGTAGATGGTGTTTGTCAATGTCGCGGGAAAGTCCGAGGGCCTATCTTGGAGGTGGTGTATAATGGTTTTAGTGATGGTAGTGCCAACAGTAACACTGTGAAATTATGAAAATGAATCAAAATGTGGGACTGAACATGATACTGATACACAACTGACACATCAACACAGACCTTTTTGTTCTGTAATTTTTGTTGTGTATTTTTTTTTTCTTGGTTGTTTTGTGGAGAGGCAGAAAAATGTGTACCAAGAGGTTATGGTGGTGCGGCATGATCACTTGTCGGAGTTGTTCTTTGATAGCAACCGTTAGGAGAACGATACGAATCCGAAACTTCGCTTATCAAAGAAATTGATCCAACAAAACTGACTCTGCAAAGGTGGGGAAACAGATGTGTTAGATGTCGTCTAACATACGTTGCTTTATCTATTGGGTCAGGAAACGAGGAATGACCAGAAAGAATAATGAAACAGCAAAATATTGTGGATGGTGTAGTATTGTCAAAGCAACTTGTGTAGTTTATAGAGGAAACTGGAATGCACTTATTACGGAGTTTCGTATTTAGGCAATCTAGTCAACTTCATGATATTCAATGAAATTTGGTTCACTTAACAACTAAGATCTGCAATAATTTTCAGTCGTATTCATTACAAGAGTACCGAATCCTGCGTTCATCAAAATTATAATGTTGGTGATTGAATTGACAAGACGTCAACTAATTGAGTACATACAGGTTAATTTATGGCTGAGGGTATTTAACAATTTCAGACTTTCTTTTCTGGAAACTCAGGAATCTACAAGTAAACCATAAAAACCATACCAAATTGGTGATTGTAGAATTGGTTTACTTGACAAACTTGTTTTTACCTCTTTCAGCCAAATCAACCAATAATCCCATATGCATTTTTTCATATCTTTCCTTCTCCTCTTTCTTCAAAACTTGCTTCATTAATTCTGTTAATCTTTCAACTTCACCCATACCTTTCATGGATAATTCAACCAAAACACTAGCATCAATCGGAACACCACCATTTTTACTTAATTGAATTAACTCTCTATTTTTGTTCAATGTAATCACCAACATACCATCTCTAATTTCTTCTTCTTTCATATTTGCATCCATAACCCAAATCTCTTCACTATCTCCTTTAAGAACTTGTTCTCTAGTATATGGAGTGAAAAATGAAAATGTAACACAGATTGGAACATGCAAAATACTGAGCGGTATTGGTTCACGCTCATCTATACTGTGAACAATTACTTGATCATCATCTATAGAAACATCTGGTTTCTTGAAATGTTGTAAGGCAAGCATAACTGCAAAACTACCCACGTCAATAAGTCCACCGTCATGATTAAGGAAGTTCATATCAACGGTAACTTTCCACACTTTAGATCCAGCAACAATACATAAATTTTCCAAATCTACCGCATTAGATCTTTTGATGGCTTTTTCAATAATTCTTCCAATTAATACTTCTTCATTACTAACCTTGAAGTTATCAAACTTTTGACTGGCCATAGAACTGATATCACAGTTGATACTGAAAATACCCTCGAATGGTCTATCTTCATATGGTTTTTCAACAATAGCACTAACTCTAACACTAAGTTTGGTTTGTCCCCATGATACTTCGACGTAGCCGTATTCATCTGGAGAAATGAAAATTTCCAGTTCACGGTACAGATCGAGCTTTCTAGAATCCAGACGGATCCCGTTCTTGAGAGATTCAATGAGGTAGAGGCGTTCGTTGGAGCTGATCATTGTGGTGGTGAAAAGATTGTATGAATTGGTTTCGATGTTGTAGACTCATCGCGGTCACGTGAATCTTTAGAGATTAGGTTTATTGGCATAAGAAGGTGACGAAGAGGAAACAAAAAGCATTGGAACAGGATGATAATGCAGGAGGTGGGTACTATATTTAACACAGGCGTAGGAAATGTGGGCCATTTTTATAAAAAATTTTTTCTTGATTTTGGTCCAGATAGGTGTTTCTTTAGTGGATTAGGTAGCTTAAATACGTAGAGCTTTATTGTAAAGGTACTAGAAATATTCTGTGAGCAAGTGATAGATAGCCAAAGAAGCTGAAACATATTTTCCTGGACGTCCCTTGTTTTTAGCTCTCTAGTAATTTACTCGTGTCTCATCACCACAAACTGACAATAAGTCAAAATTACTTACTGAATTTATAAATGTGCTTCGTCTTATCCTTCATATATTTGTAAGAGATAATTACATTGTTAGCCTGATGTCCTTTTTTTTCCTATTTTTCACACTACTTTTTGGAAGTATTCTTGGGTGCCATGAGTTTCCATTCTACAATTTATTCGACTTATTTCCACTACAGTTACACCGCCCAATTCTCCCACCAGTGCTAGACATGTAATTCCTCTCGCCAAAGAGCTCTTTAGAAGAAACTTTTCTCTAATGTATCCTCATCTATTATCTACTTTCCTTACCTCCAATCGCTATTTGCACCCATACCAGTCTCAGCCACTAACAAAGCTTCTTTTGCACCCACCATAATTTCACAAAAAATACTCCCATTTGCCCTTTCAGTAACTTCTTGTCGTGGTATCTCTACGTCTGCTACATTTTCCCTCGTTGTGTCCTTCACCTTTCTTCTTTTTTCCCCTTTCCTTCTTTCCATCCACCTCCCCTACTTAGTTCCAGTACCATAACCTTTCCTTGCCAGTGCTCGCTCTGAACGCTTTCCGTGAGCACCATAATTGCACGACCTCGCCCACTAATTCGAATGGCAAACATCTCTAAACCACACAAATGTTGGCTACCAGAATCGCCGGAGGCTTAACCAGAGCCTCTATAACCAGAGCCTCGACAACCCCTGCCCTCAATGCTATCGCCAGAACCCGTTACTTTTCCAATTCTAACCAACCAGCGAGCTTAAGCTTCTTTCAGAAGGAACAATTACCTGCCAACACCATAGTCAGATTTGTTCCTCAACAAACAGCATGGATTGTGGAAAGAATGGGTAAATTCCATCGTATCTTACAACCAGGGTTGGCCATCTTGATGCCTTTCATCGATAAGATCACTTATGTTCAACTGCTTAAGGAAGCAGCTATTGAAATTCCTAGTCAAAATGCCATTACTTCTGATAATGTGAGTTTGGAACTTGATGGTATACTTTATATCAAGATTATTGACCCATATAAGGCCAGTTATGGGGTTGAGAACTTCAAATTTGCCATTAGTCAATTGGCTCAAACCACCATGAGATCTGAAATTGGTCTGTTAACCTTGGACTTGGTTCTTAAGGAAAGACAATTGTTAAACCAAAACATCAATAAAGTGATAAATGAAGCTGCCAAAGAAAACTGGGGTGTGGAATGCTTAAGATATGAAATCAGAGATATTCATCCTCCAAAGAATGTTTTGGAAGCTATGCACAGACAAGTTTCTGCCGAAAGATCGAAGAGAGCTGAAATTTTAGAATCTGAAGGTCAAAGACAAGCCAAGATTAATATAAGTGAGGGTGAAAAGCAATCCATTATTTTGGCTTCCGAAGCCAACAAATTGGAACAAATTAACAGAGCTCAAGGTGAAGCCGAATCTATTTTATTGAAGGCTGAAGCTACTGCTGAAGGTCTCAAGAGAGTCGCCAAGGCTATCAAGGAATCTCCAGGTGGTGAAAATGCTGTTAGCTTGCAAGTTGCTCAAGAGTACATTAAGCAATTCGGTAACTTGGCCAAGGAAACTAACTCTATGATTATTCCATCCAACTTGGGTGATATCGGAAGTGTTATGGCCTCAGGTATGAGTATCTATAACAACTTGAACAAGAAGCAGCAATAGATAGGAAACAATCAATAACCAAAAAAAAATATATATAAGATAAAATTTTTTGGTAAGTGTGTTTTTTTATGAACCAATTCCACAAAATATTGGAGAAGAATCGAAATGTTGAGCTGGTTGATAATTTGGGCTCAATCTTCCCATCTCCCCTCATCTATTAATGGTCTCTTATTGTTTACATGAAAGTTGTACTTTATTAATAGGAACTGCCCCCATGCTGTTCTTATCAATAGCTATTTATTGGAATGTATATATCAACAGTTGATAGGTGTGTAAATAAGCTAAATTAACGAATCAATGTTAACCCCGACAGGTAGATTCACATAATGCAATGTTATTAATATATTACCAGTACCATTCGTCGAATTGCTCCATTATTGAAGAAATGGTGGTATTATAGATTATATAATACTTTGGTGTATCTAACTCTAGTAATATAATTGAAGTGAAATGGTTTTTATAATACAATTATGAATTTTTCACTTTCACTCCAGAGCTAAGACTTTGTTCTTTATCATTTAATTTATGCCTTTTTGAAAAATCCATCCAAAGCGCCCTTGCCAACGGCCACTTTCCTGGTAGTCTTGACGGTTTTCTTCACCACCTTGGCTGCCTTCTTTCCCTTGGCGCTGGTGGTAGACTTGACCACTTCGGTCAAATTGACTTCAACCGCAGCAAGACTCTTCTTGTGGTCTTCCACCTTCTTTATCCATTTTCCCAACTCTTCGAATTTCATGCCTTCAGTATATTTGGTCTTGAATTCGGGTATAAAGTATGAATCAAATATAAAATCTATGGAACCCTTTAAGGTTAATTGGTCCAACACTTTAAAAGGAATAGCTTCGTCACTGGAAGGGTCAGTGACTTCCATTTTCATGGCTTTGTACAAGGATAATTTTTCCTTTTCAGTTTTGAGATGTTCGTCAAAGGCATTGACTTTCAACATGGCAAATTCTCTAGATTTTTCAGCTGAAAATTTATAGAAAGATTCACCATTTTCAGTGATAGTTTCACAGATCTTTTCCAATCCCACAGCATAAACTTCATTACCAATTAAATTGACCCATTCGCCCGAGTACAACTCTCCAATCTGATCAATCACATCTTCTATCGTTATGAATCTCTTACTAAATCTGTCTTGATGGGTATACATTATAGATATCAAAAGGTACACGATATTGAACTTGGTACCCACAAGCACCAGACTGGACCCGAGCACAAATCCAGGAACACTTTCATCTTGACCTTCAAAGATAAACGACTTCACTGGCGAGCCATCTTTCATCTTTGGCATCGATTCTTTGGGGCTACCTTGAATTTCATTTAATTCCATGAGTTGGCCATTGGAGACCAACATTGACTTTTTGTGGGCCAAATCTCGGGAGTTAGGGACCTGAACTATGGCGTAAGTTCCTTGTGATGGCAACAACACAATACGGGACTTGTTATCGATGTGCATGGCAAATGGTGGAGTGGTTGATCTGTTACATCGCTTAGTATAAGGACGCGTCTGATGTTAGGTCACATGACCGTGTACTTGATATTGACACCACCAACACAAACACAAACCAGCTCAACAAAGAGATATTAAATGATTAAGGTAATAGGGTGATGATGATATTAAGCATCTCCCGGCAAAACTTTCTTGAGTGTTTAGTAGTGTCTCTCTGTGCTTTTCTACACTTCATTATTTTTAATTCTATTACTAATATCTTACATAATAAATACAGATAAAATGACATCCAAACCAGGAGTTACTGGGGTCAAATATCATTATATCAACTTCTGATTCCAGTGCTTTCTTTAATACTGGAAAGAATGGGTCACCACTCTATGCCAACCCCACCAAGCTTCTGATTTCCTCTCTTATAGCACCGAAAGAAGCCAAGATAATCATAACTGTACCAAATAAAGAGAAACTCAATGAGCTCATACTGGCAGCTCTCGGATCCACATTAAGCAAATGAGCAGTAGCAATGGCACCACAATTAATTCCTAAAGAAACACCTCTCGTAACATAATCACCTTTGGCAATTCTCAAAAAGTCAAATATGTAATCACCTACAAGGACACCACAAATACCACTCAAAATTGTACAGACAGCCATAAGAGACACTGATCCCTCCAAGTTGTTAATAAGAGGAGTTCCCAAGGCAAGGGTCACGGATCTACCAATGAACCCTATGGATCTTTCTGGAGCTATACCAATAGCATGACAAACTATTGGATAAAGGAAAAATGTCAATGCAATAGATACGAAAATTGGAGGCATTAAAACCCAGAAATTACGGACAAAGTCTTTTCTATGAGTGAACATGGGTAATGACAATGATACAATTGAAATATCCATTAATGAAGAGAGAACATCACCACAGCCTGGCCATTTTGGTGTAGCAGTATAATCATCCACTGGAATGGAATGGTCCTTACTATTATTCAAAATTACCTTATTGTTGAATAAATTAAGGTAATTCTTACCAGTTTTATAAAACTTCAAATCATCAAGGAATCCCTTTGGTTTTCCATGGTGATAGATAAGTGATCCAATAAAACAAATAAAGAGGATTTCTGCAGTCAGGACTAAGATGGGATGGGCAAATTTCCGGGAAGCTGGCCAACGTTGTGGGATCAATAAAGCTGCGTAGTATGCAAGAATAGTGATCCCCAAATGATATGGTAAAAAGGTGTGAATTGACTTGATATAGTAGAAAGGAAGTGACACTAGGAATAGAATCAGGTAAATGATCCAGTCGATATAGTTGGTCACAAAAATGGTCACCTTTTTGGTTTGTTCTGAAGATTCTGGATAAGGAGGTTCTTCTGGCTCTGGGGAAGGGGAAGGTGAAGATGAACGAACAGATGGAGCTGACTGTTCTGATGGGGAGTCGGGTATTGACGGAGTCAGAGAACCTGAATCCTCAAGCTGAGGACCGGTCCTTTCACCATCGTACACAGCACCTCTTTGGTATACTGGGGGAGGTCTTTCCACTGTTGGAACACTCACCAAGCTGGCTTCTTGGGTATCAAAGGGGTTCTGGTTAAGAGAGAGGGTTCTGGCCTTATTTTGACGTTGCAGAGGAGTGGTAGTAGGAATATCTATAGTGGTGATATCATCTCTCATACTGGTGAAAACACCTCTTGTATCTGTGACTTCTTCAGTTTCGGAAATATCACCATCCATATTTTGCAATTCCATATCGTCTTCTTCTTCTCCCTTGTGAGGCTCTTCAGGATTAAATAAATTGAATCTCATTAAAAGGTATTTCAATGACATAATAAAATAGACATCCACAAGAAACAATAAAATAAATCCAATCAAAAATACGGCCGCAATTTTAAGACATTCAATAAATGTAATATGGTCAGACAATGGCAAAATGATGAAGGATGGAATGAAAAATACATTAATCCATTTGAGACTGAAGTTCATTGAAGGCTTGATAATTTTCATGTAACGGTCCAAAACCCAAGTGGACCAGTCAGAGACCTTACCCTTATTTCCAGTAGATAATCCGTTCAAAAAACACAATAAGATCAAGTTTATTAACATTCCAAGCACCGAACTTGGAAATTTGATTTTTATCACATTGGTAAGTAATTGGTTTAGTCCATATAGAATAGTGAAAAGGATCACTACTCCCAAGGGAATCACACAGTACGAATTGAAAACGTGCTGTCGAGAATACCAGAACCCACTCAACACTCCTTTCGCGATATCTGAGAAGGGCATATTGGCGGATAGCAAGTGAAATTAGTGGTTATTGACCAAAAGTGTATAGATTCAGAGTGATCAGGGCTGATTAATTGGAGATTGCACTGAGGGCTAAGTCTTTTCGTTCTTCAGATACGACGATACGAGATATGGACCTAATAGGATGGTTACGCTTAGAAAGCGAGATACTGATAAGGAAAAGGGTTGGATAGTGGATTGGAAAGTGGCGAGTCAAGAGTTTGGCGATTGTTTTATGATGACTGATCCGAAATCGCTAATTCTGTGATAAGAAGTAGAATGGGTTGATTGGAACTGCCGAGGTTCATAAATCCGGGGAAATCACAGGTTGTTTCCGTACAGAGGAAGCGCAATGAATGACAGAAGGAGACTTCGGTGGCCAGAGTCAGGAGTAGCGGTCCTAGGTGATTGGGTGAAAAACTATATCCGAATTGCAAGTGTTGAAAGGGCTTGTTCGGATATCGGCCCGGATTCTTTCTTATCATAGACTATGACATCCTTTGGTCCAGGATTGTGTCACGTGCATTCCAGAGCTGCAAAAAACAGCCAAAAAGAAGGCACAAGTGGGAAGTACAAGCATCTTTTGCCATCTCTAGCAGTATATAAGGGTATCCCGCTCAATTACTGGGTTCTGGTTTAGCTGGAGAATCCCCGAGGAGAAATTTACGCCGTGATGGTTCATGTTGATTCGCAACTCAACAGTAATTATGTTTGAAAATGTGTCAAACCATCAGACTTACCAATAGTGCGGATTCTGGCTCTTGCTCCCATTGGCTCCTAAACTTAGTGTTCTTATTGGAGAGTAATGTGAATAAGAACATATTAATCACATAATGATAGGTCTGTGACCCCGCTAATGTTTTGGTGAAAAGAAAATGTCAGGTTTTCCATAAATTGTTAGCGAGTTAATTATTTTTCAGGTACAAAAAAAAAATGCATTTTAACTCTTTTTGGTGGTAGACTTAACCCTTCATTTAGAGCCAACCAAAGGAGCCTTACCTCTTATGAGTAGCTAGTTACACGAAGTAAAAAAACGATGCGCAAACCCGGAATCGAACCGGGGGCCCAACGATGGCAACGTTGGATTTTACCACTAAACCATTTGCGCTTGGTGTTGAAACTTATCTAATGGTGAATGTGATCATCTTTGCAAAGAATCGACAAAATTTACCAACCATGAACACCTAAAGTTGAAATAATAACTTTAATAGACATTTTTCCAGAACTAGATTCAGCCTGTTTGATCGGGTGCTATTTAGGATCATCTTAAATTAATATTTGGGCCTCTTAAAAGTACCCTAATAAATAATTATGTAATTGGGTCAATGGACCACAGTATTTTCAATTCGTACTCCGGATACTTTTGTTGACAAAATTCGTACTCATACCGCTATTCAAGAGTATATAATCTCCTATCGAAGAGCTGAAATTGGTCTATTGGTTTGATATTTCTTTCAACTTTCTAACAATATAACTATAAAATTTATCTTATTCTTCATATTTGACAAGAAAGGCCCCAATTTCCAAGTTAGTTTACTTTTGTTCCTTTACGTTTTATTCTCAAATTGTTATTATTAAATGATAATTGGTCTTTTCTTGAATTCTATAATTTTTATTTAACTCGTTCTTTCATGTTTTTTGCTGTTTTTTCTTCTGGAAAAAATGCTGAACAAATGAAAAACAAATTATGCAAAAGACTCAGAAATGCCCTGGGGATGCCAGACCATCCGACCAAGTATTCCTGGTTTATAAATGCAAAAAAATGGCGACAACTGCAGGATTCGAACCTGCGCGGGCAAAGCCCAAAAGATTTCTAATCTTTCTCCTTAACCACTCGGACAAGTTGCCAGATCATGTGATGATAAACCGCTTCAAAACTCTGATGAATAACAGAACATAATGTACTTTGAAGCTGTTTACAGTACTAAAATTCCAAGCACTGTTCCATAAATCTTTTATGCTTATAATTCATATACGAAAGAGCCCTGGAGTTTTTTTTTCTGCTGATATTTCATGGTGTAGGTGGATCCACAATGATCGTTATTGAAAAATTCTGATGAATAAATAAAATACTTAAAACACCCCAAGGTTTTCACGAAGAAAGCCAATTGGAGTTTAAATGATAGTAACTTAGAAAACAGTGCCTTTTGACTACTAAAAGAATACTTCACTGGGCACTTATGGTAAATTGATGAGGATATTTAGGGTTGTTGAATTTGGTTTACTCTTGCTTCGTAATATATTATGTAATTTTCAGCCACATGAAAGAAGTCCTACGGCTTGGATTTTTCCAAAACCACAGATAGTTTGGACATATGTAGACTTTGGGAGTTTGGGTATAACAGTAGAGATTTATTTATCGATCGTGTTATCTGGTACCATCTTTCAGCCTTTTTTTTATGTACCTACTGATTTTAGATGTCTTCGCATCGTGATCATATTGAACCACTTACAATTACAGTCAAGTTAGGTGCTTCTTTCTCATTTGGTTCTACATCAACAAACGAGCTATAAGGCTCGCTTAAAATGCTCTACAATCTTCTATTATTTGCATGAATTTACTAGATATTCATTTTAATTCGACAGTACTACGTTGTCTGTCATGATACATTGATCCTCTGATCTTGATTATATTGTCTCGAAAAGATAACCTATGATATTGCTGTAAGAGTGACGGCACTAATACAACGATGATTTTTACGAATAGATTGAAAATTGATAAGGCAGGCAAACACAAGAAGAAATCATCGGTTGTGATGATAAATCAAGGTAGTTTTCAATCTCTCCAATTTCATTGTTCTATTTGTATTGATTAGATTTCAACTTGAGCAATAGGCTTTCTAGCAGCCTTGGCTTGGGCTTCTTGAGCTTCAATTTCTTGCTTGAATTCTTCCTTGGCGTATCTTAAACCACAGTAACCACAAGTACTGGCCTTTGGAGCATCCAAGTTGATGAAAACCTTTGGATGACCTTGTAAAGTGCTACCTCTGTTACCGTCACAAACGGCAATGTTTCCTTCTTCGTGAGTCAAGTATCTAACTGGCTCTTGGGCAATCAATTCGATGGCTGCATATGGTCTTGGTTGTAATTCCAAGTCTCTTTGAATAAATCTATGAGGATTTCTAGAAATAGCATCTACTCTGGTTTGTTGGGATTGAGACCATTTTTCGGCTCTATTTGGCGCTTGCTTGGCCATTTCATTTTGTTCTAATTCTGCTTTAGATAATCCGGTAGCAGTTGTTTTGATCGCTACGTTGGATTGGAAACGTAAGGCCATTAATCTGGTTGGCTTGCAACTTATTCTAATACTGGACAACATTATGCAAAAAAAAGGTGATGATATGATTGGCTGATGATAATGATGATGATGATGATGCTTATGGGATTAGGAGAATGATATCACGGACAATCAGAAACAACAGACACACACAGAGATTATATGATGCTCAGTATTGATAGTGTGAATAAAATTGGCTAATACAAAATTTCTCACCTTGCGATTGGATGAAACAATTACGTAAGCGGAACTGGAAGAAAAAAGTTTAGGTGAAGAAGTGAGTGTGTTAACGGTGCGGAATGGTGGCATTTGTGACACTTTTCCTTTTCGTTAGTTAGCCATATAGAAGACATAGACTTACCCGGATTTGCTTAAACATAGAAACAAAAATTGTAGTAATAATAAACATATATATATAAATAAGTAT
The DNA here is from genome assembly GCA_030574995.1 of Suhomyces maxii. NCBI lineage: Eukaryota > Fungi > Ascomycota > Pichiomycetes > Serinales > Debaryomycetaceae > Suhomyces > Suhomyces maxii. The sequence continues at coordinate 427,015 of JAJMGC010000007.1, forward strand.
AAACTATAGATTAGGGGACTGGCTACATTTTAAATATTAAACGAATAGCATTAATGGTGAACCAAGAAATAATAGATAAAAAGTAATGAATATAGAGAAAAGAAGAGATGGAGCCAGTCCCGCCATCATCAAGGCGGATATCTGATGGTTGTAGAATTGGAATATTATCAAATAAAAAGTAGTTCTTGCTCTTTTTATTCTTTTATTTTTTTGATTGTTTTTAAAGATGAAATAGATGAATTTTCAAAGATAAAGCAATTAATAAAAAACCACCTTTGAAAAACCATAAAAGATCATTAAAAAACAAACAAAGAAAATAAAGCTGCAAAACTTCAATTGATAATAGCTTGGTGTGAGGGTGGGTCAGCGGTTTATATCATCATCATCATTTATAATAAAACACATTTCTTCTTCTTTTCCTTCTTCTCCTTAGTCTTTAAAGAAGCTCTGGTAGCAGCTTCGAAAACTTCTCTAACACCTTGACCGGTTCTAGCAGAACATTCCAAGTAGTCAGCAGCACCAATCTTTTGAGCCACAGCTTGACCTTCACTGGTAGAAACTGGTTGTTGTTGTTGTTGTCTTAATTGTTCAATAGTAGATGCATCACCTCTTAAATCAGACTTACATCCAACCAAGATAATTGGAACACCTTGACAGAAATGTAAAACTTCAGAAATCCACTTTTCTAAAACATTATCCAATGAATCTGGAGAATCCACAGAGAAACAAATCAAGATAACATTAGAATCTGGGTAAGATAATGGTCTTAATCTATCATAATCTTCTTGACCAGCAGTATCCCATAATGCCAATTCAACTTTTCTTCCGTCAACTTCGACATCAGCCACATAGTTTTCGAAAACAGTTGGAACGTAGACTTCTGGGAAAGTACCCTTAGAAAACACAATTAATAAACAAGTTTTACCACAGGCACCATCACCAACAATGACTAACTTTCTACGGATTTCAGCACTTGGAGGAACCATTTTTTTTATGCAAATATGAAATAAAGTAGTTATCCAATGAACTAAGAAGTTAGTATTTTATTCAAAATGGGTTTGATCTATTGAAATCAAACAAACAAAAAAAAATTTAACAAGTATACTGGGGATGTGATTTGGGTACTGCGCGAGATCTGGCCTTTGCATGTTTCATACCGACATTTTCCGCCACCAACATTCATATACATGCATCCACAAAAGATAAAAGGTTCTGTATTGAGGAGATCATTCGAGTTCGGTGGCTTTGATATATGTTCTCATCAAATTCAAAAATAGAGCGTAATCGGCTATCTCTCCTTTCAAATTTCTCGACAAAAAAAAAATAAACAAAAACTTAACTGTCAGAGACATTCAGGGGTGAAGGCTGATTTGTAAATGGATGATTGTGGTTTTGAATATGAAAGAGCTATGTCTATATGGGGAAATAACTGATGGTATATGAATGATCTAGTTGTTTTTTCTATCAAAAAAAAAATTGGGGGGAAATTTGATTGTTGTTGATAGTATTTTTGGCGGCTAACCTGATACACCATCGTCTCTAAATGGTGTCCAAACCTCCGATCTGAAGCCCAAGGTCGAAAAAATAGTATTGGAAGGCCATTAGATGTAGTACAGACCTTGGATCATCCATCGATCTGATTACTTCCAATAAAAAAACACACACACACATATGAGCCTTTTTCGAGTTTTCTGTCTCGATTTCAATTCTGACATGATTTTGACATTCCAGTACCCGATTTTCTGCTGTTTGATCAATCCACCGACAGGTCCATTAGATCCATCCTTGTTGGTCTTGTTAATGAACATTCCATATACATACTATACTCCTAACAACGATTGTTGATGAAAAGAAGAAGAAAACTGTAAGGGAATTTTTTCTGGCGTTTTAGGGTAGTAAAGAACAGAGATACTCTAAACGGTGCGACGCCGCGGGCGTGTCCATCCCTGACCAGCAAGGGGGGGGATGGTTCCCGAGTGTAGAAGAAAAACATTAGCGAGTAGGAGATTGGTGATGGGAGAAAAAAAAAAAATTAGCGAGAGATCTCAGTGCAATAGCGAGGTGGCGGTAGGAATGGTGGTGGTGAGACAGAAGAGAGAAGAAAAAAAATAAAAATAAAAAGACGCTACGGTGGCGACATCCTAGGTCAATGGCCACAGTGAGTCAAAAAGTTCCACAGAGCCCAAAGATGAAACACACAACCGCTATGGGTGGCAATCAGCCAGTAACCCGTTCTAAAATAGTCCAGAGGATCGCAGCACGTTTTGGTACTTGATTCCGTATGATTCTACAGAGGCAGTAGGCCAATTGGTGAATCTGGTGGGGCATCAAAAGATAGGCCAACGATCTGGCTAGGGCGTGGTACCACAACAAAATCCGATGGCTAGTGCGAGGTCTTGTAACGATAGTGTGAGCCTAGTGTAAGGAATTACAAATGACGAAAATTTAGTGGGAATCGGGCGATATTTTGCGAGAGTTTCACAGAACTCTTCACCAACCCACCACCACTAACCCTCAACAAAACGTGGAAAAAAAATGGATTACAGACAGTTTAATGACTGTTAGGACCAAGATCAATTTCAGATCGTTCCAGGAACACCCATGGAAGTTGAACCGATGGAATCGGGTTGCTGTGGTTGGATTTAGTGTGTTAGTTTCCGAGGGTTTTTTGGTACTGGAGATTGGGATCAAATCGGCACATGATCCTAAACCCCATAGCCTCTTTTCCTCGATGCCTATTTATACAGTCTTTTTTATTATACTTCATACCTCGAGTCGGATATATTCGTACCCTCGGAAATAAATGATTCATACCAGTGACCGAATATATTCATAATACGACTTCTATCATTCAAACTATCAACTAGAAAAATTCATACCCCTATACCCTACCCCAGCTGACTAACTAATTGGACCAGTCTTGATTTCGACAAATTAGTCCAATTTGTCAAAGTAATCATTTCACTTTTATTTTGGGGTTTGGTAGCATTTAATAGTAAACCTTGTCCCTGGTCTACAAATAGTTCTGTAGCCTATACTATACCCGATTTCCACCATTAATTCACGACCCTAGAATAATACCATTTCCATACACAAGTTGAAATATTCACTAGCATGTCTACAGAACCCCTCGTAACTCTCGGTTGAGATGTTATTGGTAGCTTCTCTCACTCTAGGTGTTAATTGTTCCTTCCTACTTAAGTTTGACCTTTTAACTTTAGATTTACAAACTGACCAAAATTCTTCAATTGCATTCAAGGCGGGGGAATATGGAGGTAAAAACACAAGTTCCAATCCTCTCAGGGCGACCAACAATTGTAGGTCACGCCTTTTGTGAATTGAAGCATTATC
>JAJMGC010000008.1:0-429257 GCA_030574995.1 Suhomyces maxii
TTTTTTTTTTTTTTTTTTTTTTTTTTTTTGGTTTTTTTTTTTTTTTTTTTTTTGGGGGGGGGGGGGGGGGGCTAACCATGCATGGATGCAAGTAGTTGATGCGGATGTTCGGAACCAATTGCAGTAGGAAGGCTACTGGGTTCGCCATAATAATAGTCATGATTGAGAACTCAGAATTAGTCTTCGTTGAAGTTCTTTGAAGAGGGTGATACATTGTTTAGTTGAGTAGCTTCGGGAAGATAGGGTTGTATTTTGTGCTTTTTTCACATGATCTGACTAGCGTGGGATAAGTATTCTTCCTTTTGTCCCATTCGGTCTTATCTGGATTTGGAGAGTTAACCGGCGTGGAAGTCGGTGGTTATTATGTAAGATATGAGTACCTGCGCCCAATTGGGAAGTTTGCGCATGGGGCTTATACAGCGAGATTCTGAAACAAGAACAACCAATTCATAAAACAAGATTAAACTCTGAAAGGCACCTAAGACGCATAAGGCAACATATCTACTTAAATATTTGAATAATCACGTTCTCAAAGATCTTACCACTCCTGAATTATCATCTTTACAATCCACTTGACGAGGAAATAGGCTTTTCTTTTCTCTTTTCTTTTTCTTGCTTTGCTGGTTTTTTTTTTTTTATTTTGAAATGTTTCTATCATCCCTCTGTATTTGAATATATCTAGGATAAGGTTAGCCGAATTAGTGTAACCGTGTAGGTAGGATATGTACGGCCTCTAATTATACTTAGCAAGATTCTGGAATCCTGTAATGTATCATGACACAAAGTGCTACCACATAGTACTCACAGATGGTTGCCATGGCCCTCTAGGAACCTTTTATTAATGCAAGTTGACTTCGGCTACTTGTACGAAATAATAACGGGCTCCTAATGTATATTTTTTATTTTAATTATGTCCTAAATATCAGACAAATTATTGTTGAAAATACCCAGCCCAAAACTTGCAAAACTTGCAAAACTTCTGTCATGACCCTTCTATTGTTTCGATCTACATTTTTTGTTCAAATCTACTACGGGCTAAATTATCAGGTATTAGTTTTTTTTGTTGTATTATTACTATTATTATTATTATTACTATTATTACTATTATTATTATTACTATTATTACTATTATTACTATTATAATTATAATTATTAACCTAACCTATTAATGACGAACTAAAGGAGCAGACAATTGGGAGTAACCATTGTGATGATGAGCAGGAAAACCTGGAGCGTAAGCGTGTGGATACACAGGAGCTTGTCCTGGTATTGGTAATGCAGCAACAGGAAGTTGATAAGTAGGAGGAGCAGGTTTTTGTTCCGAACTCTTGAGTAAACTTTCGTTTAAAAGATGCTTCTTCAAGCTTATTCTTCTTCCGTTCTTACCTTTACACACCTTGTTGTTCAACACTTCTTCAGCAGCCAAAGCTGCACCTTTTCTCTTCACTAATTTTGCATGGAATAAACCACAGGCATTGCACAAGGTTCTTACCCCGTTTGGGCCTCTTCTCCATTCTGGGGTTTCCGTAGTTCCACATCTGTGACACTTATTAGTTGGTTTATTAATCACTTCGGGCACCACGTATTGTTGAGACATAGGATATTGTCCAACAGAACCATTTTGGTAATATATAGGTTGAGGGTAGTAGCTTCCTGAGGAACCAGGGTATGCCACTGGACCAGCTGTAGGAGCTGGAGCGGGAGCTGGAGCAACGCCAGCTGGAGCAGGTGGAGGAGGAATAGGTCCGGACAGGCTTTGCTGTACTGGAGATTGATGGTATGCGTAGTATTGATAGTGCAGAGATGGACTAGACGTGGAGGATGGCGAATGTTGTGGGTTTGGTAATTGTATAGCAGGAGCAGCAGCAGGTGTTACCACTGGGGTGGTGACCTTTTCTTGATAAATGGATGGCAACTTTAAAGCGTCAGTGGAGCCATGAATGACATAATTGGCCGGGGTCGAAGGTTTTATTGGTTGTCTGAATGAAAGACCAGCAGAAGCCAAGTTTGGGAGTTCTCTGATTCTTGGAGAGATCAGAGATCCACCTTCATAAAGGGGAGAGCGTGAAGTCAATTCACTAATTGAAGGAAGTCTGACGGTGGACATGCTTGGAGTAGCAGAAGTTGTAGTGGAAGCCATTGCGTCCTTGACCCGAAGGTATGTGTATTGTAGAGTTGAACTGGTAAAAGTAGGGTGTATGGATGAAGACAGAACACTAGGTTTGTCTTTATAGATGATTAAACGGCTGTTAAAAAGTAATGAATAGTTGAAACTAGATACTGGAGATTGAAGTTTCGAGGGGGGAATTGAAGTATATATATATATACTTTTTGAAATTAAACTTTTACTTTTAGAAATCAGATTTCGAAGATTGATACAAATTAAATCGGCTAGGACCCTCAGTGCCGTTATTATTTTTTTTTTTATATATATATTTTTTTTTTTTGGCTTAATTACTGTACCAAGTATTGCAGTACTTCACATTTTCTGCCCAGGCTAAAAATAAAGATTAACTTCCACGCAGATAATGCGCGTTTCATGCATCAGAATTTTTATGCACCATCACCTCAAAATAATTGTTTTTTATTTCAGACAGACAAAAATACCTTTGGGTTGGGGTTCTGATTTTATCGGTTAAATGATTCATCCGTGCATACGAGAGCGCATGTAATCCAATTGAAGAAATTTCATGGTCAGGGTCATAATCTACCCATTAATGCCAATAAAGGTCACTTTCTGTGTGTGTGTGTGTGTGTGTGTGTGTGTGTTTTATTACAATTATATTAGAATTATCTTTGTAGAAATGCTTTAGCCGCTTACGTTATCACTGTCAAGATTTCAGCATCAAATTACAATAGGAACAATCAACCAATTTTTAACAAAAAAGTACAATGCAAATTAAAAGGTCAGAAACTAACTGCTGATATCGATAAGAAAAATGTCTGGCGACCCTTCCAGCAGAAACCCCTCAAGATTAAATCTGAGATAAATTCCCTATCTTAGATTTAGGACTGCCTCAAATAAATGTACTCAACATCCTCTAATGTTTAATTATCATAGGCCAATAAAGATAGAGGAAATTTTTCTTGAGTTTTTGGCGAGTTGATTAATTCAAGCTGCAACTTGGGTAGGTCGGTAGGCGGTTCAGGCACCGATCCGACGCTCCGGATGTCCTTGCCTAGACAATTTCATCGGCTTGCTCGCAATATACTGTCAAGTATCTGATGCTCATGGGTAACCCTGCAGGTTTAAAAGGCCCTCCCCGGCCCTGCAGGTAATGGCAAATTTCAGGTTTTCTATACATATGATACATATGTGACTTACTGCAAACCCCCCAAAAAATTATGGAAGCCCGGGTGCATTGTTGAAGTTAGCGAGAAATGACACATCTAAACAGGGATCGCAAATCGCAAACCCAATATGGTACATAGCACACCCTATGATGAAAGTTCCTATACATAAAATTGCGAGACATACTTAAAGCAAATGTAATAGAAGGCGATGCTCTTCGTATTTGAGTGCTGCAAGGTTGAAAGGAAGACATTGCTCTACATTTTCCTCATCTTCTTCTGGTTCTTTACAGGTGCTTAATTAATCCCACCAACATCATAACTACATACGACGACAAAAAAAAAACGTTTTGATTGCACAAACAAGGTCCAGTCTGTCCCCTCCTTGAGCCCCCTCACCAGAACCCCCACGCATAGGGCTGGCCAGGTTGAAATTACAGCCAAGGATGACACAAACGTCTCCGAACGGTACCGGCTCTCGTTCCGGCTACGGAGATCAAGAATTATAGGCAACTGAAATGTAGTCACAAACTTAGGAAAAGTTAATCCAGACAGCCTGTGCTTTCCACGCAGACTTGCTAAATATAGATCACCATGATATTGCAGCCATGCATAGTTTTGAAAAAGATTAGTATGAACTTGGACCCAAACAATCTTGGATATGGAAAATGACCTAGTTATAGTTCTTGTATTCCAACCCTCGACCTCTCATACATAGAGACACACACTTATCCAATTGCCAGCCAGTCCCAACTACAAGCTCTCCTGTCAACAATTCCCCACAAATTCAGAACAGTCAACGTTTCAAATCATGTCAAAAACTGTCTGGTGCTTGAAACATTCAAAACCATACAATGCATTGCAGGAGCGCAATTCTTCGTTCAATTTAGCCTACTGGTGGTATTGCATTGTCAGCTGTTAGAGCTATTGTTTCTGATCTACGACTGAAACGACATATCAAACGACATCTAGCAATACGAGTGTTAGTATGCCTCCCACACGGCTTCAGTTCCGACATGAATTATAACGTTTTAGTTTGGATCTAGATCTGGGATTCCAACGGGACCACCTAACAACCCAGCCTAGAGGCTTAAAGGTGTTAGGCTATGGTTTCTGTAGGGTATTTCAGCTTGGTTTTTTTTTTTTTAACACTAGGTTATTTGTTCGCCTCAGTTCGGTGATCTCGGGAAAATGACACTTTCCAAGTCATCATACTGTGGTGACGGGCGTATCGGTTCCTAGGTTAGGTTGATAGCTTTTGACTAAAAAAAAATTGCAACAACAATTTACTAGATGTACATAAATATCCCAAAATAGCACATTGTGCATATAGGTGACACTTCTAAAGGGCAAAAGACAGCACAAATCACTCACCATTAACTGTAACCAATCTTATTCTATATTCTACAACACATGCAGAGAAGTGCAATATGGACAACATGTGGAGATTCTAGGTTTGCTTGTTTGTTTGTTTTTTTTGTACTACAATACTCAAAAAAGCCCAATAGCATCTGTAACCCGGTAACATCTGTGAAAAGAAAACTAATCTAGATCCAAAGCAAATACAGAAAGTTTAAAAGTATCTTGATGATAAATCTGGTATCATGTTGGTATTATACTAAAGACGTAGGCTGTCACCATTGCACCTTGAGGGTTGATTTGAGTTGAGTCGAGTATTGTTGTACAGCCTTGCCCATATTCTGATATAATTTAGTACATAGTACCTAGTATAGAAGAAGGTTGGTGTCTGCATAGGGTGCTTAAGCGCCTGTACATTTCAAACATGCTGCAAAAAAAAAAACATTTATTTTTTGTTTCGTTAACCACACAAGGAGTGCACCTCACATTCACCTTAAACAAACCGCCTTGACATAAGTAAAGCGCAAAATTTATCTATAAGCAACAACGCAACAACGCAAAAAGCCTCCACCCCCCAAAAAAAATTATTAAAGCCAAGCAAGGACTTACAGCGTGAAGTCACCTTGATGTATCGCATATCGCAGGGTACAAACGTGTTGATTGATCAGGTTTAGCGTCAGATTGTTGCTACAGCCAGTCGAAGTTAACCAACGAACGCCTCGGCATTAACCCCCAATTGATAGCCCTTTGCCGAAAGAGGGGGAGGCTTACACCAACCTTGCATCATCCACCATGCCAAACTTCCCCAACCCCCAATCTTCTTGGATCCCCCAACTATTATTTCCTAATATAGCCGTACTGGTAGCCCTATACGTTACCTATTATCGTTGAGGATCCATTTTCTTCCCTTTTCCCCTTCTTCGCCCGCTCCCTTATCTCCACTTTCGTCTTTTATGCTGATTCTCCTCCTACCTTAGTACGTCTAGTTCCAAAAATTATTACTGCAGGGGTTTACATTCTCAGGCTTGACCTAGTACCTATTGTTGGAGGATGGTTGCATCACCACACAAATGGGAGTAAGAAACTATTAACGAACTTTAAGCTTTAAGGTCGCACCACCTACACCAAATTCGATCAATCTAGGAACATTCGTAAATGATTAGTGGTAAATTTGATCTCTATTCATTTATCTTCATCTACAGCAAGATGCCTTTTAATTCAAACATGGGAATGTCATTTTAAAAGAAAAAGAAAGAGGAAACACTGCAGTTTTTTCTACACTTGTATCTGTTTCATTCAATAGGGTTCTAGAATTGAAAATATGAGGGATTTGATGGTTCTAATGTATATCAGTGTATTGTGGAAATATCGGCACTAGCACATTTGTAGCATATAGATAGAATATATTGCGTGATATCAGTACTAGGGTGCATGAGTTTTGTCTGTTCTTGGTGCACTGACTAATGCAGTAGAATATGACTAATCGATATAACTGCAAAGAACATGTAAACGTTTTAGCCCTTCAAGACTGCTCCTTCTTACCAACAATCTTTAACAAAGAGCTTAATGTCTGTATATTGCAGCCTGGTCACAGGCCACGAGCCACGGGCTCATGTGTGTGATCTCGGCTACGCCATATCCGGAGGCATTAGATTCGGACCGTCAGCCGTGACATCATGTGCGCTTGTGCACTATGCACTACGCACAAGCAATAACCAACGCCTGAAACTCGTAAATGATGAAATTAGAGCATTAACTATTCAACTAGTTCCATCTACTATTATACCCACCCACAATATCTCGCAATTTATATTTACTTTTATTATCCAACCTTGAATAGGTTATGTGTGTTTACAGATTTTTCGATTTACCCTACAATTTTTGATTGCGGTATGTTAGCCTATAATGTACATGGGTTGTATGCACCATCTCGCCTCAGATTCTAACTACAAAATTTATGCATTAACCACTGGTTATTCTTGCCAAACAACATTCGCTAGAAAATTGCCCCCACCCTCAGGAGGTTCAAAAGGTGGGTTTCTACTAAAATCCAGCCATAGCCATGTTTTTCTGTGGGGGAAAAATAATTCTAGAAATGCAGCTTAAAAGCAATCAAGTTTAAGCGAACTGTACCTACTACGTCAAAAAGATGCGAGGGACACAACCTTGGTCACTATAATATTCATAAATTACACCCACACCTTCCTGTGATGTAAAAGTTATAGTGCTGCACATTCACAATAGTTCAAAGTGTCAAAGATTGGGGATAATCCTAAGAGTTGCGAGTACTGGTGTATGGAAGATGCATTAGATGGATTGTGAATAGGCTTCTTTGCATGACATCTGTTGAAGGAGATTCTAGAATTCCAGGGTTCATGTCAACCTGTGTCACACAATTCGGTGTTAATAGGAGAGGTCTGCTGCATATTCATGCAGACATTTTTCTTTTTGTCCTTAACCTGTCTGCCTTATTTACAGAATATCTTCAGTTATATGTATGATTTGGATCATCATGCATTATCATATTTTCGCGGCATTTCGGAAGACATAGACCATTTATAGTGAAACATACATTGTTAAAAATATCGTTCGATCTTCGCTCAAGCACCATGTGAAAGTGACGGGTACACAAACCCAGCTCGGGCTTGAAATTGCATAATATTATATTTAGCCTACATTTGGGTTCCAACTATACGGTACTTCCGCGTTAAACCCGCATTCTAATTGTGCGATCGCTCTAATGCATGGAAGTCCACTATATAAATCAATATTCGTTGGGGGGATGAATTGTTAGATAACCTTCTTCTCTCCAAAACCAAGATTAAAAAGTTTAGCATTGGCAACTCTTGGACTAGGTCAGTTAAGGCTTTCCAATCCTTGGCGTTGCGATACCTCTGGCTCGCCCTTCTCTGGATATGTTGAACCTTATTCACGGCATCCCAGTGTCAGCACCCTTCAGGCATACGAAGCGCATTTCATCTGATTATGTTCCCCCGCACGGACACTCATATGTGGAGGGGTACGCCTATAGTTAAGGACTCGAGTCAATTAGTGAGAGTCACTAATATTTTAGACGAATAATGCATCACGTAAATGTGATGTTTGAACCACTGGACATCTCGGTTCTGATACCGTGCACGGTCCGATGATAGAAGCATCCACCCCTTTGGTGATGGACAAGGGTCAATGCAAAAATCTTAAACCCTATAGAAAACAGATCTAGGGTTTGGTTTTTGGTAATAAGGTATCTTGGACCTATTGATAGTTTGGCAGGTTTCATGCACCCAATCCTATTCTTGCATGATACAAGCACTTTAAGTGCTGTAAGCACTGTAAAGCACTCTAAGCACTCTAAGCACTCTGAGATGCTTATGTGCATAGGAATCAACTGCTACCTCAAACTTCAAACAGCATCCACTTCTGGGGCTTAAGATAGTAACATATAAACCGGCAATAGTAAACGGGGGAAAATGCTTCCATGATGCCCTTAGGGAGTTGACTCGGTCCTATACTAACAAGAGGCGCGGCCTAATGCACTTCTGTCATGGATATTTTCACCAGCACAAAGAAGTCACGTTCTGTGGTGCTATATAATAAAATATCCCCCATGTGTTAACTGCAAGCTCTTTAAGGTTTCAGCCATTTCGATACCCTCCGTCCCGAAACAACCCACTCAACAAGATCCATCTGGGTCACACAATTTGGTTTTACCATCTGGCTCATCGTGAATTGTCTAGAATAAGGGCCTGGCCACTTTTCCTGTAGATATTCTATTGTACATAGTATCAGGCTACCTCGTGCAGTACTCAACCACCTACCCCCATTGGGTGTATAACCAAAGAATTAGTTTGTCGCCCAGAACCTATAGAAAAAGCCGATCGATTTACTGTAAGCATAGAAGGCACCATACGATTTTTAGCAATAAAGAGATCTCCAGATTTCCTATTTTTTGCCAACGTTTACAGACATTTTTAAGATTGTCTTGCTAATTGATTACTCCAATGTTCATGGATGAAATAGAAAGAACTAAAAAAAATGAACCTTGCTTGATAATATCATGCCGTATTATTTAGTAGAACATAATAGCATTTATTATCGTTTAATAGAATTTAATATCAATTATAATTAGTTATTTTCTCCCGAACCACCTTCTCTATCTAGATAGCAATTCACTGCTGTGCCTTTTTCTACACTTATCCTCAAAATAATGATGACTAAGACAGGTTAAAAAATTGAATCTGAGATTCAGATCTTTCTTACAAAATATATCTGGTGAAATCATCTATATTATATCGCACTATGGATTTAGTACAAGATAATTAAACCAAAAAAAAAAAAAAAAAAAAAGAGAGAATCCTAAATAGTGTTGATTTATCGACCCACTCTTGCGGATATGACCCGATAGATCCCGCGATTAATTTTTCACTGGGTTCGGTTATACGCTGGCCGTTTCGTCTCTTGACAAAGCTACTTGATATGGCACAATTTCAGCAATAACTGACATTTAGTCAAGATCGCCATCATTTCAATGTGGTGTTTCGCTAAGGGTCTGTTAAACCTTTGTTAGATCTAAAATATTCTCTTGGTACATTCTTTTTGTGTTGAAATTTTTTTCACTCCATATCTCAATGTGGCCCAGCAGCTAACAAATCGGTATATGACAGATTTAGTGGGATTGGCAAAATTAGAACGAGTGCTGATCCCTTCCACCAGTTCGTATAATCTTTTGATCATATGTTGGGCATTACGAGGCCTTGGTGCCGTAGGATCAGCATCTCGGGGGTGGCCGTCCTTTGCTTAAACTATCCAAGGAAACCTTCCTCTAAAATTCGTTCTTTTGCTTGGTTATTATCCTATTACGTCGAATTATTTTTTTGTTCTGAACCGTATAATTTTTGAAACACATTTGGACAGACCTTGCATATTCATCTTTCAGGCACTTCCATGCCCAGTTATTTGCAATTACAATTTGAAATTGTTGACCTCGAATCCTGGTAAAATGTTGGAATCTGTAACCGTGTGCATTCAAGCCTCCGTTGGTGCCAAGATCAGCTAGGACGAGAAATAATGTGACTTGGCCAGCTTGAAATAGCTCACTACATTTACCTCTATCAGTAATTGACAATAGAGGGACCAGCGGAGGATCTAGATCCTTTTTATTGTCTGTAATACAATCTGAAGATCGTTCTCACAATAGCACATCTAATTTCTCAAAACCTATTGTTTAATAATTAGCACCTCGGACATAAAGATCAAGGGTTTATAACTATTTATAATTAAAGATAAGACCAATTAGACACATAACAGCAGTCCAATATTTGGCGTTTTGCAATCACCTATTCCTTCTCGGTTTTAGTATTGACCACATCGGGGTCACATCCACCTCTAGCAGCTGCTTTTGGCCTGTAGTTTGCACCCAGATACGATGGAGTATGTGATCCACTTTTAAATACTGGTGCTCTTATGAGAAAGAATTAACGAACAATAGTGCACAAAATGCCTATCTCCAAGTACCTAACAATATAACATTCTGTATGAAAATCGCTAGTTGAGTAACAAATAATTTTAATGAAAGACCTCATAAGGACCTGAATAATTTAATGCAGACACTTTTAAATAATGCATTTTTTTGCTATTATGAACATTCTGTAGCTCCAACAAACCAGACCATATAAGAATTGGAAGGATCAATATCCACAATTGTGTCACTACGGTTTGGAATCAGCAAACACTTCACAATTGGAAATAGCCGAAATGCTGCGACTGAGCGCGACTGAGCTCTCCATTATCTACAGGCAGAATTCTCTCACTTCTTTTCTCTTAAATAAGCAGGAACTGGCCAGTTTCCACTTTCTTCACTATTCATCAGAATTTATGAGTGCTTTATCACCTACACAGTTGCATGAAATAAACCAATCCACCAGCACTATAGCAGGCTAATTTTGTTATTACTAAATGCTACGGTCTCCCTCTAATTGTCCAGAAAGCGAGTTCCCACCAGGCTTCTTCTGAAGTGAAGAGACTAGTTCTTTTGGCTGATTTGAAGACCAATGGCTATACAGACCTACTGGATGAGGACATGTTCCAAATAATTTCTTCAGAAAATCCGCCGGTCTAGTATAGTGGTTAGTACAGTTCGTTGTGGCCGAACAAACCCAGGTTCGATTCCTGGGACCGGCAGATATTTTTTTTGACCAGCATAGGAAGTTCGCTTACGTAAGCACCAATCGCCCAATGAAAAAATCGCCAATGATATTCCCCCAATTAAACATCTAACAAGACAACACCCACAATGGCACACCATACCGAAGCCTACGAGTACCCACCAATCCGTAAGTCACCTCGTTGAACCCCCTGCCACAACCGCTACTAACCGCCCCCAGCTTCACAACAAGAATTAGACGCTCACGACGTCCCTTTCTTCAACAGGGACAAATGTGCTGCCCATTTGATCAACTACTACAAGTGTCTCGATAAAGGCACCTCCTTCTGTTCCGCCACCAAGGACGAGTTCTACAAGTGTCAATACATCGCATTAAAGGAAAGACTTGCCAAGCACACCGCTCACTGAATGGGTTCCTCTTCTCAGTCCTCCGAAGTACCCATATTCCCAAGTCCAAAAGACCAGAGTTTTTTTTTTTTAAGGACAATTCCAGGTAAATTCCATATGGCCATATGACCATATGACAGTCGCCACTGTTTCTATCAAGAGACAACTGTTTTTCATTACGAAGTGTTTTGGATGGGTCTTGAATATGGGCCCTTTACAAGAATAGATGGAGTAGAGACAGGATCAAAGAAATGACAACTTAAAGAAACAACTGAAGAAAATAAAAAAACTATAAACTTAAAATCAAATAAAATGATCAAAACACCGGATTGCACCCATCAACCAACAACCTTCGAGAACCAAAAGGATCAACGTTACTACTGATTTTATCCATTGACTTTGGTGTACTCATCTCAGTAGCTGGTCCCGCTCTCATCTGACACACGGTCATTTATTTCATCATTAATATTGCATAAAATACGAGCCAAAGAATTATTAAATAGCCAACTGTAGCCCACCAAAACCTCCGCCATAAAACCCTAAAAGTACCCCCTAAAAGTAGCCTTTAGTAGTTTGGTCTTGTCTCTCCATTACTAGTAATATCGTGTCCTGCACACAGCGCTTAGTTTGCACGACGTCTAATTGGTTAGCGAAAAATGAAAACTATTCATTACCAAGAGGTTTATCAGGATAGATCAAGATGTCAGTCACCGAATTCCCACCACTTCGTATGTATAGAAAGATCCAATGAGAAGATCTAGAACGCATGTTAAAAATCATCTCAAAGTTGGAGCGGAAGCACCCAAAATGATGAGATGAAGCCATCAACAAGTGAAGACCATTGCCAAAGCACCAGAAAAGCCAAAGAACAGAAGACGGGAAGCTCCAGCACAAAGTGGAAGACTCGCTGGTTGGGGGTGGCTAAAACTGGAACGAAAACAGTCGTCCATGTGGCTGTTTAACGTGATTTGCTCCATGAACTCTAATTCCAAGCGAGAAGACGTCGAGACAGAGAAGATGAGATACGGCGACGGAATGGCCCCTAAAACAGTTCATCGATCGCCGAAAGGATAAGAACCGTACAAGTCACGAAGATGTCGACCTTATGGCCGCCCTATTTACCAAACTTCCGAGCTCCGAGAACCCAGGACCCAGATCGAACCCAAAGACATGAAAACCAGTGTCCAATCGGTCCAACAGTAACTCAGAATAGCAATCAAAAGCCCACATCGAAGTTTAGCATAAGTTCAGGCCATCTTTTTCATCATGAAACTCACAACTACTGCCACTACTATGGCATCTGCCAATCCGTTGTCCATACTAACAATTTAGTTTCTGAAGAAGATTTACAAAAATACAAGGTCCCATTGCGTTGGAGAGATCGTTGTGCTGCCTACTTTGCTCTTTATCACACCTGTCTTATCAGACAAACTGCCAACTCATCTGTGGACTGTAAGCATGACAAGCACTCTTGGGAAGAATGTCAAAACTTGGATTTCATAAGAAGACAAAAGGAATTGAAGGAGGCCAAGGAAAAGAGAAGATCCGAATTGTCATAAACTACAACGATCACATCAATGTTGTAATCACATAGTATATAAAGCTTACCTAAGTAAGGGCATTAATAAAACGATAAAGAAGTGAAACCAATCGAACCCAGTAATAAAAGTTGATTATCATTATCACGAATATTATAACTATGAGATCTCTACCGATACAGAATTAGTACTTTTCATTTTCGATAACACAGTTAATAATGCCGTATTAATAGTGCAGTATTACCGTATTAGCTGTTAAAGTAATAGAATAAACTAATTACATGTTGAAACCATCTACTTACCATTTTTACCATTTCTACCATTTGCTGAGAATCTCCACTATTATTCAGGTGATATATTTGTGAATAATCGTCCAAGAGTATTGGCTATTCTAAGTAATTTCGTTAGGTCTTTCTCTCTGTTGCTATTACTTACACCATTCTCTTCGAAGCTTCTCTGAGAGTTCTTCGTCTCTCCAATTACACCAGCTTGCACACGAACTGTACGTAGTTCTCGACTTAAAATCGAACGGCCTCTTTATCTACTCCACAAAGCTTAGGTCACCCACGTAGTGTCTTAATAATTCAAACTCTAGCACTACATCCAACTCATATCCATGCAACTGTAAGTAAGAATTGAGTAGTGAAACAAGATCTGAGCAAACAGAGCAACCGAGTCCACTTACCCAAAACAACAACGGCTCGCCTCCTCGGCCTCGTCTCTTTACTCGGTTCCATTCCCTTCCCCTCTGCCCTGTTTTTAGTCTCTAGTCTTCTCTCAATCCTGGCACCACACAGATCCCAAATCTTCACCAGAAACTACAACTACCCATAAACAGGCCAAGCAGAATTGGGAGACACGAAACGCCCTTCCTTTTTGAGCAATCTTGGTTATTTTACCCAAGCAGGAATGTTGTTCAATACCTCAATATTACTAACATCACCAGGCACAGAAGTTTTGAAGTTGAAATGTCACTAGAATTTCGGTCCTGATAATTTTTCATCAGCCAACGAAGTCGAAGTCTTCCTTTTCACCAAGACCACTTGGGTCTAGATCAACTATTCAGCTGGTTCCTCGGCTGGTCAGTAGCACAGCTGAACCCATACACTCGCTCAACTCGATAGGGTCGAAATACCCATCGTTGTCTCATCGATGTACCTCTTCTCATCTCTCATCTCTCACACTCTCTACATTGATGGCTACGATGTAAGCCAAAGCAACCTGTGTTGAACCCATAGAAGCCAACGCTTGGTTACTCGGCAGTCACTTTACCTCCGCTGTCCACACTGTCATACCCATGGAGCATAGGGTACGAAGCTCTAGCATTATTTCGGAGAAATTGTATTAATTACTATCACCGTTCCACCACAGCGCTGGCCGCGGCTTATATAGGGACCATTTGGTCACGTGACTTGTGGGATACTTAATCAGGGCTGAACCGCAAGCTACCACCGACACTTGCAACAATCACTTCAGCCAATATGCCAAAGAAATCCACCAAAGCCGAGCCATTGACCGTTGTCAGCGGCAACCCCGTCGAAGACCCCAACGTGACCGAAGCCAGGGACTCCCAGGACGGCGACAACTCCGACACCAAGGATATAAAGGACAAGGATGCCAGTGATAAGGATGCCACCGAAGCCCAACATGCCGTTATAGAAGCCAAAAAGGAGTCAGGAATCGAATCAAAGGCCGACTCCAAGGAACAGGCTCCAATTGAAGAAGTTTCGTTGACTGATGACAAAAAGAACGCTGGTGAAAAGGCAGTTGCCGTCCCCGAAGATGACGATGCTGCTCCACCCCAACCACCAAGACCAACGGATCCAATCACCAGAATCACCAATGACTTGAAAGAAGCGTTTCCTTCTATTGAAGAGAAGTTGATTACTGCTGTGTTGATTGCTTCTCAGGGTAACCCGGACCCAGCCTTCAATGCTTTATTGTACATCTCTGACCCATCCTTCAAGCCAGAGATTCCTGTTCATAACCCCTCAGGTGCCAATGCTGTCAATACTAGTGGTCCATCTAGGGGCCAAGGTCCAAGACCAACCATGCCCGATGGTCTCACTGATGATGAGCTTTTAGCCAGAAAATTACAAAAGGAATTCGAGCTTGAAGACGAAAGAAGAAGAAGACGTCATGCCGAAAGAAAGAGAAGTACCGGTGGCCGTCACCAAAACCAACAACATCAACGTAACGATAATGATGATGGCGAAGATAGTCCAGATGAATTTGATCAAATCAAGGAAACTTTCTCCCAGGGTTTGGAAGAAGCTCGTACTACCTTGAACAGTTGGGTCAGTGGAATCGCCAAGAAGTTCGATGGTGACAACAACAAGCAAGAAAAGCCAAAGCAAAACACCAAGTTGTTCGGTGCCTTGGGTGGCTCTTCTTTCAACTCCAATGATAAGAGGAAGAATGCCAGATTTGACGAAGACCCAGAAATTATCTCTCATGACTTCCACAACAGAATTAGTTTGACTGATAACGACAACTCCGAAGGACCTGCTTTACCAACCAGAGGTGACAAGGGACCTGCGGTTCCAGCCAAGACCAATGCTGCTGGTAAGAAATGGCAACCATTGAACTCCGATATCCCTGCCAACAGTGATGCTTTCTTGGTCACTGATAGTGAAGACGAAGACACTGGTGTTGACAATTACGATGTTAAGAAGAAGTAAATTGTTAGCTAACTATTTCCAAAGCTTCAATTAGCCAAAACCAAATTTTATTGGACCAGAAGTGATCTGATTTTCTTTTTTTTTTTTTTTTTTTTTTTTAAAACTGATAACTTCAATTATTTTGCAGCACTATTTCATGTGAGAATGAACATGGTATTTGGTGATACTGCTCAACCTTTTGAAAATAAGCAATAAAAAAAAAGAGATAAAAACAAAGGAAACCCACCAACACGGTTTGATACTGAAGTAGTCAATATTACAACCCATAGTGGTATCTACATTATTAATTCTGTCTAATATTTATATAAAATGGTATTTGAGAAGAAAAAGAATCTATATACATATAAATGAGCGTAGAAGAATTAGAAGATAGGAATTGATTTTATATGGTGTAGATAAAGGCAAACAACAGCAAGAACAAAACTAGAACAGAAAACAAGTGGAACTGTGCGAGAAAATGGAAATATCTCGCCAAACGGTCATATAATTCATGTGAAGTCATTAACAGTATATTTTTGGATTTGATTATATATGACTTTCTTGATTTCATACCATAAAGAAGAAGAAAAAAACATACTATGTGATGTTCAATATTTTTAATCTTAATGGTAAACGTATTAACTCTTCTCGAAAAGACGAACCATTTTGTACATGGACTCAGGGTTATCGTTAGTTAATTCCTTTTTAAAATCAGTAGATAGCTGACCTAAGCTAGGATGGTACCTAGACCAATCAATGGAAGGAGCTTTAATGATTTTATTGGGGGTTGGAAGGTTTAACTTGTTGTCACACAAGTCCATGAAGAAATCAATAATTTCCGATTTGTTATTATTATTCATATGGAATTGCAGCAATTGAGAAAGCTGAACAATTTCCTGAGATATTTTTTCTTTGTTTGAATTGAGGAGCCTTAATGAAGATGTAAGGGCAATGTAGTCGGGGTTTGTATTGAGATCATTGAATTTATGAAGTTTTTGGTCATTGGAAGCAGTAGTAGCAGTAGTAGTAGTAGTAGTAGTAGTAGTAGTAGTAGTGTCATTAAGTGTTTCGTTAATTGGAGAGCTTGCTGGAGGAGTGGTGCATGCGGTGGATGCGGTGGATGTTACAGGAGAAGGCGAAGGGTCTTCTTTGGCGTAAGCTGGCACTCCTTGGTTTGCATTGGTATTGTCATTATGGTCATCTTCTTCGTCGTCGTCGTCGTCGTCGTCGTCGTCTTCATCCTTAGGGGTCAAAAGGGGCGAGTTCTCCACCGGTTGGTCATAATGGTGGAGGTGGTCAAGCGGATGAAGGTGGTCGTCCATTGGGGATGGAGATCTTTGCTCTTGCGGTGGAGACCTTGGAGTGGTGACATTATGGAGATGATGGCCCAGGCGTGGCTCTTCCCCAGAATTCAAATACGACAACCCCTTGAAGGTCACCTTGAGTTTCTTATGGTTGGTGCGGTCCTTGGCCATTATGGACGATGGGTCTTTCATCTCTTCATGCTTCCGCTTCTGATGAATTTTGACGTCCCGTAAGTTTGCTGCCATTTTGTATGTTGAAAAAGGGACAAAAAAAAAAGAGCTGGTTTCTATTGAACACGAGGCAGAAGAACTGGGGAACAACTCAGGACAAACTGACTCGAAAGGAACCAGAAGATGTGACTTTTTTCTTTGTTGAGTCAGAGGTTGGTCACTGGACTTGGTCTGGATTTGGAATCAGACGGGAGTGACTTTTTGATGTGAGTAGTGGGAGTGAAGGTGGGAGCGGTGTCGGCTGTTCAGTCCTTGCTGGTGAAATAATAGCAAGAGAAATGCGGGTGGCAAATAGAACAGGGGAGGACGGACGGGCTCTAGCCAGGCCAAGTGTGGATGGGGTTTTGGGGGTGATGGGAGGGCTAAACAGGCAAGGTCCTAAGGTATAACAAGGACTAATGAAAAAAAGGCCGAGTGGAATGGGGTTTTTTTGGGTTGAAAAAGAACAGTTGAACAACTAACAATTAGTATGGCAAGTAGTAGCAACGGTAATGTCGGCCTCCCTTGAATCTTCCGGGGGGAGGGGAGACGGCGAATGTCGCGGCGCTCACGACATGGCTATCTTACAATAAGGGCGAGATTACATCGCCGAGCAAGGGAAGGGCTACAATAAGAGGAGGGGGATTGGAAGAAGAAGAACAAGAAGAAGAAGAAGAAGAACAGATCCTGGGTGTCCTGGAGGGTTCTGGGGTCCCTTTTGACCCTTGGATCGGTGTTCTTTGATATCGATTGGAGGGAGGTTCGTGGGGGCAGGACACATACGGGGACAGGAGGCTATGTAAGGCTATGTAAGGCAATGTATGAGAAGCATTTTTGGTAGTTGGTTTTTCCCCACTACAGATTTATCCGTTTTAGGGTGAACTTTTCACCAACCATAGTGAACACCTTGTTTTTACTAGTCTCATCATACCATTAATAGGGGTTGCCAAAAGTAGGTGTTTCAAAACAACTCGCACGACATGCAGCCATCCCGTGAAATGTGCTCTCAAAATCGTCCACTGCATAATTGACACCCCAACCAAAGAGATAAGAACGGATACATACCACAATCACGTTGCCCTCATCACCTTGCACCAAACCCTGGTTACATTACCGGTATAAGCGGACTGGTATAAGCGATAAGCGACACCTCAACCGGTATCAAATGCTCCAACCGACAATCGTCTGGATCTGTTTGTCATTCCTTTGTTTTTGCCTTTTTTCTCCCCGTCTCTCCCTGGTGTCTGTCACCCACTGATTTGTCGATGTCTCGTTTATCGTTACCCAGTGTCACCTTGCCAAGCTCGGGGTCACCACGACCACAATGCCTGTAGTAGGGTCTGGTGAACCACCGGCCAATAAGGGAGCGTTGCCGGATGTTCCATCTACACTTGAATCTGGCAAATCCCTGTCCTGTTGGGACCGGATATAAATAAATCTTTACATGATCTATTTTTATTCAGTTTATGGTGAAGTACTGCACACACAACTCCGTAGATTCGAAGACATATACTTGACTATTTACATTGAGATGAGGCCTAGCAACTGTCAACCGGCAGGAATGTCGCTGGTCGAAGCCTGCAAATTCTAGGCGCATTTTTTGGGGTTCGTGAATCTTTAATTTGGTACTTTTTAGAGTGTCAAAAGACGGTTAAGAAAAAATGAAATTTTCATTTCTGATGCAAGTAGGAAACACTTAAATGTAACCATGTCTGACCCACACCTCCTGTCTGACGTAACATCTGACGTAACGTGGAGTGTTACACATTTTTGCAGATCTGTCCCCGTAAATTACAGCCGGTAATTCTGCCGCAATGTGAGCATTATACGACAAAGACTTGGTTTTAGCTTACTCTACTTCTCTTACTCATTGGTTGGACTTTCCTGATCCCAATTTTCCTTGGTTCTTCTTCTCCTTACCTCTCAATTGTTTCACATAACTAGAGGCGGTTCCGATGTCCTTTTTCATCTCTTTAGCTCCCCATTTCCATTGGTAGAACATCCCGTGTTCAGCACGCAATTGCTGTTTCTTCTTCTTGACTTCTCTGTTCATTATACCGATTTGCTCATCGTATGGAATACCAGCTTCTGCTTCTGCCAAGGTTTCCTTACCGAACAAGAAATCAAACACTCTACCGTCAGACCAGAAGAATCCCTTTCTGTCTATGATCCAGTTTCTGGTCTTCTTACCTCCATCGATGGCTTCCTTTAACACAAAGAAGAACATGGAGTTGTCAGCAGTACCGTAGAAACCCTTTCCGGTCCATACTCTGGCCTTGTGTCTTCTGGTTAAGTTTTCCAAAGGAACAGTTATCACCGGTGTTGGACGTCCTGGGAACAATGGATATGACGTGAACTTGACGTGCTCGACTGGACCTGGTAAGTACCACATTCTTCTGACTAATCTGGTTGGAAATTTACCTACGGCGTAAGCAGCTCCCAACATGATGATACTGAAAACAGAGTTTTTACCCAAGGAAAACATCCACTCTCTTTTACGAAGAGTTTCATTTTCTTCCTTTTCATTTTCTTCATAATCCTTGTTGGCTTGGAACACGGCGTATTCAGCCAAAACTAGTCCGTAAACTGTGAAAACAACGGCACAACAGAAACATGCAAGGAAATAAAGTCTATGAGGTTCGGATTCATAGATAAGTTCTGGTTGGGTCTTCCCTTTAAGAATGTGGATAACTTGACGGAAATTGTACTTTGGACCGACTCTTGGAACGCCTGGTTTAGGCAAAAGGGTTGGTACCACTTCCTTGACCAATGGAAAACGAGGAACTCTGTCCTTTGCTTCGTTGGTTTGGATACTTTCACCAGGAATATGCTGTTTGAGATGCTTCCATTCTCCTTCAGAAGGTAAGCTCTTTTTTGGGTTGAAATCTTGAGGTAAATTGGACTTAAAACGGAGGAATGCAATGCCTGTACGAGGAAGACATGCTCCACGGAGTCCTAGTCCTATAGCACCGGGTATAGTAACAGGAATCATTGGTGGAGTAGAGTAGTAGAGATGAAAAATTATGGATGAAAAATCACGTGGTGTGAGATTTTGCAGTAACTGTAGAAGGAAGAAGAGCTAGAGGAGGGGACAATGAAAAGAAGGTCTATGCTACACGAGAGTGTTCGTAATCTTCTCGAAAGATATACTTTCGTGTTATATTGGTAGAAACAGTGTGCTTTGGTATCCCGTATTTGTCTAGTATCGATTAGGTAATTCTTCCCCAGACTCCAAGGTACTAGGACATCTAAACTAACATAAACCAAAGTGGTCCTTTCATTTGTGGGGGAGGGGATCCACCATTGGGATTTTGGGCCTAGGTCAGATCTAGCAACTTTCAGCTGTATTCCACTCCCTCGAATAGAATTTCAGTAGGGAATGTTGGTTGTAACCTTCATAGATAGAATATGTTTAGTGATCTGATTCCACAATTAACTAGTTCTGTTAATTACAGTAAGTAATTTGCATCCAAGGTCTTCTAATAAATATTCAACGGAGTGTATCGTTGGTTTGCTTGTTTGTTTTTTGATAGAATTAAACTGAAGGCCATTTTGGAACATCTTAAATCTCTTGAAATCATAAGGAGTACTTCCAAAACTGTGGTCATGATTGATGATATCTGTCCATTCCATTAGATTGAATGCTATGGCCTCTGATAGTTTATTATCACATTAGAGTATCTGGTTCCAACTATATTCATAAAGCACCACCCACAAAGAAAAGGACTTCTATTGTGACAAAAGTCCTATGTCTCTATGTCTTATCTACCCCTTTGGCTGGTCTTCTTGGTGGCCTTAATCTTGGTCTCGGCTCTCTTCAACTGCACTGGGTGCAATCCCACGTATTTCCCATTCATCTCTTTGAATGCTTTAAAGTAGTCGTCGGCACTAGAAAAGGCTACGAAACCGTATCCCTTGTTCTTTCCGCTCTTATGGTCCACCGGTACCTTTACCTTGCTCATAGTGTCGTATTTACCAAAAGCGTCAGCCAACAACTGGTCATTGGCGTCAGGTCCAAGGTTTCCCACAAACAATCTAAAGTGCTTTGGATCCCATTCCAACAATGAGTTGTCTTCCCAAGTCTTTCCTCCTCCGCTTCTCTTGACGGTCTTCGTGGTATCTTTGGCCACACTGTCCGCTGGAACGACCTTGGTTGATTTGGAGGTGCCATGGAGAAACTGGGCTGCCTGTCTGCTACCGGCAAGCCTTCTATCTGACGACTTGGTAGTGTTGATCTTCTTGATACGGTTCATATTGGATTCGATAATTGGAAGGGGTTGAAGAGTAGTACCGTGTCGTTAAAATTGTTAATTGCTGATGTGGTGATTTTGCAACAAAGTGATGCAAATGTAATGTGCAAGTTCCCTCAAAACGGAGTGGTTGATGTTGAAAGCGGTGCAGTTGGTGATACTTGCGTCTGGTCACTCTTTTATCGATAAATCGGCTGATGGTCGCAGCAGAAGAAAAAAAAAACTATATATAAGGACCAATCTGGTGACAACTGGTGGCAGTTAAGAGTCTGGGGTTGTTGTGTTTCTTGTTCCTGTTTGCTCACGTGCCGCTCATCTCGAAAATTATCAACAGATCGCCGTGGTTAAACCAGAACCGTCAAACCAACTAACCTGCCTTACAAAACCCATCAACTGACCCATGTTTATTTTGTCTGAGATATCGGATCTTGTGCGGATCCCACCGCAATCCTTCAATATACCAATTCAGCACAGTCTTACTGATGAGCTCAACAAGAAATTGGCCAACAAAGTCATCAGTAACCTTGGTTTGGTTATAACAGTATGGGATTTACTTGATATAAAGGATGGACTTTTGAAACCAGGAGATGGAGGCTCATTCGTGGAAGTCAAGTTCAGATGTGTGGTATGGAAACCATTTATAGGTGAAGTGCTTACTGGTTGGGTATCGGAATGTTCACCAGAAGGGATCAAAGTCAAGTTGGAGTTTTTCGATGAAATTTTCATTCCTAAATCATATATATTCGAAGCATGTGAATTCAGGCCGGTAGAAAAGGCATGGGTTTGGAAACCAGACGAAGAAACTGAGTTGTTTATTGATGTCAATGATAAAATCAGATTCAGAGTGGAAGAAGAGATTTTCGTCAATATAAAGCCAAAATCTTCCAATGAAGCACTGGGATTAGAAGAACCAAAGAACAAGGCCCCTCCTTATGCGTTATTGGCCAGCTGTCAAACCGACGGTATGGGTGTTGTCAGCTGGTGGGATTGAATTGCTATCTGAAACGATCAACCAACCAAATATAATCCCCAACCATATCATAGGATACAAATATTAATATCCTAGCATTTGCATATAACGAACCGGTAATAAAGTCATTACCACCTTACAATTGTATACTACGAACAAACATATTAACACCACGGTTATAAATTTTGTAATGAATTAATCTCATCAATAATATGCATTTATGAACTATAAACGAATACTGTAATCTTTATAAACTGTTCAATATTCAATGCATGGTCACGAAGTTAGAAAAAGAGGACTTTTCTAAGTTCGTGATATATTCTAACAAATACCTAGAATTATCAATCGGAAGCTTATATCTCATCAATCTGAACTTCGGAGTTCTAATAATATTCAGTGATAAAACTCGCTACTTTCCTAAATGTAGTTTGTATCTTGGTTTTGAATGTGTAATATATATGGTGAATGCACAAATATTCTTAATTCTTTTGTTTTTGTTTTTTGTTTTTTGTTTTTTGCTTCACTAAATATTTGTGGTTGGAGTGAGTTCATTAACCTGCTTAATTGTATTGCATATATTGACTGGTAGAACTGAACTTCAAGTTACCCTTAATGACCTTATCAACAGCCTTCAAAAAGTCCTTTTCATTGGCGACCTTTCTTCTGGCTCTAATGGCAAACATACCAGCTTCGGTACAAACCGATCTTAATTCAGCACCAGTAGCATTTGGACATAATCTAGAGATTAATTCCCATCTAATATCTTTTTCAACACTCATGGTCTTGGAATGAATACGGAAAATATTAGCACGACCTTCTAAATCTGGTAAAGAGAATTCCACCTTACGATCTATTCTACCTGGTCTTAATAATGCTGGATCTAAAGTATTTGGTCTGTTGGTAGCAAACATAACTTTAATATTACCTCTTGCATCGAAACCATCCAATTGAGTAATCAATTCCAACATGGTTCTTTGAACTTCATTATCACCACCAGCACCATCATCGAACCTAGCACCACCTATAGCATCAACTTCATCAAAGAAAATAATAGAAGCCTTTTTGGTTCTAGCTAAATCGAATAATTCTCTCACCATTCTTGCACCTTCACCAACATACTTTTGAACTAATTCCGAACCAATGACTCTAATGAATGTGGCGTCGGTTCTATTGGCAACAGCTCTGGCACATAAGGTCTTACCGGTACCTGGAGGACCATAAAGTAATATACCTTTTGGAGGATCAATACCCAATTTAACAAATCTCTCAGGAGATAATAAAGGTAATTCAACCACTTCTCTTAATTTTTCAATTTGTTCTTTACTACCACCAACATCACTATAAGTAACATCAGGCTTTTCTTCAACTGTCATCATGGTAACTGTTGGATCAATTCTTGGAGGTAATGGTAATTGAATTTCATATTTTTGTCTATCAACACCAACCCTCATACCTTCTTCTATATCAGTGGGAGAAACTCGTTCACCCAATCCCACCACAAACTTGGCAATTTGCTTTATATTAATCACATACTTGGATTTGTTATCAGCATTTTGCATGGCTCCAGCCAGAGGGATAGGATTGGTGGCTTCAATAATCTTGGTACATCTAGCAACTTGTAATGGCTGTTCTTCAGACATTCTCTGCTTGTCTCCCATCACATCCCACAAGTGGGGAGCAGCCAATCCAGTGTCACTCTCCTTTATTCCAATGTTCTCCTTTATTCTTTCTTCAATGGTCTTCAAGTCCTTTTCG
This sequence comes from Suhomyces maxii, assembly GCA_030574995.1. Taxonomy (NCBI): domain Eukaryota; kingdom Fungi; phylum Ascomycota; class Pichiomycetes; order Serinales; family Debaryomycetaceae; genus Suhomyces; species Suhomyces maxii. The sequence goes on from JAJMGC010000008.1 coordinate 23,888, forward strand.
ATCTCCTTCAAAGCACCAGCATACGGGGCAATCCCGTACGTCTTTAACACCTGGATGTCCCCCTCACTCAATGGAGTGATTTTGTCTGGCTTTTCGTCTTCTTCGTTTGGTACTACGTATTTGTCCCAGTCGGCTTTTGGTGGCATTGTGTGGATAACTTCTGGTAGTGAGTGGAGTGGCGGTTCTTGTAGGTCTTATTTGCCTTCGTGGGGCGGCAGGCGCACGACCTGATTAAGTAACGTGAGACTACCACGAAATGAAGATAGTGGACGTATGGGGTACGAAAGTGTGGAAGCTGGGAAGGGTGGAAAGTGGGAGAGGAATTGGCTCAGATGGAGGCCCTTGGGAGGCTTTAGCTCCACCGCTTGCTACAATTGTGGCGTATCTAGTATGGTTTGGTGTTGAGTCACGTGCTTTCTGTCGCGTGACACATATGGTATGGAACCTTACATTTAGCGATACTATGAAACAGAGGGATACCGTGGTAGGACGGTATGATAGAGTCTGTAATGGGGCTGACTCGTTGAAGTATGTCAGTAATTATTTATTTTTCAATCTGTGAATTTTCCTTCATTTTTGACCGGCTGCAATTTCATAGTATATACATGGTGAACGACAAGTATACAATAAGAATCTGACAATAGAAGCTTGATAGTGGTCAGCTAATGTAATCTACGTCCAATTATATCCATTTATTGCCAGTTATGTCCAATTTCAGCAAATTAAAAATTGCTTGATTTTTCCAAAATTTTGTAGAAATATTCTTTCTGCCAATTTTATCTATTCACACAATTATTTATTTGTCGAATCTATTATCTATAAAACAAACCAATAAACAGCATAGTATCGAAAACGGGCGATGTATTTCACTCGACTATCGAAGAAACTATTCACTTCTCTTCAAAAACTCCACCACCCGCATACTCTGTATGCTCGGCATTGGCCTTTCTCTCAATATCGTCCTTGTTGGTTGGGTCAATATGTTCCACCGGCAAGTCGCGGGCAATTTGAACAACCTTCCATGGTTGCCATACTGGAGTCTGGCTGAAGATGATATCCATTTCTTCCAAACTTCTTCCAGCGGTTTCTGGCAACAAGAAGTATATACATGGAGCAATTAGAATATTAATGGCTGCGAAAATAGTATATGTGTATGGACCAATGCTATCAAAAGCAACCGGAGTAATCATAACCACCATAAAGTTGAAAGCCCAGTTACTAGCAGTGGAAATAGCAGCACCAGTAGCTCTCATCTGCAAGGAAAGAATTTCAGGTGGAATTAACCAGGTCCCACCCAAGAACGAAACACCGAAGAAACTATTGAATACGAAAAGGAACACTGCGGCTGCAATACCTGCTTTGGAACCACTTCCATTGTCAGCAGCCCAAGTAGTAGCAGTAAGAAGAGCCATGGTTATCGCTTGTGCAATTGAACCCCAGAATAACAAGAATCTTCTTCCCAATCTTTCAATAAGCACCAACCCAAGCAAAGAAGCCAAGAAGTACTCGGTACCATTACAAGCAGCCAAAATACGAGAGTTGAACGGAGTCATATGGATATAGTCTTCAAAGATAGTACCAGCATAGTACGTAATAAGATTGATACCACAGATTTGTTGGAACATCTGGATACAGAAGGCCAAGCAAACTCTATGAAAGTTTCTGTTTGGGCCCTGAGTAAAGATCTCTTTGAATCTAAAGTCGTCTGCACCTTCAGCCTGTTCCTTCTCGATAAAGCTCATGATTTCTGCCATTTGGGCCGAAACCATAGGATGGTTTGCTGGTAATCCCGTCAAAGCAGAGAAAACAACTCTAGCATCTTCAGTTCTTCCCTTTTTCAATAACCAACGAGGTGACTCTGGGAACATAAAGGCCATAAATACCAAAACTAAAGCAAAGAAACACTGGAAAGCTACTGGGAATCTCCAAGAAACAGAAGAATGAGAACCAATTCTCAAGAAATAAAATCCGAAATCAACCCAATATGAAATAGTAATACCCAAAGCAATAATGCTACCTTCCATCATAATCAATTTACCTCTTGATTTGGCAGGAGAGCATTCAGATTGATATACTGGAACGGTAGATGTAATAAATCCAACACCAACACCAGTAACAATTCTTGCAACAATCAAGTGGGCAATTGTGTATGCACTTGATTGCAAAACACCTCCAATAGTTGCAATAAAGGCACCGATGAACATGACCTTTATTCTTCCGAGCTTGTCACCAAAGTAAATGGTAGAAAGAGCAGAGCACATACATCCAATTTCGTAGATGGCGATAACAGCACCTTGTAATGTAGCATTAACGGAGGACTTCATTCCTGGGAACGTATTCTGGAAAGATGGTAAAGTCAACAAACTTCCCATGACACCTTGGTCGTATCCGAACAACAAGAAACCCATACCTGCAAATCCCGATACCGCAAGATTCAACTTGCTTCCTGACAACCCCAAAAAGGTATGCTGTTTTGAAGGTATATCGAAGTCGCTTCTGTTGGATTTGGAAGACCCACTTATTGAGGACATAGTGCTAACAGGTCAGGAGATATTAATGAAAAGAACCAACCGAAAAACTGGCAAAAAACAGGCGGACTATTAACTGTTCTGGTCCGTGCTGACTCGTTTGACTTTTTAATGGCCTGGTTTGATAAGACTATATTCTTCACTAACTTCGATATAAGTCTGTCAGTATAAGAGCCAAAAAAAAATATAAAGATTTATTCGTATTATGATTCATTACCTGGGACTCTATTTATATGGGTTGAGGGTCCAGTCTCATGACCTTCCCCACTACCCTTACATACGTACATACGGTGAAGAATTTCCGTGGCTGCAACCATGTAATAATTCCGAGACTTGACGTATTTTTTTCAGACTCCACAGGTCGCATAAACTCTGACAGGTTGACAGATTCTTGGATCTTAGAGCACTCAGTTCTTACTTAGACTGTGCTATAACCACCTAAGGAGCTTTGGGGACCCCAGAACACCTAGTATCTCGAGTCCTGTTGATATCTGGGGATCTTGGAGGCCTCCAACCACGCCCTTGTTCCACCAATTATCCCGAACCACGTTATATGGGCTCCAAACATTAGCAATAGTGGAGAGTGGGGCCGAAAGTGGGGTTATAATCTCTTGCAATCAAATTAATTGCTGCTTTATATTACCAGTTTCCGCCAGAGATACAAGGTCTAACTAATTAACTGCCCAAAATTAACCTTTTGACACTTTCCTCTTGTGCTCCTTGTGATGTAACCTGGCCATGCATGCCGAGGAGCAACATCTGAGAGAAGGTTGCACTCAGTCCTTGCACTCAAAGGATATGATCCCCGGTCCTCCACTCTCCACCCTCCACCATTAGTGGCTCTCGCTTATGAGTCTTGGTCTTCGTAACTGCAAATGTCCTTTTGTTGGAACAGTCTTCCAGCAAGGTCTGAAACAAGCTTTTTCATACAATGGGTTTATTAAAAATTTAGTGGCTTTTCGCAACCAGTTGGACACCATTTGGAAACACACCAACCACTTCTCAGGTTTATATTCAGGAGATTGCAGAGATGTCTTGAAATTATTGAAAACATAATGCAACCTTGTCTACAATTTGAAATTTCAATTACAGGTTTTTGCTCATGGTTCGTGTCATGTTCATTAGTATATAATACATAGTTATCATTAATCATTAGACTTGAGAGTGAATTAGAAACATAGTAGAGGGGTGTATCTCGGAGCAAAAGTTGCAGCCATTCTAATTTAGTTTAAACGCCACCGATAAACAACTAGAAACACATAACTAGTTGATTCCAGCTAATTTCTCTTTTACTTGTTCAACCTTCACTCTCAATTGTCTTTTTTCTTCGTCTCTGCTTGTCATCACATTGAACTTCATCAAAGTCATATGGAGCTCATTTAATTCGTCTCCGGCAAGGTTGAAATTTCCAATCACCTTCTTAACATCATCATTCTGCTTTTGATCGTCCGAGCTTCCATAGATATACCTTACTAAATTGACAATTAATTGTAAATTACTAGTGAATTCACTTAAACGAAGACTCAAATCTAATTTCTTCATCAGGCTGGCTTCAAGAATTCTACTTAAAGAATTCATACTATAGTTTATAACTTTAAATAGTCTCTTGTACCAGTACAAAGAAGCTCTTAATGTGATTTTGATATCAGGTTTACCATTTGATTCTGCTTCTGTTTCAGAAATTATCAATGCAAACGAGTTGGAAAGAAAATGTAATGTAAATTGGAAAGATTCACTTGGTGAAATTTGATCCAATTCAATTAATAAATAGTAATAGTTTAAATTGACATATGAAGTCCAATCTTGTAAATATGGTGATTGGCTGTATACCTTATGAATGATAGAACTTGTAGTTATTCTCCATTTTTCTAAGTTGGCAGATATTTCCTTCAACTTTTCAGAATCTCTGTTTGCTCCAGAAAGAAAAGATGTAAGTAGCAAGTTTTGGAATTGATGGTACTTAATTTCTTGATTAACCAATTCGATGTTTTCTTCATCATCAATTGTATTTTCTAGTGGGAAAGGTAATTTAATAAACCCACTGCATGGAAATTGACTTGGCCTCACAAGCAGTAAACTTAATTCTTTGTCTAAGTTGTGGATAGACCAAAAGATTCTTTGAAGATGATCGTTTTCAGTATCAGAAGCAGATTCCAATGGTTTATATAATTGTAATTGGACCACCAAACGATTCAATATTCCTAATAATGCCCAGCATAATTCAAAATTGAAGGAACTAATGGTGTAAATGGTCAATAAAAGAAGAAGTTTCATGTTATCGATAATTTCTTGAGGGGCAGCATTATACAAGTTCATGTTTAAAATTTCAATAATAGATTCGATATTCTTCTCACTGAAATAAACTGAAAATACACCCTTTCCAGTTTTCAGATCCAAAGTTAAACACCCAATACTCATTAATAAATAAATATCAATATTGACGATGGCTTCCTTTTTGAAATCAATGGATTTGATTCTTTCCAAGGTTTCTTGTCTATTGATAAATGCATATTTTGACGAATAGTTTTCGAAGTAATTAAGAGCAAAAATTGATGGTAAATCGTCATTTGGAAGAGACTTCATGGTGATGAATTCTTCTTGTAAGTTTGATGATGAGGAGTGGGTAAGTGATTTGGATAAAAGTTTCTGGGTTAATGGCAAGTCTGGAGAGCCACGAGCTCTTCTAGCAGAACTCGAAAGTTCAGCAGTAGTGATCTTCTTAATTGGATGACGAGAAGAACCGTAGCTCTTATCTTCAGAAAGTTCATTAGCCAACATCGATGATACAGAAACTAATTTATGAGCCACAACTGAATTTGCAGGGATAGACAGTTTATCTTCACCGGCCACAAACACAGGAGAGCCATCTTCTTTGGAGATACCAGTGCTTAGCACGCCTTCACCATCCAATTTCTGGCCCGAGTTTCGCTTTCTTCTCTTGTTACTTCTGACCACATATTCACATTCGGCGCCTGTCTTCTGACAGTTCTTACACTTGGGATACTCTCTGGAACATTTCTTCTTTAATCTGTAGCACCTATTACAGTTGTTTCTGTGGTGGGTCTCTGGAAACTCCACCGGGTGCTTGGACTTGCCGGTCTCGTTGATGATGACTGGTGAAACTGTGGCTGCACCCAGTCCCACTGATTCGACGGTAGCTCCATGATTATGGATGGCCACTGGAGTAGCTCTGTCAGTGGCCCGCTGAGTCACAGGCGCTCCGGGAGTGGCACCTTGTGCCCTTTCCCCTTTGTTCTTGTTCTCGGCCTGGATCTCCCTCTCTGGTGATCTTAAAGACTCTCTCAAGTTGGACTGTTTCAGTTGAACACTGGTGGTTGGGCTGGTACCAGTTGGAGCCAAGCTGTTGAGCCGGAACTTGCTGGCAACGGTGCCGTTACCCATCAGCTTACGGTAGTAGAAGTCCATGTGGGGCAGTCACGATGTCTGTCTGTCTGTCTGAAGGGTGGGTGGTACTGTTTGGTGGGTTTGGTTGTATTTTTTTTTTTCTTTGGTATTACTAGATTAATGCCCGTTGCTAAAATCCGCTGGTCGACGCCTCAGTCAAGGAATAAGTAAGCGAGTAACAGGTTGGGCCACTGAGGTGGGGGACTAGCTGGTCTGGCTCCTATAAAACAGTCGGGGAGATTAAACTCTGGTCGAGCAGGATGAGCTGATGTGGACTGAGAGGAATGATGTTTAGTTAAGTAGACGGGTTGGACCCTATTTGTCAGCGGCCCTTAAATGCGGCTACAAAAGCGATCATCGGCCGCTGTGGCCGAATTAGGCAAAGTCACGTGCAGCGGTCTTTGGCATGATTAACAGGGTGGAGGTGGCCGGGGAGACCAAATGGTGGTGAGACTGGACCCAGAGTCGGCGTATCCGTAGTGTCGACCCGTAGTGTGGGTCCTTAGCTAGCGCACCGGGGGGTGGAGACTGAGCTTGCTATTGGTTTATGATGTTTGAGCAGCACAGGGTGGGTGATTTCTGAACAGTGGTTTTGCAGACCTGTCTGTGGCTTTATGCGGCCGAACTTCCGCTTTTCTGCGGAGTAATGTATAGTTTTAGCACCGCTGATAGAAACCAAATATACCCCATGGACTTGGGGGGTAGGAAATGAACACTGCTGAGGTGGTAGAAAGGGCCGTCTTGGTTTCGACGTTACTTCAGCTCCAACTACACCGGCCAGGTCACTGTTGGAGATTCTTCTAGACCCGAGAGGCCGTCTAGTGTTCCGAGACTGTTGAAGCTGTAGAAACGAAAAATAGTGGTACTTTGGCGGAACAGTCGGCACTCACGCTTGTAAGTGGGTCTATCTGTAAGGTGGTACTGGAGTTAATTTAGATATAAATAATTCTGGTTATCAGTTCAGCTATGGTCTTAGATTGCAAAATTGCCTAATGGCTGTGATGACCAGATCAAGCACTAGACTTCACAAGGCCCACTAAACCCTCAGCCCGTCAGATCGGATTTAAGCTAGCTGGGGCTTCTATAGGCGAAACACTAACTAGTCTCTCCAAGCTCCAAGTTCTTATGCAAGCTCCGTGGAAATTTCATTCCAGCCAGAAAATATATGTGACAAATACCGCCCCACCAACACGGATATAGACATCTCCTTCTAAACCCCCATACCCCCATAGCATACCAAGACCAGCCAACTTTCTGCACGGATAAAACAATTAACGAAGGTCAATGTGGTGGCTTTATCAGTTCCTATAATTATGACATTTTCCTACAAAGTTTCCAAGAAACCTACAAATTATCTAATTTTTAAATTTCAAGGAGCGATTGCTGTTCAGCCAGGGGAGTCAAGGAAGGGAATGGACGGTGTAAATCTTCCAATTGATCATCAAACCAACCCCGATCCTTTTCCTATTTTGCTCGCAACAAGCTTTTTAGTTTCTTGTACCAAACGATTCGCAAGAGAAGGTCTAAGATGCGTCTATAATTAACTAAAAAACTGGGGATTCGCCCGTGGTTATGGGAGCGAAAAGAAGAATTTTTCAGCCTGGTATTGAGTGGAGTTCGTAGAAAAGATGATCTGTAGGTGGACGGCAAGTGGGAATCCACTGGTACTTGATAATAACTAGCCTCAACAATCTGTATATCATGGTCTGAATCGGTTTGTTATCAGCGACACTAAACCACCAATGCATCACCAAAAGGTACAAAAGCCTGGGATGACAAATGGGCAAAACTGGCCGGAAAAAGTTTGTCCGGCATCCGTTCAAAGTCAACAATTTTTTTTTTTTTAGATCAGACTATCAAAATCTTGGCACTGTTAAGAAGAAGGTGAGTCACAAACCCATACTGCAATACTCAGAAAAACCCAACACTGACGGGACGGGACAGCATGGATAACAGACAATAACATATGGGAATAGCTTGTTCCTGAGTAGTTGAAGTCAATTGGACATCAATGAACACTTACCTGACAATTGTAGACTGGACGCTCCATAGTAGACGCTCTTAGCAGGAAAAGCACTAGTTGGGGGTGAAAAATTTTTCAACCATAGGCCAAACGGCTCAATTATGGTTGGTTTGGCCAGATGGAAAAAAGTGGATTAGGACCAAACGGAAATGGAGGATATTGGCTAGTTCTCGGTGAATGAACATGCAAGCGCAAGGTGCATCGGGGATTCAAAGATAGGACCGTAGTGCGTAGTGGGTAGAGGTAGGAGTTAAGAGACTAATAAACTAATATTAGAAAGCGGAAAAACTGATGCATGGAATCGAGCTGCTCGTTAGAAATTTCCCGTTGAGTTACAGGTCCCATACGCAAAACGCAAGCCACCGACCACAAAACGCAAGACGGTTAACGCTTCTAGACATGACTGTGAATAATAACAATCGTCAATCGTTCGGATTTCTTAGTTCTTGGTTCAAAACAGCGCCAGGTCCAAGGTTGGGCTGATTTGCTGATCTCGTCATCCTTTCCCTGTTCCATTTTCCATTTTCCATTTTCCATTTTCCATTTTCCGTTTTCCCGCTTCCCGCTTCCCTTTTCCCGTCTGTCCCTACACTGACGTACTTAATGATGATCGTAGTGGCTACTGATCATTTAAGCACTTACAGATCTTTTTTTCCTCTGTAATTGCGCTATTCTCAGGTCGGTTGTGAGTCACCCCAAACGACGGAGCCTGGTGAAGAAAAAAAAAAATACCGTATAGTTATCAGATGTAGGGCTGTGTCGTACCAATGGTGATATCGTTCCTGAGCCCTAACCAAAGATGTAAACGAATATACGAAGATAGGGCAAGTTAAAGAAGACGGATTTTTCAGGACTATCTCCGAGGGTTCCATTGAGTTGCCAATTCTGTGCTCGGCATGTGAGGGATTGACAGGGTGAGGCTAGACTTGGGAGAGGGGCAGCAAGTCGGAAACGACGGGAACAAAAATGACAGAGGAGAGAGAGAGAGAGAGAGGAAGAAAGGAAGAAAGCAAGAAAGCAAGAAAGGAGGGGCCGGTCCAGGTTCAGAACCTTAAGGAATTGGGTGGTAGGGCGACGAGCGATGAGGCTGGTAGGAGGAGGGACGAGGCTACAGTTCAATCACCAGTACAGTATAGCACACAACATATTGTAGCAGCCCCACCAACGCCTAAAACATACCCCACCGGCAATCCAAAAGCACAAAAATCCTGATCAACAAGCATCGTTGATCAACGTCACGATCAGCAGAGGAAGTTGACGTCGGAGCTATAAGTGCAGTGGATGCGGTAGTATGGTGGTTGATCATAGAGCAAAACATACCCAAACCGTTTCAAAGCCCAGGAAACCAGCAAACTGGTACCACCTCGGTGAGCCACGGATTGTTCCCTCGTAAACAGGGTCGTTTAAGTAGTTCCAAAGACCGTTCAAAAACGACCCTTTTGTTGTGTACGCCAGGAATGAAACTGCCATAAAAGTGAAATTTTCTCAAGGAAATAGCGGCGTATCTGTACAAAATAAAGCCAAAATAGGGCCAGAATAAACGCCCAAAAGAAAAAAAAAAAAATCAATAATAATAATAAGAATAAGAAGAATAATAATAATAATAATATTAAAATCACAACATACACAGAACACAAGCCCCGCCGCCGCCACCACGAGCAACATTACCGGGCCTCCACCAAAGCACCCAATAATTGTTCCTGCCACACTGATAAGGCCAGTGGAGCCAAGTTAAGTAAAGAAATCGGGGACCTAAAATCGAGTGTAGTGTTAAGAGAGAAGATAAAAAAAAAAAAAAAAAAAAAGAACAGTGAAATTTCCCCTCGTACCACTTAGCCGAGTGTTCCCATCCTCCCTGATGACACCATAGTTGTCACAACCTCTGGAGGGGGCGGAACGGGGAGAGGGTGAAGAAATGGGAATGATTTTTCTGTTGAGTTCCGTTTCATCCTTAGTTCCTTAGTGTTATCTGGTGGGGCAGGATTCTCAGCATTTGATTGTTTCAATTGACAATATTATTATTACCTCATTACCATTGCCTTTATTGGCACCCAGACCTAAATATAAAGCGATACACCCCCCACGCTTTCCCGCCCCCAGAACCCTTCAGGGACAAACACCGCAATTGAAGCCTTTTTCCGTCTGGTGATAGGTGATAGGTGCTAGTTATCGGGTTCCAGCTGTCTTAAAGCCTTCTTACTTCCGTGGGGTACAGCCCTGGCTCATCGCACGGATCGGGTGCTGCCCCTCCTCCATTTCCGATAATAACACAAACATAGTACAAATTACTAATAAACCTATTGTTTACCTGCACCTACCTGTTTGCCAATCTCCCTTGGCATACTAATTGATCCTTTGGGAAAGTTGCAAGTGGGTGCGTGCGTGCTGCATTTCCATACCGCCTCTCTCTCTGTATATACTTTTGTCTGGTGTAAATCTATATATACCCAATTGTCTCCGCCAGTTCCACCAAACAGTAACTGTATCACATTTTTTTTTTCCCCCTCTCTCTATCTCCCCAATTATAACTATTAATTTACTTATTAAATTAGTACATTGTTAGAAGGGTTACCAAACATATCATCATCATCATCATGTCTATGTCTGGTAAAGAGTCCCCCGCGGACACTTATAACGATGCTGCTTCCGAGGAGAATTCCATCAATGAATATCAAGGTTTCGACGCCAGTGCTGCCCAAAACATTCATGATTTGGCCCGTACCTTCACCAGAGAATCCATTGGTCAAGATGAAACCTCCACTGCTGCTGGCTTGAAGAAATATCTTTCCAATATGACTGCGGTTCCTGGTATTTCTCCTTTCCAACCCGAAGAAACCGAAGAAAATCTTAATCCAAACAGTGACAATTTCAATGCCAAATACTGGGTTAAAAACTTGAAGAAATTATATGATTCTGACCCGGATTACTATAAGCCTGCCAAGTTGGGTATTGCCTACAGAAACTTACGTGCTTATGGTATTGCTTCTGATTCTGATTATCAACCAACCGTTACCAACTTTTGTTATAAACAACTTGAGAATGCTTACAGAACGATCAAAAAACCAGACGCTTCTCATTACTTTGATATCCTTAAGTCAATGGACGCTTATATGAAACCCGGTGAAGTAACCGTGGTTTTGGGTAGACCAGGTTCTGGTTGTTCTACTCTTTTAAAGACCATTGCTGCTCATACTTATGGTTTTGATATCGGTGAAGAATCCACCATCACTTATGATGGTTTAACTCCTCAAGATATCGAAAAGCACTACCGTGGTGATGTTATTTATTCCGCTGAAACCGATGTTCATTTCCCTCATTTAACCGTGGGTGATACCTTGGAATTCGCTGCCAGGTTAAGAACCCCTCAAAATAGAGGTCCTGATGTTGAAAGAGAAGCCTATGCCCAACATATGGCTTCTGTTTACATGGCCACTTATGGTTTATCCCATACCAGAAACACCAACGTTGGTAATGATTTCGTTAGAGGTGTTTCCGGTGGTGAACGTAAGAGAGTTTCTATTGCTGAAGTTTCTCTTTCTGGTGCCAACATTCAATGTTGGGATAATGCCACCAGAGGTTTGGATGCCGCCACTGCTTTGGAATTTATCAGAGCCTTAAAAACTTCTTCTTCTATCTTGGAAGCTACCCCATTGATTGCTATTTATCAATGTTCTCAAGATGCTTATGACTTGTTTGACAAAGTCGTTGTCTTGTACGAAGGTTACCAAATTTTCTTTGGTCCTGCTGATACCGCCAAGGATTTCTTTATTAGACAAGGTTGGGAATTTCCTCAAAGACAAACCACTGCTGATTTCTTAACTTCTCTTACTAACCCAGCTGAAAGAACTCCTAGACCAGGTTTTGAAGATACAGTTCCTAAAACTGCTCAAGAATTCGAACAACGTTGGAAAGATTCTCCAGAATACCAAACCTTGATCAATGAAATCGATGATCATATTTCCCATTGTTCCGCTGGTGAAACCAAACAAGCTTATCATGATGCTCACGTTGCCAGGCAATCCAAGAACATCTCTCCAAGATCTCCTTATACCGTTTCTTTCTTTATGCAAGTTAGATACGTTATGGGTAGAAATATCCTTCGTACTAAAGGTGATCCGTCCATTGCTATATCATCTATTTTCGGTCAAGTGGTTATGGCTTTGATTTTGTCCTCTGTTTTCTATAATTTAAAGAGTGATACAAATTCCTTCTATTATAGAGGTGCCTCTTTGTTCTTTGCTGTGTTGTTTAATGCCTTTGCTTCCTTATTGGAAATTATGTCTATGTTCGAAGCTAGACCAATTGTTGAGAAACATAAGAAATATGCTTTATACCGTCCTTCTGCCGATGCTCTTGCAGGTATTATTACTGAATTACCTACCAAGATGCTTATGTCTACTGCTTTCAACTTCATCTTTTATTTCATGGTGAATTTTAGAAGAACTCCTGGTAGATTCTTCTTTTACTGGTTAATGTGTGTTTGGTGTACTTTGGTTATGTCCCATTTGTTCAGATCTTTGGGTGCTGTTTCTACTTCTTTAGCTGGTGCCATGACTCCTGCTTCTGTTTTATTAACTGCTATGGTTATTTTCACTGGTTTCGTTATTCCAACTCCAAAGATGTTGGGATGGTCCAGATGGATTAATTATATTAACCCAGTTGCTTATGTTTTCGAATCTTTAATGGTTAATGAATTCCATGAAAGAGATTTTGATTGTTCCGTATATCTTCCAATGGGACCTGGTTATGAAAATGTTTCTTCTGATAATAGGATTTGTGCTGTTGTTGGTTCTGTTCCAGGTTCTGATGTGGTTTCTGGTACTGATTATGTTATTCAATCTTATGAATACTACAACAGTCACAAGTGGAGAAATCTTGGTATTGTTATTGGTTTCACCTTCTTCTTCTTGGCTGTTTACATTATTTTGACTGAATTCAACAAGGGTGCTATGCAAAAGGGTGAAATTGCTTTATTCTTAAGATCTTCTATTAACAAGAACAAGAAGAAAGGTGAGAAACAAACCGTTACTACTGCTGATATTGAAAATGGTGATGTCAATGAAAAGATTGATTATAAGGATACTGTCGAAGCCAACAGTTCTACTACTGATTCTAATAATCCAAATGGTAATGGTCATAGTTTGCCATCTTCTAAGGATATTTTCCATTGGAGAGATTTGACTTATCAAGTGAAGATTAAGTCTGAAGATCGTGTGATTTTGAACCATGTTGATGGTTGGGTTAAACCAGGTCAATTGACTGCTTTAATGGGTTCTTCTGGTGCTGGTAAAACTACTTTATTGAATTGTTTGTCTGAAAGAGTTACCACTGGTGTTATTACTGATGGTACCAGAATGGTTAATGGTCATGACTTGGATAGTTCTTTCCAAAGATCCATTGGTTACGTTCAACAACAAGATTTACATTTGGCCACTTCTACTGTTCGTGAAGCTTTAAGATTCTCTGCTTACTTGAGACAACCAGATTCTGTTTCTGTTGAAGAAAAGAGAGAATATGTTGATTACATTATTGATTTATTGGAAATGAGACCTTATGCCGATGCCTTGGTTGGTGTTGCTGGTGAAGGTTTGAATGTTGAACAAAGAAAGAGATTAACCATTGGTGTCGAATTGGTTGCTAAACCTAAATTATTATTATTCTTGGATGAACCAACTTCTGGTTTAGATTCTCAAACTGCTTGGTCTATTTGTAAATTGATGAGAAAGTTATGCGATCATGGTCAAGCCATTTTATGTACTATCCATCAACCTTCTGCTTTATTATTGAAAGAATTTGATCGTTTATTGTTTTTACAAAAGGGTGGTCAAACCGTTTACTTTGGTGACTTGGGTGAAAACTGTGTTACTTTAATTGATTACTTTGAAAGTCACGGTTCTCAACCATGTCCTCCAGATGCTAACCCTGCTGAATGGATGTTGGAAGTTGTTGGTGCTGCTCCTGGTTCTCATGCTAATCAAAACTATCATGAAGTTTGGAGAAACTCTAAACAATATGCTGATGTTCATGCTAGTTTGGATCAAATGGAACAAGAATTGGTTAAACTTCCAAGAGATGAATCTCCTGAATCCCATTTGAAATATGCTGCCCCAGTTTGGAAACAATATCTTATTGTTTCTCAAAGAGTTATCGTTCAAAATTGGAGATCTCCAGGTTATATCTATTCTAAATTGTTCTTGGCTGTTTCTACTTCTATATTCAATGGTTTTGCTTTCTTTAAGGCTGATAGATCTATCCAAGGTTTACAAAATCAAATGTTCTCGGTTTTCATGTTTATGATTATGTTTAACACTTTGGTTCAACAAATGTTACCTTATTATACTGCTCAAAGAGATGTTTATGAAGTTAGAGAAGCTCCTTCTAGAACTTTCAGTTGGTTTGCCTTTATTACTGGTCAAATTACTTCAGAAATTCCTTATCAAGTTGCTGTTGGTACTTTAGCTTTCTTCTGTTGGTATTATCCAATTGGTCTTTACCGTAATGCTGAACCAACTGATGCAGTTAATAGTCGTGGTGCTTTAATGTGGTTGTTTATTTCATCTTTCTTTGTTTACACTTCTACTACTGGTCAATTGTGTATTTCATTTATTGAAATCGCTGATAATGCTGCTAATTTGGCTACCTTGTTATTTACTATGTGTTTGAACTTCTGTGGTGTCTTGGCTGGTCCTGATTTCCTTCCAGGATTCTGGATTTTCATGTACAGATGTAACCCAATGACTTATTTGGTTCAAGGTATGTTGTCAGTTGGTTTGGCTAATACTTCTGTCGAATGTAGTACCAGAGAATTGTTACATGTCAATCCTCCAGATGGTATGACCTGTTCTAGTTACTTGGATAACTTTGTTGAATTTGCTGGTGGTAAGTTAATCAATGGAGATGCCACTACTGACTGTACTTACTGTCGTTTGAAGTCTACCAATGATTTCTTGAAATCTGTTAATACCCTCTACTCTGAAAGATGGAGAAATTGGGGTATTTTCATTGCTTTTATCGCCATCAATATGATCTTGACCACTTTCCTCTACTGGCTCGCTAGAGTTCCAAAGGGTAGCAGACAAAAGAAGAAGTAAACTATTTTTCTTCAAATGTCGTCGTTTATATATTGTAATAGTTAGATACATAATATGCTAATGTAAAAAAAAAAAAAAAAAAAAAAAAATAAATATATTTATATAATTAATAATTAAATAAAATTAAGGTGATGTAATCGAAATGTTCTATTCAATAAAGATATGTTATTGAGCATTACTATATATAGTACTTGGCGTTATTAGAATTAGAGTGAATCTACAATTGGCAATTCGAGAGGACCAAAAATTTATCAAAACTAAATATTTCAGACTAATCTCGTTATAGGCTAATTAAATATGTGTAAAAATATTATTGGAATATTAAATAGACAGGTGAATTCACTACACCAAGCTGCTTGCAATCATCACATAGACTCTGGCTGATTAATAAACAGGCTCATATTGGTTTCAAGAGATCGTGTATATTGCATCTTGTATCTTGTATTAATCCTGTCTATTAGTTCTCCGATTGTGGATGATAGTTAGTACCAATTAACCAGTGAATGGGACCCAAAAGTCAGAATTCCACCCGTTGAATGCCTTTCAAGGGACCATATGTGCTTAGCATGAGCCCCGGTTTTTTTTTTCACCTACATCACTACAACCCTTGTCCCGCAATTTGCTTCCTCGACGTCCCTCTCTACTCTCTACTATTGGCTGCGAAATCCATCACCAACACCATCACAACCAACCGATGCAACCACCCGATGCAACCAGCGGGATCACACCACCGGCCAATAGACCCTCGCCACTTGACCCTACCTTTCGTATCACCATCCACGATACCCTCCATCTCCTTCACTTTCCGTGTCACATTCTCTACTCGTACGGCTGTATTCCTGACTCGATAATCACACCACTTTCCCAGTCAAATTTTTCACCTTGAACAGCCACTAGGCTCACACCACCACCGGCCATACCGTTCCACCGTAAACACTGGAAGCTCGAGAGATGCTGGTATTGTGATCTGCTACCGTAGGTGCCATTAATTCGGCGAAATCTGGTAACGGCTGTGGTAACCAGAACCTGTTAGCCTCACCTCATGTCCCACTAGTTAAGGCGAGTACCATAGTATTTCGTCACTAATAAACAGACCAATTATTTTGCGACTAATCATAGCAGCTGATTATTGCTCCTCCACACTCTACCACCACTCTCCCACTTCCTCCCACCGGTTTACGGCCCTTGTGGTCCTCCTGTCATCACCACTTCTATTGTTGGAATACTGTCCTGCATACAAGCCACGATTTGCTATATAAGTGGCCAAATTCCCATTTCTCCAACTATATCCCCAGTTTACAACCTCGACAGTCTTCACAATGGCCGACAAGATCCACGATACATCCCTCCCAATGAAGGAAAGAATGGAGGCGCTCATCCGCTTGAAGCAACTCCAAATCACCGAGGCAATTGCTGCCGTTGACTCCTCTGATTTTCACGTTGATGCTTGGGAAAGAGGTAACCACGGTGGTGGTGGTAAAACCATGATCATTCAAGGTGGTGATACCTTCGAAAAAGGGGGTGTCAACATCTCGGTTGTTCACGGTAACTTGCCTGCTGCCGCTGTGGAAAGAATGAGAGCTGATCACCAAAACCTTAAATCCTCCAGTGCTGATGGAAGTCTCAATTTCTTTGCTTGTGGACTTTCTCTTGTTATCCATCCAAAGAACCCTCATGCTCCAACCGTTCATGCCAATTATAGATACTTTGAAACCAATGACCCTGAGACCAACGAATTGCAATCTTGGTGGTTTGGTGGTGGTTGTGATTTGACTCCTTCCTACTTGTACGAAGAAGACGCCAAACATTTCCATCAAACCCACAAGGATGCCTTGGACAAATTCGATACTACTCTCTATCCAAAATGGAAGCAATGGTGTGATAAATACTTCTATATTCCTCACAGAAATGAAACCAGAGGTGTTGGTGGGATCTTTTTCGATGATTTCGATGCCATGCCAGCCGACAACATCTTGTTGATGGTTGAATCTTGTTTCGATGCTTTCATTCCTGCTTATGTTCCTATTGTTAACAAGAGAAAGGATACTGCTTTCACTCCAGAACAAAAGAACTGGCAACAAATTAGAAGAGGTAGATACGTCGAATTCAACTTGGTTTATGATAGAGGTACTCAATTCGGTTTGAAAACCCCTGGTTCTAGAATTGAAAGTATTTTGATGTCTTTACCTGCCACCGCTTCTTGGGCTTACGATCATCACCCAGAAGAAGGTAGTGATGAAGATAAACTATTACAAGTATTAAAGACTCCAGTTGACTGGGTATAAAGCAAAGCAAAGCAAAGAAAAAAAAAAAAACAGAACGGCCCTTTGACTCCCAGAATCACATTCATACATATTTGAGCTAGTCTCTACTAACGAACCATACTGGTGGTTGATCAATTCGCCCCAATGACGCACATAGACGAATACCACAACTTTATGACCAACGAGCGGTACAAAACGCACAGTAAAACTGTAGTACAATCAATACCATCAATACACACCTAATACTAGCAATCAACACATGCCCTGGTTAATAGTTATAGCCTTTATATATTGGATCACGCGACTTTCACGTGCACATTTCGTACCTCGGTAACCCCACATAATCACTCTGATCTCGATAGTTTACCAGACTCTACCACTTACTTCTCCTCCATGTCCCGTTTAGGACCAGCAGCATTACAGCTTCTCCAGCAGGCAGCACCCCAGGAACTCGACTTCCTCATCAACGACCTTCGTTCGCCCCGTCCCGACGCCACGGTCTCCAAAACCCTCGGTTACCTTTTCCATTACCTTCCATTTGTCAAACATGAACACAACTTAAGACTCGTGATAGCGAGTTTCTTGAACTCCCCGACTTGTTTCGGGTCCCAGATCCCGTCTTTCGAAGAGAATTACCTCATCATTGAAGTGTTCAAACTTATCTTTGATAAGAAGCTTAAGATTTCTCAGCCAACCCTCAGCGTCAAACAATTCTACAAGGTGATGATGAAGGAATTGACCCATTTCTTTGAGTATAACCGCCATAGCAACGGATGGAAGGTGCTTCCAATCATTGCCGGGATCCAATTGGCCAATGATTTGAGGGATGAGCTTTATACCAAGAACAATTTCTTTGAGTATGGATGGTTCTTTGGTGACTATGATCGCGATATCCAGACCTTGTTCAAGAACGCTATTCAGTACAGTATTTCTCCTACCCTCAATGATGATATCAACAATCTCTCGTTGTTGAGTTTGGCCGTCACCTACAAGAAGTCCGAAAACATCAATGACTATACAAAGGGCATAGCCACCAAGTTCTTGGTACACAAGATCTTTGAGTTACTCTTTGTGAACCCAGAAACCTCGTTATTATCATACGCCAAGTTGTTCCATCCGGCTACTGAAGAGTATATTCAAAAGGAAGTCCTCCAGAGACCTGTGGTCAAGCACATGAACCGGATTTCATTCGTTCTTGAGACCTACTTCGTGCAGTTGAAGTTCGACCGTGAATCGTTCGAGTTGATCTTGGAGGTGATTCAAAAGATGGTGGGATTCAACCAGCAATTGAGCATGATGGTTCAAAACTACAAGTTCAATGATCCAAAGGGTTCCGCCAGCTCTGAAACTCCATACCTGCAGTTCTGGTTCTTGATGAAGGGTATACTTTTCCTGGAAGTGATTCTTTTCCAAGGTCTTCTTACCCGGTTTATTGCTCCTAATAATAGTGGAATCATGCCCATGTTCAGAAGAAATAATGTTCAATTCAAAGAAACCCAATACAAGCAAATCTCCTTGAAGATCCTCCATAACCTTTACTACCTTAACTTCATCTTGCTTTCCATTGGTCAAGGTGGTTTCGATAACTACAATTTCGTCTACTATTTGGCATTGGAAATAGCATTATCCACAGGCCCACAATTTGAACAATTCACCATGAATTTAATTGGTAATTATACCGAAATAAATCTCTATGCCGATGTCTTGAATCAAAACTACATAGGAAGATCCAAAGTATTATTTGTGTTAGGACTCTGGGAAAATTATCTCCAGCTGAAAAACAAGAATATTGAATTTACCAGAAACGAAATCTTTGACTTGTGTATCCATTTGGCTGATGACAAGAAGTATACCGATAACGACTTGATTGAAGCATCACACTCCGTATTGCTTTTATGTTTCTCAGGACAGGCCAACCTAGACGAGTATATCCAATACATGAAGCTCTTATTCGATCAGTTCCCAAACAGATTATCATCAATTCAACTTAGTATTGCCATTGAAACTCTTGGTAAGAAGATTCTTTCCAGTCCTATGAATTTAGAAAACGGAAAGACCTCTGCAGACGAATTCCTTGAATTTTTGTTGATCAGAACTTCTGGTATTAAACCAGGTGTCTCTATTAAACCACCATCTGCTCCATTGGATACATTTGTTTCAGCCCAACCAATTCCAGAAATCGAAGCCAATTCTACTCTTCGAAATATTGACGAAAAGAGCCGAAAAGAAAACGATATTATTAGAGCCAACAAGCGCAAGAAGCCTAAGGATTTGGTCAAGTTGGACGTTTTACCTCATGCTAAAGTAGCACCAGATTATGTTTATCAAGACAGAACAGCTCCAGAAACCACCAGGGAAGCATACATTACTTCATTTATCAATGTTGTTCCATACTTACCATTATCATTATTTTCCTTCTGGTTAGACAAGATCTGGACCCTTATCAGATATAGTGATTTTGGAGAAGGAAGGTTTTTGACCTCTGTCTTATGGAAGGTTCTCTCTGAGAACTTGGACTTGAATAGATGTGAATTAGCATACAGTTGGTGGTATAGTGAAAAGGGGGTTCCAGAGATGGAAATGGAGAAGTTACACTTGTAATAGAATGAAAGCAGACATCTATCAAGATACTAGTACAATTCAAATAATTAGACTTGATTGGAAATAAGGTTAAAAGTAGAGTTTGAAGCTCACTATTCAATATACACTCATATACATATGAACGATAATAAATAAAAGGTAATTAATGAAGCCAATAATTAGAATCAAGAGTTGAGATTGGTAATCGAATAGCATCTAAGAACCATTATAATGTCAATAATGGTATCAACAGTCAGTACTCCCATAGTTTATAATGGTGAAATGTGTACATAATAAGCTGCAAAAAAAGTATATAAGGACATAAAAATTAACAGACGTAACTACTACAGTTAATAAACACAGATTTCTAGAAGAAATAGAGAATTACGAACCAACCCATTCAACATAATTCACAACTCTTCTCTCTATTTTCTTGGTCTTTGATCAAAGTTATGTCTAGCTCATCACATGCATATTTGCAGCAATTGAAAAGATGAGGTAAAAAATCAAGAAGAAAAGTTTAAAGCATCAAGAAAAGAAGCACCAAGGCCAACAACACGGTTCCAAGTAATATTGCACTCAAAGTTTGTTCCTTGTAAACGTATCGGTTTGATTGTAGATCAATGGAGGATTAAGGTACATGTCACATGATTCACCACGTGACCGGACATCATCTCATCTCAAAATTTCACTTCACAGTCCAAATCACAACTACATCACAACCAAACCATGGCTAGAAAAAAGTCTGCTGCCAAAAAGGCCAGAGAACTCGCTGAAGCCCAAGCTGCTTCTGGTGGCACTGCTAATTCCGTGATTGAAAAGGTGGAAAAGGCTGAAGAACCAGTCAAGGCACCACAAGAAAAGGAACAACCAAAAGAACAAGAAGACGTTGAAGACTCAGAATCCGAATCCTCTTCTTCAGAAGAAGAAGATGAGTACGGTGATTTGATTACCGAGGATGTGGAAAAGGGAATTGAGCAAGTTCTTGAAGCCATCAAAAACGATCCAAAGAAGCTTTTGGATCCTAAGACCAAGTTCTTCGATGATCCAGAAAATGTTGCTTTTAATGATAAAAAAGATAAGCCAATGTACTTGAAAGATTATCACAGAATGAACTTATTGTCTGGAGATTACAAGCATGAAGACGAAGATGAGTACAATACTGTTGATGGTGAAAAGCCATTTGTGGTTACCCAAAGAGAAGAAAGAAATCAATTACTTTCTGATATTAAAGATGCATTTAATGGAGATGAAGATGAAGACGAAGATGATGATGGATTTTTGAAAAAAGTGGAACCCAAAGAAAAGTCCAGAAATGAAGAGTTGAAGTCCATAAGATTACCGGATCCTAAAGAAAATGAAGCCGAATTTTTAAAGGCGTTCCTTGATAACCAAGCATGGATTCCATCCAAGAATGATAAAGTATTGAACTTGGACAGAATTGACCAAGATGATGAAGAACAATTTGATGATGCCGTAGAGAAATTCGAACACGCTTATAATTTCAGATATGAAGATGCCAATGCTGCCGAAATTGTTTCATATGCTAGAAACCAAGCTACTTTAAGAAGATCTGCCACCAATGCCAGAAAGAGACAAAGAGAAAAGGAATCTGAAGAAAAGCAAAAGGAAAACAAGAAGAAGGACGACTTAGTCAAGAAGAAGACAACTCAAAAGATGAACAAGGTTATAGACAGATTGGCCAAGATCAAGGAGGCTGTTGGAGAAGAAGTCGGTGATGAAGTGATCCAAAAGGTCTTTGGAGATGCTCTTTTGAACGACGATTTCGACGACGCTGACTGGGACAGCAAGATGGCCCAAATCTTCGACGAACAGTACTACGGTGCTGAAGACGTGAAGCCAGAATTCGATGACGATCTTGGTCCAGATATTGACGAAGACGAAGATGAAGGTGAAGAAATCGGTGAAGAAATCGGTGAAGAAGAAGAAGAAGAAGTTCCACAAGAACCACCAACCAAGAAGTCTAAGAAAGAACAACTCAAGGAAAAGAAAGAATCTAAGAAAGACAAAGAAAGTTTAAGAGCCAAGGCGTTAGAAATCGTGGAAGCCAATGCCATCAAGATCATCGAAGAAGTCGAAGAAGAAAGAGGAAGATCCAAGGGCGAAGAAATGAAGTTCAAGTACCGTGAAGTTTCTCCAGAATCATTCGGCTTAACTACCAGAGATATTTTATTGGCTGATGACAAACAATTGAACTCCTACATTGGTTTGAAAAAGTTTGCTCCATACAGACAAAAGGAAGCCAGGATGAAGGACAAAAGAAAGTACACCAAGAAGAAGCATTTGCAACAATGGAGAAGGGAAGTGTTCAATGATAAGAACGGTGCTCCACTTCCAGATGGTGCGAAGGATAACGAGATCTGGATCCCAATGGCAGAAGAAGTTCAAAGAAATGACAAAAAGGATAAGAGGGACAAGAAAGACAAGAAGAACAAGCGTAAGTAAAGAATAAGCGAAGCTGTTTAAGTAACGTAATCAGATATAGAAACTAATAGTCATAAAGAAACAGAAATTGGTTAGTAGGTCAATTATGTAAAGCTGTCTTTATCAACACCATCATCATGTCTATAGAACTACACATCGGGTTTGATTATGAATGATTAATTGTTAACTCTATAATACTATACATCTATAATTTTTATTAACATACTTAAATAACTACGATGATACACAATCAATGACTGGTCATCGGGAATTAAAACACGTACTGACAACAGCTTTCGTTGTCAAATACTTGATAATATTTTAAACCACTGTAATACAGTAGTACACTCGCCAGTGAGTGATAAATTAAAACAATCAGCAACAAACGCTACTTGATCGTGAAATAAAAAAGTTTTTTTTTTTTTTTTTAAAAAAAAAAAGAGGGTGTATACCGCTTTTGATTTGGTTTTTGGTTTTTATTGTTGGACGTCATGGGGCTCATCATCAATGAAACTGGTTCATTGCTAATTATTCGTATTTGTTTGGGAAACTCAAGATGGACTTGGCAGAAGATCTCTTCAAACCTAAGCTTCTGATGGATCTTCTGGAGCTTACTGGTTTTTCTTCAGCAGTACTCATATTTTGAACACGCTTCAACCAGACACTGGCCATGAAAATAGCACAAAGAGCAATGAAGACCATTATACCAAGAATACCAAAGAACCATTGAAGAGTAGAACCATCTTGACCTGGAACATGCACATTCATACCAAATAAACCTGTGATTAAATTCAAAGGAACCAAAACTGTACCAATCATGGTGACCTTAGACAAAAGTTCGGTAACATTCAAATTAGAATAGAAAGATTCCACTTGTAATTGAGCTAAGTAATTAGCATGAGATCTACTGAAGATTTTTTCGTATGCCAACAAGTTTTGAAACATGGTAACAACGTGATCTTGAATATCACCCAAATATAATGCAATATCGGCTCTTGGTTGAGCCACTGGACCTTGATTTTGGAAATGCCATTGGTTAGCAAAGTTACTAGAAGAAGCGCCGGCTGGACCTGGTCCAAAGCTAACTCCACCTGTACCTCCTTGGTTAAATCCAACGGGATATTGATTAAAATCAGCACCTCCTGGAGTATTATTACCGGAATTTTGAGATGGTGGTTGAATTGGAAGCAATCCATTATGATCAGCTGCTTCATCTTGACATCTTTTAGCAAACATTTTAATGACATCAGCCTTACCCGATAATAATCTCATTAAAGTCATGACTTTTCTTCTAGATTCACCAATTCTTTGAAGCATATTACTGAAATCTAAATCACGAGTAACGAAGACACTATCTTCAATAGCATCCGCTTCATATTCAATACTAGTAATGACTGGTGCAAAACCATCAGTAATGTCATCAATAAGGGCATAACATATCCAATCAGCACTGACATCAACATAATCTCTCAATTGACGGACTCTTCTTCTAACATTAGCAGGGTGGGTGATTGGGGAGAAATGAAATGATAAAACACCATCTCTGAAAACCACAAGATAGACATTAATTGGTTCCAAGTAATCTTCAGATTCCTTATCAGGTTCGAAAGTATGGAAACAAACAAAATAATAGTTTCTGAATAGTTCAACCTTTTCACGAGTTTCTTGCATTCTAATATCTTCAGCAGTCAAAGGGTGAATACCGAATGCTTTTGCAAGAGTCTTCATTTCGGAATCAGTTGGACAAATACAATCTAACCACCAGGTACTTTCACCATTTCTGAATAATTCACGAACACTTTGACCTGGTTCCACCAAAGATGGAATATCTGGAGCATGAACAGTTTCTTCGGATTCAGAACTGAAAAAGGAAAAACGGTCTGGTAAAGTGGAAACATTATCAGTGATTCTAGTACCACCAAATTTGACTTGTTCGGAAGCTACAGATGTTGCATCATCATGAATATGGACGGGAGTAGAATGACCCTTTTCGGTGTAGTAATCATCAGTAGATGAGTCTGAATGAGGCTTGCCTTCAACAGAGCTGGTTGGACTATCTGAATCAGGTCTTTGATCTCTGGTAGCAAATCTGGAAAGTCTAGTCGCAGTACGGTTTAAGATATTCTTTGGAGTGTATTTGAGGGCAGCACTGCTTTGACCACGAATAGAACCAGTGGACTTGGCATCTCTAGTATTGACTCTATACGCAGTTTTGTCAGCGATGACTTGTTGTTGCTGTTTCATCATTTCTTCTTCTTCTCTTTCCGCATTGATAAAGTCTTCAATTTCATCAAAATCAATACCCTTAATTCTGACATGTTCACGCAACATAGGGAAACAAACATCTTCCTCGGTTTCTTGTGAAGATCTGGAGGCATGAGAATCAGCTTCACTATCAATAGAGGAACGGGATGCTCTTCTGTCTCTCTTGGAAGCAATTTTTTCATCGACACTTTCATTTGTCTTGGATTTGGTCATTGGACTGACCAAGTCGGATTCCAAGTTTTCACCCACCGTGCTTCCAGCTCTGTATCTTCTGGTAGGATGGTTCTTAACCAAGATACTTCCACTACGTTGCTGTTGTTGCTGTTCCTTTGGGTTACTCAACGACTTGACTTGCTCGGAAAACGAATGGGACCGGCCATTGCCATCTCTGCCTCTTCTGGCAGCAGCAGCCAATGAACCGCTGGCTCCACGTGGGAAACTCATATGAGCAGTAGGATTAAGGTATGGGTCAGTTTCATCGTAGTCTTCATCATTCAAGTTGTAGTCTCTACGCAAAGAATTCATGTAGTTGTGTCTAGGTCTGTCGGCGCCAGGCAGAATTCCCAGAGTTCCTGAGGAAGAAGTACGAGGAGTATTGCGAGAACCTGGAATATTGGTATTGCTGGTGGTGGTGGTGGTGTTCACGTTGTTACTGTAGGAGTTGGTATGGACTCTGGTGGCAGTAACGGCCTCTTCATCATCAGTATCAATGGCAGATTCTTGGGGAGGAAGGACAGCTCTGACGGGAAGCGAAGGAATCTGATGTCTATGGTCATCCAAGATTTCATCAGGATTGGTGTTGGCCAAATCTCTAGCTGGAGAAGCTGAGCGGAAACTTTCTGAGTCGGACATTTTTCTTGTTAGGTTTAAAACAACTGAACGCCGGCAATCATAGTTTGGTAGAACAACAAGATGTTTCTATATGGTTCTTAATCTGTCTGTTTTTTTTTTCTCGTTGCTGTTGTTCAACACACTATTTCGATCACGAACCTTACGATGGTTGACGGTATGTTTTTGTGTGTATGTATGTGTGTGTGTGTGTGTGTGTGTGTGTGTGACGGGTACGTTGCTTAGATACTAGTAAAAGTAGTAGTGTACAAGAGTATCTTTAAAAGTAGGTACTGATCATGTATGGAGGAAGAGAAACTAGTTTTGAGATGGTAAAAAGACTCACGCTATATAGCGAAAATTTTACGAGGGATGGGTCGTGCGCGCCCGCCGTTGGGGCGATAAGGTCAGTCTAAAACATCCAATTGGGGTAATTATGTTACACCTAAACGGCTGTACTTGTTCGGAATTTCCAGCACGTTCCAAGGACCAGCAAGGCCAATCTCAGCAAATCCGCCTCAGCCTGGTGAGTCGTACTGGACCAGCGAGAGTATGGCATGAGGTTAGAGGTGAAACTGGGGGTAGTGCTCAGTACGAGTGCTGCTGCTGTTGCTGTTGCACCGCGGTGCTACAGGGGGCCGCCTGGCACCCTCGCTAGGGCCACCCCTCGCTAGGGCCACCCCTCGCTACAGCTACCACCATCTGTCCTCCTCCCGTCAGCCTTCGTCGTTTTGCTATGGCTGCCCACACCGATCCACCGATGGGTTCACGGGAATAGACTCTCAATTCTCGACTATGCCCACATGGGAAGTGAATTTCCCCCTAATCCCTCACTAATTACCTCGTGAAAGCCTATAGCTGGCGAGGCTACGGGGGCTGATGGGTAATTTAGGAGAGTTACTTATCACAATTAACAGATATAAAATACACTAAATTACCATAGATCAGGTTGTCAGGTGATTGGATGGTAATACAGCACTGGGTAGCAATCTCTGACCAGGGAACTGTGAAACAGCTCAACATGAATTTTTCACGTAATGGTGAACTAGAGCCTTAAGCACTGGCCCTACCAGCAACTGTCTAGCCCACACCCTGTGCTGCTTCCTTGGGTTAACAGATGTTACAATTGTACTACTTGTGGTTTACCATTTGTCATTTCCATTGTCACATTATTCAGTCCTAGACCCTCCCTACTATTAGGACCCACTAATATTGTATTTTTCACAGCCTAGTAGATTTTTTTCATGTAGTTTATTAGTGATTAATTTATTGTGGGGTACAGCTAGAGTTGATTTTAGGTGCTTCTACTTGTACGGTATTTTCTCTGCAACTCCAATTTTCTACGTCATTTCGCCAGCTATGCCGTATGTTATGTGCTTTCTGTAGGGTCCTTTTCTCTTGGCATCAGCCTGTCAAATCCATCATCCTCCTTACCCTTCACCTCAGTGGTAACTGCACGTGGGCAAATTTAGATCAGCCAGGGCATATGATGCATCACCTGCGTGCACGTGCACCAGCATGCCTGGGCAGGTGACCGCTCACGCTCCACACTCGAAAAATTTGACTAACATCAACCCACTAAATCACATAGTCCCTTTCCATACCGATTTATGTCCTGTTCCCTATAGACGTCCATTCCAGCATGCTGTTGCGACGGTTCACCTTCACGAAATCCGGCCACAACTTCCTTCCCAATGTGGGCCTCCACATTCTCCCTCAAAGGCCGTCTTCTTTGGCCTTCAATCACTCATTTTGCACCAATATCCAACTAATGGATGCTTCCTATGCTAATTGGTTAATACGAAGCGCCAAAAACCTCCCCAATAAGATCTTCAGCATACAATCAGGCAAAGCACAACTTGCAAATTCCGAATCCCTGACCACTACCCCGCCAAATCCCGTGGTATTTTCAGAAGAACCTCAAATCATACCATCACCGTCACTATCACCAGAACCAAACGCCGAACTTATAACATCGGACCCTTTGAAAGTTCAGTTGATCAGAGACGTCTCAGGACTATTGAAATCGGGCGATATCCAGGCGATTCGGGAAAAACTAGTCCATAATGACCAAGTGGATTCAAACTTAATCTTGTATATACTTGATGAATGTATTAAAGATATTCCTAAACGAGATAGTTTTGAATGTGAAATAGAACATCCCTACTACAAGGCCGAAAGGAGAATCGATCTAGACTCGGCCCACTACAATTATATCTATCATCGCATACCGTATCTTTACCAAATATGTAAAGATTTCGAGAACATCATACCTCGCCAGTCTCAACCATTCCAAGAACACCAGATCTGGTTGTGTTATCATATGAATGATCTTGGCCAGTTAGAGTCGCTTGTACACTCGTATTTGCAGAACCAGAGTCTTAATTCAAAGACCTTGGGTTATGTTTTCAGTGGGTTTATTCTCAACTATGAAGTGGACTTTTCCAAGTCCTTGTTCCAAGAAGTTTTATCGCTTGAAAAATCGTTGGACGCTTCACTTTTGGGCACTGTGTTGTACCATTTCGTTAGAGAAGACGCGTTATTTGAGAATGTGGTATCCGTGTTTGAAAGTTGGGATTCCAATCCTTCCTACCCTGTGCCTAGTCCTGAAACATGTGCATTACTATTGAAGGAGTACCACAGATATGCAACTCCAGAAGAATTGGCTAAATTGGAGCTGCTGATCGAAGCATACGGCTACACAAACCATTTCTTGATCCAAGCCACAAACTTACAAGACTCTATAATTAAAAGAGATGTACATAATCAAAAAATCATTCACTCAGGTGACTTCTACAGAATGGAAGTCATCTCCAGCTCCCTTAAGCACCACAATGATTTGGTCAAATTTTATCATAGTTTCCTTAAGTTCTTTGTTTCCTACTCCAATATCGAAGTTATTCAGTATCTTCTTCTTAATATGAACCACGATAAAGTAGAATTGGACGACTATCTTTTCAATCTCATAGCCACATATTATTTGAAGCATAATAAATTCATCTTCTTGATGAAATACTTGGAATCTTCCACTTCAATGGTTGATTTTAGTGGTCTCTACCTCAAGAAATTATTTGATACTTTTATCAGAACATACCCATATAAAGCGGTTGGATTTGCCAACCAGTTTCATTTATGGATTAAGCATCAAGGCTCGTTTACTTCAGAGTATAAGGAAAAGCTCACTCAAAACCTCAAGATTGTGAAGTTAAATTCCCAGTTTGCTCCATACCATTTGGATAATAATCTCTTGGAACAGAAGAAGAAAAAATACGATTCCAATCACTGGAAGTCTTTGGAATGGAAGCAGGATAAAGACGGAAGAATAGTTAGGTTTACTGACCAAGTCCAGTACAGAATCAATAAAGGGTTCTTTGATGTTCTCAGAAAGGGAGTTAGACCAGATGTGTCTTTAATTATCAAAACCTTCAAGAGACTGGACATGAATAACAAGACCATTTTGATTGAGATGATGAAAAAAATCAGACTTTATGAAGCCAGAAAAATCGAATTGGAGTTAATTATTCTTCAGGCTAAGAGTACCAAGACCACTTTATTAGAGTACTTTGAGAAGCTTGATAAAGAAAAATTAACCTTAAGTGATAGGGTCAAGTTTGCTCGTATGTTGATGAATAAGAATTTATTCAGACAATCACTAGTGGTGATCCAAGGCATTCCAGAAACCGACCTCGATGATAAGACTCAAATGATGAAATTGAACATTGAGCTTAGAAACTACTCCACATGTAGCGATTTCAAGGGTATTGTTGATTCCATTGAAAATTTCCCTATTGACGATGTCATTCTCAGTCCCTATATCTACAACCAGTGTTGTTTCATAGAAAAGAAATTGGTTGCAAAATTGAAGCATATTCGGGAAAGACACGAGAAGGAGACCAATATTGAGTACATCGCCGACCCAATTGTGGAGAACGCATTGCGCAAACTCAGGGGATTAATAGCTGATATCGAGCTTCGTTTGGAAAGAGACGAGCCTGATATTGACCAAGCTGTGGGAGATATGTTTAAGATGTTGGATGAGTGGATTCAACACAACAGGAAAGGTTAGAAGGTTTGGGATATGATAATTGCTGCGAAAAACAGCACAAGTGCAACCAGACTCTTTTGGTGCCTAATATCGTGTATTTATAGTGTAAATAGCATTAATAGCATAACCAACATCAGTTGGATAAAATAATAACGATGAAGTAGTTTGACTGGGTGAGAGAGTTGGTGATAGAGGGCCATGAGCTAAAGTGTTAGGGAAGACCCTGAGTGCCCGATAGAGTCAATGGTCTATTGCAGCAGAGTGTGGGGGTGATATTGATAGTATCCCAAGCCAACGACTCTAACTGGTTTATTAACATTCTTCGACTAAGCTTTGTTCCTTTAATCTACACCCAACTTGTCATATTTTGCAGCTATTGGAGGTCCTTTGATTCTAACAATTTGGGCATAGTTGCAAAATCATCACAATTACAAAATAATAGAAATACCACCCAACCACCGAGATGCCTTCAGGGAAACACAGTGTCTTTCCTCCCTTCTTATACCTTGGTACTCTACTAGTTAATTGCTGCGAAAAACAGGACTTGTCCAATACAGCACCAGTATAGCCCAGTTAACAGCCGGTCACACTAGCCACACCAGCACCAAAGCTGACGAGCGCCACAACGACGAGCTATCCTGTTTCTCCTCCCTGGTTCATGCCTCTCCAATACTCATTTCCCTTTCTACAACCATCTATAGTCAATGACTGGTGGTACTGTTGTCCTGCACGCAGTGGAGCATGGATGAACTGGAGGCTAAAGATAACCGGTCATCACCCCTGCACACAATTAACCAAATCACTTACACCATGAATGACGACCTGAAGATATGGCAGGCTATAGTAAGTTAAAATGAAGGGTCTAGAAGCCCCACTTCCTCGTCGCAGTACTAACCAATCAGGATCCCACATTAACGTCCAGTCTTTTGGGCAAAATCACGTCGCTTGTGGATTGCTCAATATGTGCCGAAACGATGCATGTTCCATTTACAACAGAATGTGGCCACTCATTCTGCTATGATTGCATAACTTCATGGTTCCAGAACCGACTAAACTGTCCCAGTTGCAGGCACGAGATTGACCACAAACCGGTGATGAATATTCAGTTGAAAGAGATCGCCAAAAACATCACCGATATGATTTTAGACACCAGAATCGATGAAGAAGAGAAAACCAGAATAGCCAACCAAAGAAACGAAAGTATTCTGGCGTACGAGTATGACGTCAAACACAACCGTCAATTTGGAGAGATTTTCAGATCAGCATTGACCTTTGTAGACACTTCCGATGGCGTGCCTAGATGTGGTAATTGCCATTGGGAGGCCAATGGAGATGTATGCTTACACTGTGGAACCCGGTTCCGGGTGCCGCAAGAAGACGATTACGATTCCGAAGATGATTCCGACTACTACAGCAATATCCATGGTCCTACTCCACCAGTAAGAAGTTCTGAAGACGAATATGATTCCGCAGATAGTTTTGTTGATAACAGAGACGTTTCAGAGATCGATAGACGAAGTGGCGGCGGAGATGAAGAAGTTCACTTTTCTGACGACGATGTCTTTCCTAGCGATATGTCACAAGACGGCGATGAAGACGACTGGAATGGGTTTGAACACGAAGGCACCGAAGCCAGCCCCATAGAATTGGGAGGTCATGATGACGATGAGTTCTATGACTCTGACGACTTACGAGATGCCTTGGACGAGTTTCATGATAGCCACATGCACGAAGCGAACCATGCGATCAGTGGCAGAGTCAGGGGGTCCAGGCGTCCGGTTATAAACGTGAGTGACGATGAAGAATAGTTGAGCATTTAAATGAAAGAAAGCAAAGAAAGAAACACAGAGAGTTGAGTTGTGAATTAGATGATAATTTTTCAGAAGAAGCCGGTTCTGCTATTCTATTAATTAAGAGGATATAGAATCATCAGAATGATAGAAGGTGTTTTCTATGAAGACAACAAAGCAAAGATACCAACCCCTCATAACCAGAATATGGCAATAAGCTGGATATACTCGATATGCGAGTACCTTTATTACTTGGGGATAGTGATAACCACTGACGTGACAAATATATATATACGAGTAATGAACGTTAATAAATAAGGTGATGTGGTGGCATGCCTTTCTATTATAAAAGTGTAGAGCTAATCAGAATATTCAGTTACCAACCTTAGTACATAGGAATATCTGGTAGGCCATTTGATGATATAGAATGGTTATTTTAATGTATAAGAATATTTATCGTTGTGTTGAAGTACCATGAGGTGTGGTATAGAGTGAATCTAAGTGCTCTACATTGTGTCTTTGTACTTTACTTTGCCCAATTCGCAAGAGTTTTGGTTGGATACATACACATGTATGTTCGGTGGTGGTGCTGGCGATCAATGATATCAACGATATCAATGATAGTCTTAGGTCTTCCAATCATGCCTAACAAATGTCGAAAATACGTCATGTAATTTGCTCTATAATTATCACTTAATGTATTTTGTTCTGTACTTAATACTTTTGATACTTTTGATACACTTGATACACTTCCATAGCTGTGTCTTAGACCACTTGAATGGTATGCTTTGTCTTCGTAATCAAAAAGTTACCTAGTCGTCTGGCAGTCGTGCCTTCGCTCGCAGCCTGGCTCTCGCTACACACTCGTCTACACTCGCATTCCCTTTATCTGGTGATGTTGAATTGTTGCAACCATTAGCTCCACCACTAAAACATAAGGACATACCCCTGTTGGTTGGTGTCATATTTGTTGTCTCATCTATGTCTCATTTTTATTCGCGGTTTCACTTCTCAGTCGCACCACACCAGTAACGATTACACAAAGCCACCAGCCAATAATCGCACAACCTTTGATGAAAAAAAATCAACTGATATACTGATACAGTTCTACTTAGCTGAACTACATTACTTCCTATACAAAATGGACCCACAAAGAATCATCAAGTTGCAAAAGCATTACCAAAACTCCACCAAGCCATTGTGGTTGAGAGGAAAGCACTCCAAGTTTGCTGTCTACCCATTTTATGCTGTTTTCACTGTGGCCACTGCCTTACCATTATTCTACACTGGTAGAGCCATTCTCGGTATCAAGGACGAGTAAGGAATGAGCGGGGCCCATCCCGATGCATATAGCACATAATATAAGTTTAAAACGATCATTGTTGAGGACTCACCACAGAATTGGAAAATGACTGGTCAATGTTACACTGTGTTAGAGACATGATAGAGACATGATAGAGAATCAACAAGAGAAGACTATAGCTCTATAGCTCCATAGCTCCATAGCTCCATAGCCATAGATTGTCCAATAAAAATGGCCCTCTTCATCCAATGTCATGTTTATGCCATTTTCCAATCTATTCATGTTCGCAATCTGTCTATGTGTCCAACTGTAGTACTGTAGAGTCTCTTGAAGAACCGTCAAATCTATGAACTGGTCCTCAAAATCAAGTCCTACCATTTTTGGCTGATGTTCTACTATTTATCATGCTTTCTATAAATTTATAAATACTGAATTATGTAGAATGTTTTGAAGAGAGGTATGAACCTATTTAGGTAATAGTGCACATGGGGAGGTGCATTAGCTACCACTATGACCTGTAAATTAGGGTGGACCTTTTGTTACTGAAGCAGAAGCCTCGATTGCTTGATAAAACCTATCACTTTCTTCTGGCCTATTTTCCACATTCGCATTCATTTTATCAATTGGAGGAATGTGTCTAAATAACTGCGAAATTTAAAGGGAAGGTTCACATCATTCACATCATTCTCTCCTTTCATTCCAATGACAATATCACCTTTTCAACCCTTTCCTTATATTCTCCCTCGACAGAATCTTTATAATTCTCCAAAATATCAACCAAAACCTGTGGTTCGACATTTATTTTATCATTATGAAGACTCTTCATTACTCCTATGAAAATACCAGCATAACCAATGAAGTGTCTGGTTAATTCATCCTGCTTCGATTCGTTCAAGCTTAAAATTAGGGTCAAAGTCTCGTTAATCTCGTCAAATTCATTAACTTGGGCTGCAATTTTAGTTGGAAAATTGATGAGCAATGCCAATAAAACTGATAACACCTGAGTGGATTTATCTAAATTATTCACATTACTGACTTCGTTGGTTCCTCTTTTAATTTCTTTTGTATTGACTCTTAATGTATGATTAACCACAACCATTATCTTTGGAATATAATCTTCCCGATAAAGAACTTTCTTGGCCTCTTTATTGTCACTATAGTTCGCAATTAATGCCAACATTATATTCAAAATCCGGATTTCTTCCTCATTATAATTAAAGTTTTGTAAAGTGTCTATCACGGACGGAATTAACCCTTCCAAAACTCCTAAACCTTCAAAAAATAATGAAGATTGAAGGTAATCTTCAAAATATTCTAGAAGAGAGAGTTTATCATCTGAATGTTTATAAATCCCTCCCACAGTATCAAAAACTTCCCAATTGTTAAGAGTTTGATCTGACTTCAAAAGACTTAGGAATTTAATCTGGCACAATACTGGTTGATGGACTTTTCTTGCCTTTAATACTCTTTCTTTGGTCAATTTCAGTAAGGTGGTAACATCGATATCTATCCCTAGTAATTTCAAAACCTCTAAGAAATGCTCTTTGAGACCTCTGGTTGATTTGACGTTGTGAATGGAAACAGATATAAGCCATTGAATGGTAATCTTTTCCTCGTTTTGTATCTTTTTCAACTTAATTAGCAAAGAAATAAGTCTCTCGATTATCGGCTCCGAGATCTTAACCTCTTTGTTTTCTTCGTCTATTAAGTCTAGTAATGTGGTGATTAGTCTCGAATTGGCATCAAGAAAATTATTGGCTTTCTTCAAGTAGAGCCCTTCAAGGAGATAGTCAAGAGATTCATTTTCATGATGTGTCATTCCTAGGGTCCTCAAGTCATTGATATTGGAGACCTCATTGTCAGATTGGTATTCTATGATTTCCATCTTTTCGTCTTCTTTTAGCAAAAAGCTCCGTTCGTTTCCGTAGACCAGACGGGACGATAATGGCTTTGGACGATTAGGACTGCTCGAAGAGGCCTTGGGGCTATCATAACTGGCTGCTTCTTCCATTTTTTCATACATAGAATTGATTTCAACCACATGCGTAGACTCTTCAAATTCATCTTCTAGATCAACCGCCTTTTTTGATGGTGCCACCTCTTCCATATTGTCAAAAAGACTGGCCCATGCATCTTTCTCTTTGGGTGTGATTGGTGTAGAAGGCATGGAGTTACGACGCTTTCGTACTGGTGTGGAGGGTGCAATCAGACTTGCCAGGCTTCTTACACTACCTTCACTATAGGACTTCTTTGCTTTATCGGCCCCATTTATGGGTCTGTTCTTCTCAGAAATGCCCTTCTCTTTACCCACTTTCGTCAATTTGTCAAATATATTGTTGGGCTTGTGACTACTACCGTGCTCCATGAGCTTCTTTACCTTTCGGGGAGAAGTGGTGAGATCATCTTCAAATATATCTGACTTTTTTGGAGATGTACGTTTCGTCTGAATACTGGCTGATGGCAATAGACCATCGTCTTTGAGAACAGTGACTTCATCCTGAATGGTGTCACTGGTCATGTTCGATTCCGTTTCATCGTCACTGGAGAAAAGCACATTGGGCTTGAACCGTTTCCGAGAATTCTTGCCGTAAAAGGACATATAGACAATGAAATGAACGGTGGGAGATGAATGAGTTGTCACTAGTGGTCGTTGATGCAGATTGTCTTATGCTGAATGTGGTGATGATCCCTTTCGGCTGGGGCTCTGGTCGTACCACTTTTGGTCAACTTTGGTCAAAAGTGATGTTAAATGGTAATGGGCTTGTTTATGGTGTGTAGCTGATTCTTTCACCAACTGGTTCTGGTGATAATGGCGATCCTCGTGATCTAGTATATATGGACAGAGAGGTTGTTTGATTCTGGGGCTTGATACGGATGTTGACCATGCCGCGAAAGGCTGCAAATGGTGAACAGATGGGCGGTGAAGATGGTTATTTGTATTACGTAATAGCTTACGTAATTGCCCTTCTTTTAAAATCAGATATTTGGGCCAAAAGAAAGCAGAGAGCCACAGAAACTGACCAAAGAGTAGCCTAAGTGTACTTTTCTACCCTCGGTCTTGGAAAGGTGCCAACACTTTGGGCTTGGTGCCCAATCTGCTCGAATCTATGCATTTTGCTTGATCCTCCAATAACCACCCAAAAATAGCCAAGCCAAAGCAAGCAAATGCTGTTCCACCTTTCTTACAATCCCACAGCTACCACCAGGACCTCTCCTTGCTCTTATCTCCCACTTTTCTCGTTTATTCCCTCGGGTCAAACAGGCGATCCAGGTGGCCTGCATATAATCTGGCTCTCCACGTGACATACTGAACACATCAACTTATCAATCAATCAACCAAACAAATAAATCGCCACATCAATGTCGCTCGAAAGAAGAATCAGAAATTTCCTCAAGGGCCCCAAAAAGGGTGAGACCTTCGAGTTGAAAAGCGGCTTGGTCTCCCAGTACAAAAACGAAAGAAAAGATGCCATCCAACGAGTGATCCAAGCCATGACAGTTGGAAAGGACGTGTCAGCACTCTTTCCTGATGTTTTAAAGAATATTGCCACTTATGACTTGGAACAGAAGAAATTGGTTTATCTTTACTTGATGAACTATGCGAAATCGCATCCTGAATTGACTATTTTGGCGGTTAATACTTTTGTTCAAGATACTGAAGATCCCAATCCATTGATTAGAGCATTGGCCATTAGAACCATGGGATGTATTCGAGTTTCTAAAATGGTTGATTATATGGAAATCCCACTTCTGCGTACTTTGAAAGATGATAATCCTTATGTTAGAAAGACCGCTGCCATTTGTGTTGCCAAGTTATTCGATTTAAGTCCTGAAATGTGTGTTGAATTTGGATTCTTGGATACTTTAAAGGGGATGTTGAAAGATCCTAATCCAATGGTTATTGCCAATTCTTTAAATGCCTTATATGAAATCAAAGACATGAATAAAGATCCGAATTTGGATGTTTTATCGATTACCCCTGAACTCATCAAAAACCTTTTAATGTGTCTTAATGAATGTACTGAATGGGGAAGAATCAGTATTTTAACCACCTTGAATGATTATGAAACATCCAGTCTTGAAGAAGTCAACCATATCATTGAAAGGGTTATTCCTCAACTTCAACATGCTAATCCATCTGTGGTTTTAAGTTCGATCAAAACCATTATTCATCATTTGGAAATCCTTCCTTCTCAAGCTCAAAAGAATACTGTGCTTAAAAAACTTTCATCTCCTTTGGTTTCCTTGATAAGTTCTTCTATTCCAGAAGCTCAATATGTTGGTTTAAAGAATATCAGAATCATTTTGGAAAAATACCCCCAAATCTTATCCAAAGAACTTCGTGTTTTCTTTATTAGATATTCTGATCCATTATATTTGAAATTAGAAAAACTTGAAATCATGATCAGATTGAGTAATGAACAAAACAGTGCTTTATTGTTGAGTGAATTAAGAGAATATTCTATGGAATTCGAGCCTGCTTTAGTGACTAAATCTATTAGATCTATTGGTTCTGTTGGTATTAATTTAATCAGTTCTGTGGTTAAATCTGTCAATTTATTAGGTGAATTAATTGATCAAAGAGGGGGTGATTTGATTATCAATGAATCTGTTATTGCTTTAACTAATATTTTAAGAAGATATCCAGGTAAAAATGATTTAATCACCTTAATTATTCCTATTATTTCTAATCATATTAATGAATTAGAAAAACCAGAAGCATTATCTGGATATATCTGGTTATTGGGAGAATATCCAAAATACTTTTCTCATTTGAAGGATAAGATTACTAAATTAATTGAAGGGTTCTTGGATTATGAACCAACTTTACAATTAAATATCCTTACTACTATTGTTAAAATCAACTTAAAGATTGAAGGACAAGCTTACTCTGGATTACTTCAACAAGTGTTGGAATTGACTACTAAAGATTGTGAAAACCCTGATGTTAGAGATAAAGCATACTTATACTGGAGATTATTATCTTCATCAGATGAATCTCAAAAGAAGGTGGTATTATCAAAATTACCACCTATCAAGTCAACGATTTCTACATTCAATCCAAATGTTTTGGATATTTTGATGCAAGAATTATCTACCATGTCTTCAGTTTATCATAAACCATCATTCACATTTATTGAATCTGCCAAAGCTCATGAAAAGAAGAAACTGGGCTCTACCAAGAATATAGAAGACTTGAAGAAGTTAGCTAAACAAGAAATCATTAATAACGTTAAAAACGAAAACTTACTTGATTTCGATGACGATGATGATGATTCTGAACCTAATGGAGAATCTCAAAATGGTGGTAGTAGTTTATTGGATGAGTTGAATGATTTATTTAATTCACCAGGTCTCCCAGCCGGTGCTGGTGCTACCCAAGGCCAAACTAATGCTAGTAACAGTACAGCTAATGATATTTTGAGTTTGTTTGATACTCCAAAGCCGAATGTTAACCAAGTCACTAATGGAGTTGAAGGAATGACCATGGGGGAAAAGAAGACTAATAGTGAATTATTGGACTTGTTTTGATGAAGAAAATAAAAAGAACAAACAACAAAAAATAGAAAAGAAATGAAATGAAAGAATCCTTGTGGTAGGGCTTCTGTTTTAACCTCTATCGGTTGGTACCATGAATATAAATACCCAAAAGAGAAGTTGATTATATGATTAATTTCTTGTCTCGTCATATTATGGATGAGAGCATCTTTATAGATCCGTGGTCCAAGACCATGGGCGCATTTAGTTCATAATAATACATTTGACATTCATTGAACACCACAAGAGCGTTTGTAGATATATATATACTTGTTAGCAATAAGCTAATTGTTCAATTAGAAGGACAATTTTTTGGTGGAGGTAATTGTTTATTAACATTTGGAGTTTGTTAATTTTGTTCCGTTTCTTGATATTATCATTCATTCAGAATTATCAAAGGACTGGCGAGCTGCCGTGTATTTTCTTGTAAAGGTTTTCTTTCTTATTATTATTATCCTCACTTCGGTTGGTCAATTCAGGATACTTCTTGGACGATACCGACTTCCTAATTCGCTTGGGAGCTTAACAATGCCTTTATTATCTCGTCCTTTTTGGCCTGGACGTCTTCCATAGTTTCATCCGCTTTTTCACTTTCTTTTTCGTCTATCGTCTCGGTCAAACTCAATATCTTCTGCTTGACTTCTGAACTTACCTGGTCTATCTTGGCGATTTCTTCTTGTTTGTCCTCTATCTGTTTCCTTAAAAGCATAATAAGACTTTCTCTGGACTGGTGGGGTCTATAGGTATTTAAAAGATGATTAATATTGATCAATATAAGTGAAATGTCCTTGATTTTAGGTTCAAACTCTTTGGGGTCGATGGACGCTATTCCTACCAACTCAAGGAAGTTCAAAAGAAGCGAGTCCATGAGCTTGTGTAATTCTTTGATCTTGGTTTCACTGGTTATGGTTTCATCATCGTCTTTGTAGAGTTGTTCCCAATTGGCGCTCTTTAAACTTGGAAGCTTGTCTTCAAAAGCCCACACGTTACCGTATCCTCGGTAGTGGGTTCCTTCTGGAGCTATGGGCGGAACTTGGAACTTCAACTCGCCAGGAGGTAAAGTATCTTTTGTTTCGGATTGCTCTTTTGTGGTGACATTGGCGTCTTTGGCGTCTTTGGTTTCTTTGACTTCTTGTGTTTCATTGGTTTCATCTGTTTCTGGTTGTGGAGGTGGTGAAGGCAGTTGGTCCAAATCCTGGGTCTTTTTCCATTCTTGGAACTTTTCCCGGTTTTCAGGGGTAAAGAACTTGTAGTACACTGGAGGAGGAGGATACAATGACGAGATAAGGTCACCTTCTTCGTCCATGTTGTAAAGAATGTAGTGGTCGATATTTGATATGATGCTTATGTAATCGAAAATATCCACCTCACCAGAAACTACAACAGAACGGGAAGGTTAAGAGACGGGGAAAAGAGCAGAAAAGGCCCTAAAATGGTGCAATAACCAGTAACGAGCTGGTAGTGGCCGTTCTGGAGTTTTTGGGGGAAGTTTCGGGGCCAATTGAACACCGGGCGACTTTTAAGCCCGTTTTCTCCTCCTTACTATGCATTTTGTATGAGCAGGTTGAATCAGTGCACGAGAAGAGGAACAGGACCGACCAGGAATCGAGGACCTGGACACTCCGAGACTCTACTATTCCGGCACTATTTCGATCTGTCGATCTGGACCGTCTCTCGTAATTCCATGTCACTTCGATGTCACTTCGATGTCACTTTCGTGCCACAGTCATCGGTGCAAGTTTCTAATATAAGATCTATACCAGAGACTATAAAAAATAGCCTTACACTAGTAATCCTTTATGTATATTAAAATAGGTTAGTAAAGACCGAGATATGGACAGAATGTACCAAAAATAAGAATAGCAGAAGGAAAACTAGGAAGTGATAACTAGAGCAATACAAATTGTTTCCTCATTCTTCATCCTCTTTCTTATAGTACTGACCTCACTAACTATGGCGCACTGAAGCCTCGCTAGCCTCGCTAGCCTCACTAACCTCAACTGGCCTCTAGCCTCACTAACCTCACTAACCTCACTAGCCTCTAGCCACTAACCTAACCACTGACCACTAACCTAACTATGCTATACACCACAAATCCCAAACAGCCCACTCATGCAAAATCGACACAGCTCCTGCCACAAACACCCAGCGGCCCTCCTCCTTCTTCTCCTTCTGTCACATATACGTGATCTATTGCCACTGGACCCGATCATGATCTCGTCACGTGACCCGGCCTTGGGATTACATATACCTTGTACAACGCTCCACCCAACACCACAATTCATCTTACAAAACGACAATGGCAGAAGAACACGATCGTATGGACGTCGACAGTGGTACGTGTGGCACAAGGATCCTTACGTCAGGCCTGATTACTAACGTTTAGACTCAGAAATAGTGGAACAAAAGGAAATACCCAAAAAGGCGGCAAAGCAAAGGTTCGAAGTTAAGAAGTGGACCGCCGTGGCTTTTTGGTCTTGGGGTATGTATAACTTTATGAAGTGTAACGGAATGGAATGGATCAGAACAGAATATAGCAAGGAAGTCTGGGCCCACCGATTTAATGGCAAACCGTTGTCAAGAGTTGACACTTTGATGATTGGTGGATTCTTTGTATTCTTCCTTATTATACTGTGTGTGTTTTTTTTTCTTTTACTTCTACTTCTTACCAAGAAAGACTGGTACTAACATTATAGATATTCAAATCGAAAACTGTGCTATTTGCAGAAATCACTTGATGGAACCATGTATCGAATGTCAACCAAATGCTATCAATAACGTGGACAAGGAGTGTATCGCTGCGTGGGGTGTTTGTAACCACGCTTTCCATTTGCATTGTATCAAGAGATGGTTAAAGACCAGAAACGCTTGTCCTTTAGACAATACAGAATGGACCTACCAAAAATTCGGCAGTTAGGCCCTCCTACAATCCTATAATCCTCCCATTTCGCTCAATGACGAATGTATTTTAGTGGGTGTGAGTGTTGTTGCAATATAGATTCAATCCAAAAATATGGCTATTGACAGAGTAGTTGTGCTCCTTATGAAATTTGGTCATACCTGTTGATACAGTAGCCAAAGAGGTGGTTGATGAAGCACAGGAATCTTGACAGGTTGAATTTGAAAAAATGAGGTAATCAGGCTTGTATTTACTGTGCAAGCTGTATATTAGTGGGTCCAGGACCTATAGACCAGCGGAGCTGGGATTTTGCATTTTCTGAACAATGATCAAAACACAGTGGTTTTGTTTAAGCTGTGAGTTGAAGTAGATTATTAATGAACAAATCTTAAAAAAATAACAAAAAATGGGGGGAAGATTTAGTTGGAATAATAGCCTATCTTTCAATTGTAGAGTAGTTGTGATTTTTGAGATTGAACGAGCGATCACAGTGATCTAAAGTTTAACGGTTATAATATTCGTTCTATATACAATTAAAATATGAATTGTCATTAGAGAGTAGTAGATCAATAGATGATCTACCATAAATCTAGGATGGCCTGGATTTCCACCACCATAAAAAATAGCTTTGAAAGCTATACTTTATCTCAAGAGCATTTTGTGAACAAGTTACTTGGACAATATTTTTCAGCGCGGTGGTGGTTATGACTAACTAATTGGTTTTCTCGGCCCGTTGGCTCTCGTCATTATATCTCCAATTTCTTTCAAATGTTCCCAAGACCACAAAGTCCAAGCACAAGTCTCTGACACTATCAAGACTTTCCTTGACGCTTGCGTCTTCTTCCTCTTCGCCAACGATCTCCACAAAGAAAATGTATTGCCATTTTCTCAAATGAGAAGGTCTGGAATTTATCGAGGTCAAGTTGACTTTATAGGTCTTGAATACACTCAAGACATCACACAATGCCCCCGGGTCGTCGTAGTTCAATGTGAAAATTACACTGGTGATATAGGAACTGGCGGGAGGCGAGCCGGATGCACGGTAAGGGACTGGATTATGGCCAAAAATTAAGAAACGAGTGGTATTGTTCAGAATATCCTCTACGTTTCTATGCAAAATAGGCAAATTATACAATTCTGAAGACATTTCTGATGAAATGCAGGACGAGGTATTGGTAAGATCATCGTGGACCAATTTAGCTGCTTCAGAAGTGGAAGAGGTGTCGATCTTTTTGGCCAGCAGATTCAATGACTTTAAAAACGAGGTGACTTGGGTCCAGACCTGTGGATGTGAATATATCGTTTTGATGGAAGAAACGTCTTTGGCACGGGATATGAAGTTATGATGAATCGCCACGAACTGTTCGGCAACTATATGGAAAGATGAGTCATTCTTCAAAAGGAACCAATCTCGTAATAAATCGTAGGTATACACTACTTGACCATTGGTGGAGTTTTCAAACGGAACAACACTGTAGTCGACTTCCTTTTTGTCGAGAACATCGAAACAGTCTCCAATGGACTTCTGGGCATATATTTCAACATCT
Organism: Suhomyces maxii; assembly: GCA_030574995.1. Taxonomy (NCBI): domain Eukaryota; kingdom Fungi; phylum Ascomycota; class Pichiomycetes; order Serinales; family Debaryomycetaceae; genus Suhomyces; species Suhomyces maxii. The sequence goes on from JAJMGC010000008.1 coordinate 66,439, forward strand.
TCTGACTTGCCGAATTGTTGTAGAAGGGCCTAGATGGTTAGTCAATGAACAGTAACGGTGTGGGTAGATGGTGTGGGCGGCGGCTGGTCTCCACGGTACGTGGCGAAATATCATGTTTTTGGTGTCTTTGAAACCGCAATTTTCAGCTAAACATACCTGGTGGGTGTAGGTTCCCTCTGGACCGAGGAATCCAACTTTAATAGCCATAATGGATAAGGAACTAGTGAATATGATTGACTGATCATGTATTTATTGGGGTAATCACTCACGTGCGCGAGGTAGTTCCCATCGCTACAGGGCCGGTGGAAACACCGCTTAGCGACTAATCGGCCGGCAACTACGTACAAACGCTATCAGTGCAACAAGCCTGCCCTGAACCGGCCAATGCCGCTCCCCCAAGTTCCTGCCTCTGCTCAAGGCCCAAAGACTCATGGGCAAGTTAGGCATAATGTGCCACGTGACCTCAGCTTCTCCAACTTTCATCCTGTCCATGGTTTCCATCGCCAAAACCATTCGACGGTGAACACCACAAACAGAACGTTCCAGTGCTTAAGTGAGACAGGTTATTGCCAGAATATAATGATGAAAAGTATCAAAACTCCAATAAAATCGAAGTCGTTTGCAATACTCTTCTATAAACAGCAATAACCCTTAGTGTCTCCAGCGCAAATCTACAGTAGATCGTTGGTGGCTCTGCATTGTAATGAGCTCGATAACAAATCCACATAATGAGACAGGGTTAACCCAAATGAAAAATACCAAATTGAACTATATAAACCCTGAAACAAAAAGTATTGAAAAGAAGTATAAAAATGTATTAGTACACAACTTGATGAATAGCTTATTCGTCTTGAACAATGGTTCCACGTTCGGAAACATAGATACCATCCAAGAACTTACGGATATCCTTGTTTCTGACACGACAGATTTGTTGGATATCAGCAGCGTTTTGGGAAACAGCTTCTAAAGAGTTACCAGAAAGGACCAATTCATCCTTTTGAGCAGTAGATTGTTCAACGGTAACACCATCGAAGATCTTGACTTGTCTGACTCTCTTTTCACCCAAGAAGTTTCTGATTTCAACAAACTTTTGGGAGTCTTGTTCAATAACGTTGACGTTAATTGGGAAATGCGCATAGACGTATCTCATCTTGTATAAGAAACCCTTGGTAACACCAATGATCAAGTTGTTGATAAGGGACTTGACAGTTCTTAAAGCAGCAACGTGCTTTCTGTCACCGTTGTGAACAATAATCTTAACAGCTCTGTTGTTGACCTTTTCAAAGGTAACGTGGATGTGCTTCAAGTCCTTGGTTAATTCACCTCTTGGACCGGTGACCTTGATGGTTCTAGCCTTGATGGAAAGGTGAACACCTTCTGGGATTTCTAAGATTTGTTCAGTTTGGATGTACTTCATTGTAGAACTTGATGAGGAAAAGAAAAAGGTCAAGATGAAGAGGGGGATTTTTTTCTATCTTTATAGTGAGAGTGGATGGAGTGAAAAATTTTCGAGTGAAAAATTCGGGTCGTGTGCGCGCACGGCCCACCATCTTTTTTTTTCTCTTGAGACTATGTCGGTCCCAGAAATAAATCCGTGCCCAGATGTACACGTTACCCGGACACTCGTAAACTCTAGCAAAACATCGCTTTAGACTACAATAGGAAACTTTGTGTCAGATCTGTTGGTCACGTGCTCTTTCGCGTGATACAATTTTTTAAGTGAGACTTGGGTAAACCTTCCTAGCCTACAACTCTGACTTCTCTACATGTTATTAAGATCTTTTTTATTTAGTCTATTTGGAGATGTTGAGAATTAGTAAAGCTCGAATTACAATGAATATTTTTTATTATTGCTTTTTGATGTTTCAAAAATTAATCAATTGATTTATTCGTCTTGTTCATCCAAAGTCTTGAAGATAAATGGTTTGGAGTCCTTAGGGAAATCAACTCCCAATTCCATCAATTTGGAGAAAGCCTTGGAGAAATCAGCAAAGAACACGTCTTGATCTTCAGCGTATTCCTTTACGTACTTGGCAAATAAAGGACTGGTCTTCATAACCATATCGGTTGGTAACATCATGTAAGAGTTAGATTCATCATCTTCATATTGTCTGTTACCATCCCACTTTCTGATGTGCCATCCTTGCAACAATCTAACGAAAAAATCGTTAGTAAACATGTTGAAAGATGGACCCCATGGACCATCGAAACCAGAGTTTTGAACATGACATCTACCAAGAACGTGAGCACCCATTAAAGCAACAATTTCTCTTTCATTGAAACCCATACGGCCAAACAAATTCTTAACGTACTTACCATCTTCAATGGAAGCATCTGGTAAACGACCATTTTCTGGGACCTTCTTCTTATCAGCAGAGTTAACACGACCTGGTCTCCATGGAATTTTTGGACCACCAGATTCTTGAATAGCAGCAACACCACCTAAAGTCCACATATCACCTCTGGACATCCATGGGTACTTATCCATAAATTCAATGTAGAATTCACGACCAGTAGCTAAACCATTGTTAGCACCGTCATAAGATTCAGTGGAGTAAATCATGGTACCTGCGTAAGAACCACCAGAGTTATCAGATTTATCATAGGTACCAGAAGAGTGCCATGCCAATCTGGTTAATTGACCGTAGAAACCAGAATTTTGATCGAATTCAAGGTTTTCGGCAATCTTTTCAGAAATATCATTATAAACTTGTTGATAATCTTCAAAAGTCTTACCTGGAGCTGGAGTTGCCTTGTTGACAAGAGCAGCAGAACCACCCATCAAACTCCATCCACTCTTTTGAGTGAACTTACCATTTGGCTTACCATTCTTGTTGTTGTTGTTGTTGTTGTTCCAGTACAAGTAAGCAGCTACACCCGCAGTACCCAACAATCCAGCTGCTAAGTAACGGGAACCATTTTTGGTGAACAGTTTGGAAGATGCTCTAACAGAGACACTTGGCTTCAAAGCAATTGAACTCATATTTTCTTATTGATGAAGTTTTATAAAGAAAAAAAAATCAAGCTACCCTGGAACCAATTGGAATTGCCTTATTTATAAACTTTGGGTGGGGAAATAACCACACAGGGAGGGGAGTCAGGAGGTTAGGACGATTTGTAATTTCACCCTGTTTAGGAGAGTCTAGGCGCGTTGATGAGTATAGAAAAACTATACGGCTTAAGTGGAGGAAATGGGTAAGGGGAAGATGATTCGAGATAGATTTGTCATGGGTATCGATATGGCAAAGGTCTAGTGTCACTTGTGTGGCTAGAGCCAAGTGTATACGACTCAATTGATATGTTTAATCCGATGGTAGTGGGTCGGGTAGACGACTGTTTGTTCTATCTCCGTGGCTAGAAGACAGAGAGGTGATGCCAGACCATAGTAGATCTATTTTGCAACTATAGGCCTGCAGATAATCTTTAGTAATCGGAAAGTGCGGAATTTTCATTGGATAATATTAATGCTGGCAGTATGGAGGATGGGTTATGGTTAGGGGTATGGGTCAATTTTGACACTAAAAGTGGCGGCTGGTGGTTCTGAAGGTTAAAGGATTTATTTATGTGAAACCCATTGGACTGTGATTAAATGTTTTTCTGCCAATTGGTCTATTAAATGGTTAAACACCAACGCTATTAAACTGGAAAATGTGAAAAATTACCATCTTCTTACGATAATACCACTATGATATCGAATCTGTGATTGGGATGCAAGAACAATGTACTGTTCAATCAGCCCAATTCTAACTCGTGCCACTTTCTTTTTTTGTTTTTGTCACAACTACAGTAGATCTCATTTTAAAAACTAGATATGAGGTTGCACCAATAACTGACACCACTAAAAGTACTATCGATGGTCTGCCAATTGAGCTGTTTGTATAAATTGTCATTACACGGCTCTTCTTCGTGGTCGCTTCTCTTTATAGCTGCAATTTTCATATTTGATAGTTGAGAAATACATTTTTCACATTTTTCATCGTTATCTACTGGATGATTGCATCATTTGTGGTATTTCATAAGATCATCACTAACCCCTCGATCTGATGCTTTTCTCGAGATAGCCAATAACATCAGACCCAATTACTGGCTGTGAGGAATGGCTGGATCCCTATCATCTCCCTGTGATTTGGAAATTTCGATCCTCAAACTGACAAACGCCGATAAATCCGACCTGTTTTCTGTTCTCTACTATAGTATAGTCAAGATGGATCCCTGTGTATACTAAAGTCCGCTTTCCGCTTTTGGAAAACCAAGAGACCCGACAAAATACCCCATCTGGTACATGCAACATGGAAAGGATCATAGCGGGGGGTGGTTAGTGGGTCATTCATCCATGATGCGATGGGGGTAATTTAGTAGTTTCAGTTATGGGACATCAAAGGAACCAGCTGATTCATGCCCTTTTCAATCTATAGCGATAACTCTGACTCTGGTCCACTTGTAGATCATCAAATCTGTTCACCATCAGAGGACAAGTCTACCAAGGTCCAGTCGCTCAAGGATGGGTGCTGGCGGAGAACAACAGACCGTTCCCCAGATTTGTCGCCTGATTCTTCTCTGGACTGATTAAGTAATTCAAACAGTTCTTCTTCATCTGTGTAAGGAGCAGTTTCTGCTCCTGGGGTAGGAAGTGTAGAGCCTGGCTGCTTGGAATGTGGCTGGCTTGAGCTTTGATTGTACCCTACAGCAAACAGCTCTTCTGGTGCTTTATATACCGTTGACGATGTTGTTGGAGGGCATTTACCTCCTTTCGCATTGCACATTGTGGTGGAGTCTGTTGCAGAGTTTGCACAGGAATTTCTACCATTTATAGGTATTTTTTTAACATTTCGCAGCCAATTATTATATAGTCAAATTGCACCCAAGCACCCACCATTAAAGCACCTAAACTTAGGCTGGGTCTATTTGATTCATACACTGGTTTCCTAGTTCGATTGAAAGCCTGCTATTTAAACTCTTTGATTTCTTCTACACCATTTCATACTATAATTTATTCTTAAAGTTACATTGATAACCCAAGCAAACAAACTTAGTTAAATTAAATATATTGTTATAATTTATTTTTTTTTTACCTTCTTGATTTGTATGTCTGTTTCGTCTGTTGCTTTTGAGTTTCTATATTACATTAACTATAACGATCAAGAACTTTCTCGATCGCTTCCGCATCAGAATACACAAACGATCCCTCCTCATTATAAGTTTTGGCGTTACGACACATGATTCTCAACTCCTCTATGAATGCTTCGAAAGTGTCAAACTTTTCTTGTTCTACTTGTTTTTTAACTTGACTAATAGCAACTGGATGCTTGATTATTTGATAATAATCAGGGTACAATTTACGTGATGGTAGTTTGAGGAAAATTTCCGCAGTACTGTGTCCATCTTCACTATCTTTGAGTTTCATGATTTCTTCAAGCACTTCTTGAGCTTTAAACGTAACTTCATCAATAACCCGACCTGATTCGAGAATACTTTCATCTACTTGTGGAGTTTTGACTCTTCTGGATTTCTTTCTAGGTTTTTCTTCTTCTTCTTCTTCTTCTTCTTCGAAATCAACTTCATCGTCATCTTCTTCATCCACATCATCATCATCAATTTCTTCTTCTAATAATCCTTCTCTAGTGGCTCTATTTCTCTTTCTTCTGGCCATTCTTTCTTCCTTACGTTGAATGGCTGCTTCAACGGTATCATTATCATCATCCATAGCCATCAACCATTGTTCTTCGGTTAATCCATCATCATACTTAACCTTCTTCTTATCTCTCTTACGACCCAATTCCTTAGCCTCTTTTTCAAAGTGCTTAGAAATATCTTCTGTGAAAACAGTTGGCAATTCGGCCTTTTCAATTAATCTTGGGACATTTGGATCAGATTCACGTTTTCTTTCTTCATCAATTTTACCGAAAAGTATCTTTTCATCTTCAGAACGGGCTAAAAGCTCATTAAGCTCATCATCATTCAATGAATCGTTTTCTTCATTTTCATCACCATTGGCTTCGGCTTCTAATAATCTCTTCAAATAAGCTTCTTGTTCTTCTGCAGTAGATTTATTATCAAACTTACCAGCTTGAATAACCTTACCGTCAATATCTAATTTTTGATGAGCTCTTTCTAAGATAACTTCTTCAACAGAATCATTGGTAATTAATCTTAAAATTCTAACTTCATTCTTTTGACCAATTCTATGGGCTCTGTCTTGAGCTTGTAAATCTTGATGAGGATTCCAATCAGTATCGAAAATAATAACCGTATCAGCAGTTTGCAAGTTAAGACCTAAACCACCAGCTCTTGTAGATAACAAGAAGCAGAAGTAATCAGAATTTGGAGCATTAAACACCTTCAACATATCTTGTCTGTCTTCGGCTTTAGTGGCACCATCTAATCTCAAATATTTCATATCTCTCCATCTCAAGAAATCTTCCATAATATCCATAACTTGAGTCATTTGGAAGAACATCAACACACGATGTCCACTGGCTTTGAACTTTGGTAAAACACGATCTAATAATTCGAACTTACCACTGACTCTCCAGATTAAATCATTGGTCAATCTAGCAGAGTTCAAAACCGATTCAACTTCTTCGAAAACAAAAGGATGGTTACATATCTTTCTCAATTGCATAATCTTGTTATTCAAACCCTTGATACCAGATTTGGCTCCACCAACATCTGCACCAACGAACAAGGCATTGTGTTTCAACATTTGTTGGTACAAAATATATTGCAAACCAGACAAGTTACATTTCAACACTCTTTCGACCTTATCAGGTAAGTCCTTTTCCACATCCTTCTTCAATCTTCTTAATAAGAAAGGTCTTAAGACCTTGTGTAATCTTCTAATGACCAATAAGGATTCTTCTTCGGTCAATTCGAGCTTTTCTTGAGTACCAGTGTTAGCAAATGGAGTATTGAACCATTCATCAAAAGACTTGACGGAGTTGAAAATTCTTGGTAAAACGAAATTTAATAATGCCCATAATTCTGGTAAATTGTTTTGTAATGGAGTACCAGTTAAAATCAATCTATTTTTGGTCTTATAGTATTGATTTAAAGTAATGGATAATTTGGAAGTAGCATTCTTCATTCTATGACCTTCATCAATAATCATGTGAGAGTAATGGAACTTGGCTAATAATGGTCTTTCTCTAATGATATATTCATAAGTGGTTAACATGACTTGGAAATTACCCAGTCTAATATCCCATTGCATAGACTTTCTTTGTTGAGGAGAACCTTTGTACACAATCACATTAACGGATGGAGCCCATTTTTCGAATTCCAAAGTCCAATTCGTAATGGTAGAAAGAGGAACAATCACCAAGAATTTATCTTCATTTTTCTTTTCAATTAAATGGGTGACTAAAGAAATAGATTGAATGGTTTTACCCAAACCCATTTCATCAGCCAAAATACCATTCAATTTGTTATTGTATAAAGAAACCATCCATTGTAAACCTTTCAATTGATATTCTTTCAATTTACCACCAACAAGAATAGTAGGCTGTTCGGTGATCTCTTCCTTGATTCTATGTGCAACTTGGTAGTAATCAATTTTTTCTCTCAATTCGTCAGCATCATCTTGTTTAAGGTCGTTCTTAATAGGTTCAAATCCATCATGTTCTGCTTGTTGAGCTCTGACCTGTTGAGACAAAGTATCCAAGAATTGATTGGTTTGTTTCAAAAGATGGGTAATTCTATGATCCTTGGTTTGATCCAATAATTTGATATATGCTTCTTCATCATTGGCTCTCAATGCTTGCAATCTTTGCTTGGCAGTCTTTTCCAATTTCTTGGATTCTTCCTTTTCGGTGTTTTGATGGAAATTAGTGATACTTCTTGCCAAGTTAGTACCTCTATAAACTTGACGGTTTAATCTGAAACTCCGGATGTTGGATGAAGCTTCCAAGATTTGTTCGATCTTGGCCACATGCAATTGATGTTCTAATTTGGAAGCTTCTAATTTCTTAAGTTCTTCTAACTGAACAGCAAGTAATTGAGGATTGGTTATTTCTTGCTTCGGTCTTATGTTAAAAGAACGTTTTTCTTGAAGTGCTAATGGATGATTCATTAAGTTCGGTAATGAGAATTTGGATTGAGTAGCTTCATTAACTATTATACTGTGTTTTAATTGTTTTTGCTTTGGAAGTAATCTCAATGCTTTTAATTCAACAAGAGCTTTGATTTTTAAATCATCTAATTCACCAGAATCTCCCATGGTAAAAGTTCCTAAATTGACGGGCAAATTTTCCAATTCTTTGGTTTGATTTGTTATCTTATTGGATATTATTTTTTCAGTAAGAAAGTTACCAAGAGGTCCGGAAGTTGGGTCCAGAGAAGAAGAATTAGAAGCTTCGGTATCATTGAAACCTAAAAGCTTAGCTTTTTCTTGGTAATCAACGGTGGTGGAAGATTCTTCTAAAGCTTTGATGATTGCATTCACTGAATCACGACCATTTTCTTGATTAGCACCTTCTTTAACATATGATGAGTATTCACGTTGTAAAGATTCAGGTAAATCGAAATCTTTGGAAAGTAATTGTAAACCTGCAAGTTGTTTACCAAAAAAATCGAGATCTAAAGTAGAATCCGGTTTGAAAGATGTAAGATCTTCCATAAAAGCAGCTTCTTGAGCTTCATAGTCAGTTTGAGAATCGGATACTTTCTTCAACACTTGTTCGATCTGAATTCTTTCTGGTTCAGTAGGATCCACAAATGGAGTTACATCATCAAGAGGTCTTAATTTATCCATATTAAACCCACCAGAAATCTCGGCCCGCATTAATTCATTTCTAGAATCATAATCTCTCTTATAATCCCTGGAACTCTTAAGTAGTCTATAATATTTGTCCAATAATTCATTCAATTGTTCTTTGGTACTTGGAACTTTCAAAGCTGCTTTGGCCTGGTTGAGAATACCATTCCCATTCCCATTGACACTGACATTCAAATTCCCGTTGGACACTAAATGCGACATGGTTGAAGGTTTTCCGACAGAAGGGGATTATTCCTTGTTGGTTGTATTTCAGGATAAGGACTTCCACTTGGAGCTTCTAGATGGCACTGGCTGTGTACAGTCCCCGATATGTGACTGTGATAAAATGTGAATAGTCTAGACGTCCAAAATACTGACGCGCTTCTCGTTTTGGATGGGAACTGATTGATGAAAAAACTAATCAGTTGTGGTGTTGTTTATTCATCGTCCTTTTTCCATGAAGGAAAATTTTTGGGCTAACCTGTAAATGAGAAATGCAGATTAGGGGTATGGGAGGAAGTATGGGGAAGTATGGAGAGGGTAAAGAGGGTAAAGAAGATAGAGATATGGGAGGGCTGGATGTGCTGGATGGGTGGCTATGGATGGATATGGGTGGCAAGTGGTTTTTTGAGGTTTGGGGGGTTTTGGGGTTTTTGGGGTTTTTCTGTGGACTGGGGGGATGGCACAGTGTCCAACCATGTGAATAGATAAGAGACCAGGCCTGAGCGAGTCGAGGTTTGACACCGAGACTGGCATGGTAAATTGGTTAAAAATAGGCTGACAGAGTGATAGAAACTGGGGGCGATTTGAGATTGCTGGTTTCTGGAGTTTAATAATTTGGTTTATATTTATTTATATATATTTATTGATTTATTTATCTAGTATCTCTCTGCGAACAAGGTCCACATCCTGCCATTTCTTTGTAAGATCCAGCCACAATTCTATTTATATATTGATTAATTTGTCTTCATGTTAATAGCTTTACTTTCCTTGATTTCCCTATATTTTTTTCTTTACCTAAAACTCGTAATCCTACACTCCCTGTGGGTTTTTGTAGTCTCTTATCTCACACTCTTTCCCAGTAAATGAAACTCTACAAGATTCTGAAAATTGTGAAAAATTACAAAATATCCAAAATCACCAAAATCACCAAAATCACCAAAGACCATCCCGTCCTCGCTCCATACTGCCCCACTCCTCACTCCCCTCTATATGCTCTACTCCACGGTAGCCTTTGGGGCCCTTATCATACCACTTCTCTCTCACGTGACCCTGAAAATTTTGTCAAGCACACCCAGAAATTAACTTGAATATCGCAATCGGATTTTACAACCCATCACACAATGTTCAGACAAATAGGCATCAATGCAAGAATACACGCCATCAAACAGGTCCGCTTCAACTCCTCGGCTCCTGCCGGCGGCCTCAACTGGGTCGATTTCTTGAAATTGAAAAAGGAAAACCACGTGATGAACGTCACTGCCTCTGTCTTCACTACTCTTGTAGGAGGAGTGGTGACTTTAACATACTTAGGAAACTATGAATTTGATCCAGAAAAGCAAATCATGGGGATGGATCCGGTCATGTTTATGGCTGGTGGTGTTGCTCTTGGGGGTTTTGTGGGTTACCTTTTTGGACCAACCATTGGTACTAGTCTTTTCCATCTTAAGAACAGAAGTATTTTACAACAATTCAAGCAAAAGGATAAGGTCTTTTTATCCAAGATTAAGGCCAACAGAGTCGATCCATCTTCACAAAGTTTTTCCAATCCAGTGCCTGATTATTATGGTGAAAAGATATACTCTTTGAAGGGTTATAGACAATGGTTGCGTGATAGCAATGCTTATAGAAGAAAGACAAAGGAGTTCCTTTGAATCATGTACATACCTTTGGGATCCAGTTGATGTAAGAGAGATATCAAAAAAAGAAAAAGAATTAAATGATTTATCTAATTGAATCTTCTGGTGAACATTTTAAATGTGAACATATCATCATCATCAAAAAAAAAAGAATTAAGGTGATGAGTTCATCCAATCATCGAATCATTATTAGGCTCTATAGTGAATGGTACGAACTAAAATATTGAAGTCCAGTAGAAAAGTAGATACATGGGGGGGGGTACGCAAAGTTAGATTTACCCTTAGTTAGAGAATAGATAAGGGTGAAAAATAGGAAAATCAGTATGAATGAACAAAATTATCTTGAGTAGCTGGATCAAGAAACATGGAAACTGGGGAGTTAGGGGTGCCATAATTACTCTTTTGGTCTTTAATGGCACTTTTCAACCTAGAGATATCTCGTGTATTGGTGCCTGTGAACGGGTGAAACCATCAATGGTGTGGATATTGAAATTCCGCTTATGCTCAGACCTTATGCTTAGACCCGTAGCTTCTCTTCCTCTCTCGTGTCCTTTTTTAACTTTTAACACTTTCGTCTGTCATCTGGACTCTTGATCTTGACTCTTACCACTTTTGGTCTGTCATCTTGACGATTCTACATGATTGCAAAAAAAGGGAAATATTCTCATTTTGCAACAATTATGGAAAAACCCAAACTGGCCCGAAACACACCAATCCCATATCTGAAGTCTACCCCGTATGCTGTCACAACCGGCACTCTCCACTTTAACTCGTAAACCCCCCTCCCCCCCCTCTCGAAAACATGTCCAACAGTCTTGTGACACAGGATGCGGCTACCACCAACTCAGTGACACCCATCACCAAAGCACCAGACTCGTACAGTACAGGAAAACATGGGGGAGCCACGCTGACCCGGAGAGGTCGTAGAATGGACTGTTTGTGGAGCCCAAGGTCACAGTTCACTTACCTAATACCTAAGAGCCTCGGGGATGGCATCGGATCAAGCGCAGGGCTTGCTCGGCGTTTTTCTGTCTAGCACCAAGCACGAGAGCGATGAGGTTACCTTATGGTGAGATTTAGGGAGAAAACTGTCTGAGGACGGGGAGGGTGTTGAGGCCATTCACTAAACAGCTCGCAGGCTCACAGGAGGAGGATTGGCATCATGCCTTGACGTCAAGCCCATGAGTCATCGACGAGTCACCAACGACCCGATCTGCCGTCGGTTGCTTACCCTGGGAATATCGTTGCTTTTAGGTGTCCACTCCGGTACCACGAAGGGCTAGCAACCATCACCACCAAATACTGACAGACTCCGGGGCAGGCTCGGCTCCGAATGACGTTGCACGTGACCGGGATGCAACAACAGCCTGGACCAAAAACGTTGCCACCATCTACAGGCAGCGGCCAGCAGCGGCCACAAGCGGGAGGTTGTGCTAGAAGGTTCCATGGCATGGCTGTCGGTGGGATGGCCTGGCATTTGGCAGCCATTGGCGGACAATTGAGTGGCAGACGGTTGAGGTTGGGCCAAAGTTGACCAGATTTGTCCAATCATTTTTCCGCGCGAATTGAACCTCCCGTTGATTTTTGATTCGGCCAATGTTATTGGTGGAAAATAAGTCTGGCAGAGCCCATTCCCCCACCAAATCACCAATACACTACACTACACAAACACACCAATCACTACCACCACCACCACCAATACCAATACCAAATCCCAGTACACCACACCACACCCCACACCCACCAGTGTAGCTTTTAGTTAGTACCTCTCTCTCTACTGTAAATGGTATACTTTTCGTTGCCTTGGCGTGGCCGCCCGGGGCGCACCGGATTTGCCCTGACTCCGAGCTTTTCAACCCCACGCATCCTCTTCTCGCCAAATATCCCCCATTTTCAAGCTCACGTTTCCAAGAAAAAAAGCACTTATAATTTGATCAACCTCAACTTAGAAAAATATATTACTCTTCTTAGTTGATGAAGATTTATTGATTTTGATCATTCAACGACCCCCCCCAAAAACTACTCAAGATGCTTAGAGCTTTCAGAAGCGTAGTTCCTCGGTCTCAGGTATTAAAGTCTCAGCTTAAACCGGTGGTGACTGTGAGTGGAGGATCCATCTCCAAACGTTGGTTTGCTAGTGGAACTGATACTTTTTTACAAGGCAACAATCAAAACTATATTGATGAAATGTATGATGCTTGGAGACAAGACCCTTCCAGCGTTCATGTTTCATGGAATGCCTATTTCAAAAACGTGGAATCCAATTCGGTTCCTACTTCCAAGGCCTATAGTGCTCCTCCTACCATTATTCCTCAACCTGCTGGTGGTGCTGCTGGATTTGTTCCAACTTCTGATCCTATGGGTGAAGATGTGGTAACTCATTTAAAAGTCCAATTATTGGTCCGTGCCTATCAAGTTAGAGGTCACCAAAAGGCCAAAATCGATCCTTTGGGTATTTCCTTTGGTGAAAATGGTGTTATTCCAAAGGAATTGACCTTGGAATATTATGGTTTCACTGATGCTGATTTGGATAAACAAATCACCTTGGGTCCTGGTATTTTACCAAGATTCGCTGAAGGTGGTAAGAAATCCATGACCTTAAGAGAAATCGTTGCTGGTTGTGAAAAGATTTACTGTTCTTCTTATGGTACTGAATATATTCATATTCCTTCAAAGGAACAATGTGATTGGTTAAGAGAAAGAATTGAAATCCCAGAACCTTTCAAGTACTCTGCTGATCAAAAAAGACAAATTTTGGACCGTTTGATCTGGGCTTGTTCTTTTGAATCTTTTTTGGCCACTAAATTCCCTAATGACAAGAGATTCGGTTTAGAAGGTGTTGAAGCTCTTGTTCCAGGTATGAAGGCTTTGATTGATACTTCTGTCGAATATGGTGTTGAAGATGTTGTCATTGGTATGCCCCACAGAGGTAGATTGAATATGTTATCTAATGTTGTTCGTAAACCAAATGAATCTATCTTTTCTGAATTCACTGGTTCTAAGGAATTCGATGAAGGTTCTGGTGATGTCAAATATCACTTGGGTATGAATTATGCTAGACCAACCACTTCTGGTAAACACGTTAACTTATCTCTTGTGGCTAACCCATCCCATTTGGAAGCTGAAGATGGTGTTGTCTTGGGTAAGACCAGAGCCATCATGCAATACAAGAATGATATTGGTGAATACAAGAAGGCCATGCCTGTTTTATTACATGGTGATGCTGCTTTTGCCGCTCAAGGTGTTGTTTATGAAACCATGGGTTTTGCCAACTTACCAGCTTACTCTACTGGTGGTACCATTCATGTGATTGTTAATAATCAAATTGGTTTCACCACTGATCCAAGATTCGCCAGATCTACTTTATACCCATCTGATCTTGCCAAATCCATTAATGCTCCAATTTTCCACGTTAATGCTGATGATGTTGAAGCTTGTATTTTCGTCTTTAACTTGGCTGCTGAATGGAGATCTGTTTATCATTCCGATGTCATTATTGATGTTGTTGGTTACCGTAAATATGGTCACAACGAAACTGATCAACCAGCTTTTACTCAACCTTTGATGTACCAAAAGATTGCTGAAAAGAAATCTGTTTTGGATTACTACACTTCTCAATTGATTGAAGAAGGTACTTTCACTAATGAAGATATTGATGAACATAAAAAATGGGTTTGGAATCATTTGGAAGAATCATTTGGTAAATCCAAGGAATATCAACCAACTTCTAGAGAATGGTTAAGTACTCCATGGGAAGATTTCAAATCTCCAAAGGAATTGGCCACTGAAGTTTTACCTCATTTACCAACTGCTGTTGAAGAAGATGTTTTAAAGAAGATTGGTAATGATATTTCTGATGCTCCAGAAGGTTTCGAAATCCACAGAAACTTGAAACGTATTTTGAACGGTAGAAAGAAGTCTGTTGAAACTGGTGAAAATATTGACTGGGCCACTGGTGAAGCTTTAGCTTTTGGTTCTTTAGCTTTAGAAGGTTACCACGTTAGAGTTTCTGGTCAAGATGTTGAAAGAGGTACTTTCTCTCAACGTCATGCTGTTTTACATGATCAATCTTCTGAACAAACTTACACTCCATTAGATAACTTATCTGAAGATCAAGGTGCTTTTGTTATCTCCAACTCTTCCTTGTCTGAATATGGTGCTATGGGTTTCGAATATGGTTACTCTTTAACCTCCCCAGATGCTTTGGTTCAATGGGAAGCTCAATTTGGTGATTTCGCTAACACTGCTCAAGTTGTTATTGATCAATTTATTGCTGCTGCTGAATCCAAGTGGAAACAACGTTCTGGTTTAGTCTTATCTTTACCTCATGGTTATGATGGTCAAGGTCCAGAACATTCTTCTGCTAGATTAGAAAGATACTTACAATTATGTAACGAAGATCAACGTTACTTCCCATCTCCAGAAAAATTACAACGTCAACATCAAGACTGTAACATGCAAGTTGCTTACCCAACCACTCCAGCTAACTTGTTCCACTTGTTACGTCGTCAAATGCATAGACAATTTAGAAAACCATTGATTCTTTTATTTTCTAAATCTTTGTTACGTCACCCAATTGCTAGATCCAACTTATCTGAATTTACTGGTGAGTCTCACTTCCAATGGATCATTCAAGATGAAATTGCTCCAAAGGAAGAAATCAAACGTGTTGTTCTTTTGACTGGTCAATTACATGCTGCTTTACATAAGAAGCGTGCTACTCTTGAAGATAACTCTACTGCTTTCATCAAGATTGAACAATTACATCCATTCCCATACGCTCAATTACGTGATGCTTTAGAAAGTTATCCAAATGTTGAAGATTTAGTTTGGGCTCAAGAAGAACCATTGAACATGGGTGCTTACTCTTTTGTTGCTCCAAGAATTGTTGAAACCTTGAAGCAAACCTCTAAGGACAACTTATCTTTACGTTACTCTGGTCGTGATCCATCTGCATCTGTTGCTGCTGGTTCTAAGTCCATGCACACCTCTGAAGAAGAAGCTATTTTAGCTGATGTTTTCCAACAAAATTAATTTTTGTAGTAGCATAAGTAAGTAGTAATTATTTATTAAGAAGAAAAAAAAAAATATAGTTTCAAATTTATAAACCAGACATTTTGAAAAATTATATGGATAACAAGTAGATAAAAGTAGAACAGAAACAATAAGCTGTAAAGAAACCAATTACTTTTCACAATCAATCCAATAATACAAAGGATATTGATATCAAATTCAATAGAATATTTATCATTATAGATGTAGGATATTAGAAAGTTATTATGAAGAGTACCAGCTAACTTTTTAATACTGTTTGTATTTATTCTCTTATTAATTGTCTTGAAGTATTATACTGTGACTTATTTAGTTTATTTGAAATTGTTAGCTATTCTGCAAATATGTAGAATTCACTTGTTTTATAAATTAATATTTATTAGGGTAATCAATATACAGTTATCCTAAAGAGTGAATTATTCCGAAACACCCCGGTTTCCGAAATTAAAAAGATGTAATTAAAAAAAAAAAGACTTGCCCAACCTCGTTATAACTATTATTTCATTATTCTGTTAACACATTTCGGTTCTTTCGTTGTGTCTTCCCATGAGGTCAAAATCAATATCGACATCTTCTATTCTGTCCACATACATAGGCAAACCAGACTCAATTGACTTTAAAACAGCATCAATACACAAAAGTGCTCTCAAAGCATCGTTTCCAGAACATTTTACTTCTTGTTCTACTCCTGTAATTAAATTGACAAAGTGCTCAAGTTGTAAGGCAAATGGCTGGGGTTTTTTGGTGTTATTCAAGTGATGAATTGGAGAGTTTTTGACATCTGGAGATGGGGTTGGTGTTGGTAATTGTTGGAAAGAGGATATTGGCATCTCATGTCTCATTTTGATTTGTTCACATTCCAATGGCTTTAACCAGGTCCGTTCGTTCGAACGGTTACTTTCCATACTATTATTTTCGTTATACGAGGTAGGGTTTTGGTGATATAGTTTTAAATCAGGTACAGAAAGGGTTCCATGACTACCAAAAATTCTGTAAAAACCAGCAATCGAGTCGTTAAATGGAATGGTTGGATTTTCACCAGTTCCTACTTCGAACAGAAATGGTGATGTGACATTATCAGAACAGATAAATGTACCACAGCACCCATTTTCAAAACGAAGAGTTAAAGCAGCACCTTCATCGACCAAATCTTCCGAACCAGAATCAGTTCTTTGTTTGGTTAAAAGCTCAGCATATACCTTTTCAATTGGACCCAATAAATATTGTAAAAGGTCCAAATCATGGATAAGATTGATAAGAAGAGTTCCTCCACCCAAACCAGTAGAAGATCTCCAAGGTTTCTCCAAGAAATAGGATGGTGGCTTACATAAAGTCCAAGTACCTTGGATAGCCACCAATTGGCCCAATCTGCATAAATTGTCCTTGGTAGCGATAATGTAAGGATTAAACCGACGATGGTGCCCCACCAAAAGGTGTACATTTTTCTGGTCGCAATATTCGATAAGTGTCTTACATTCTGAAGCCGAAGGTGCCAATGGCTTTTCCATCAACATATGGATTCCTCTCGAAGCCAATTCCATTCCCATTGCAATATGGGTATGGTTTGGAGTGGCCACGATTGCCGCCGTTGGATAGTTCAAAAGGTTTTCATCACAATAAGCAAACAATTCATCCAAATTGGTGAAAAGTAAAGTATTGAGGTTGCGGGCCACGGATGGACCCTTTTTTGAGTGGTCAACAATTGCAAATAGTTCACAATCAGGCCTTTCCAACACATGGGCTGCGTGTCTCGGTCCGATAAGACCAGCTCCAATCACAATGAAGGAGATTTTAGGAATAGACGAGTCAGTCACATAGTAGCGATCCATTCTATAGCTGATATAACTATGGAGATAATTGATTCAGATGAACAAGAAAGAAAAGATGTATATAGAATAAATCAGCAGAAGTAACCAACGGAACTTTCGTGTGGTTCTTATAAGGCCATATCTTTTTATCTTTGGGTCAAACACGATCGACAATGGGATAAAGCCCAAAACAGGGCAACTACGTCACTTTACTGATAGTAGATTTCATGGTGGATTCCAGATGATCCCCGTGGTGGCTCAAGTTTTACTGATAAGATAAGATGCGGCTCAGTGCGGGTGGGGGTTTGCGTTTGATTGGGTGCAAAATGGTGCAAAATGGTGCGAAGACAGATTGTGCCCCTTATGGCCCCCTCCTTCATCTCCTTCATGGGTTGATGTGATTGCCGAGGGGATGGTGGCTGTGGCAAAACACGTCTTGGTTTGACACTTTGGTGGTTTGGTGGTTTGGTGGTGGTTTGGTGCTATTTTGGTGGTGGTTTGGTGATTCTAGTCCTGTTAAGATGCCCGTGACTAACGGTGCTAATCTGCCCGAATGTTGCCAGTATCTTCTTTTGTTTCTTGGGATTTCTAGGTCTTGCTCCTGCCACTTCGGGACACTCGAATCGGGTGAATTCGTGCCAAGTCTGAGGTGAACGTCTTTCGCAACTATAAAAATATACAGTCTAGAATTGCCCTATACCATATACCAACACATGGAACACTTAAAGTGAGTGTTGTGGGCACTACCCCCACCAGGCTATAAAAGGAGATGATAGTAGCTACGGGGGATGATGAGGTGATCAGTGGAAATGTGATAGGTGATAGGTGATTCGCGTTGTCTTTTGCTATTCTGAATCGGTCATAATTGTTGAATTAGTTACATGTTACATAGTGTCATAAATCGTCCACAAAGAATAATAATTATAAGTATGGTGAAAATTCACTTGGTTTGTTCTCCTGTTAAACACCTTATTAGTATTGGATTATTATTAGTTATAGTACCTATTTTGAAGACATTTTTAATGCTCTTTAATGCTTCTTTGATGCTTTTTTAATGCTTTTTTTCACCCTAAGTTTCTGTTGCTTGCTTACATCTTGGCTTCTCTTCCGTTATCTATTCCATTATCATCCTCTATCTCTTCACTGAATAAGTTCTCACACAAATGGTCAATAACTCCCCATCCGTATCCATTAGCAAATCTTCTTCTTACCACAATATTATTGTGTGCATCGGGTGGGAGATTCACCAAAACTTTTCTCCAGTTAAGTTTACTGGTGTGGTACTTTTTAGCGATCCTGACCTGTTTCTTCAATTTCCAGTCATTGTAGTTGAACAAAAACGACTTTAGATCTGACGATTGGTCATCTTCATCTTCATCTTTTGGTAAATCCTTGAAATGGTAGTATTTGTCATGGAAGATGACCGGGTCACGATGATCAGGGTCAATAATGTATTCAGTTGATGGAATAGGACAGAGAACTGTGTTGATAGCAGACTCCACAGCCGAAGCTTTCGGTGGAATTGTAAGCTTTGGACGCGTTTGAGAGTCTCCAAGCTCGTCGTCCAGCTCATTAAGTGTGTCATCTTCGTCCTTCTCCTCCTCATCATTGTCGTCCTCATTATCTTTCTTGTCACCCTTTACAAAATCGTAATAGTCTGATCCTTTGGCAGTAATTTTCATCCATCTCTTTTCCTTCCTCGACAATTTTTTACGTTCCTTTTGGGTACTAATACTACCAAAATTGAAGTTCAAATGAATCAAGTCTTTATACTTTCGTACTACTGAGTTTTTCTCTTTAAGTTGCTTGTTACCCTCAATATCATCATCATCACCATCATCATCTGGTGTATCCTGTTTATCAACTGGAACCTGACCAACACTCTGCCGAGTGGTATTACTTTCAATCAGGTCTCTATGGAACAGTCCAGCTGAATTATGGGAGGTCTTAGCATTCAAATCTGGCCCATCTGAAGATTTGTGCTGAGAAAGAGGCGAGTTCTCCGATATAGTCTCTATAGATCTTTGCTTAGAAGGTGTACCACGAGATGGACTTGCACCATGGGGTGGACTTGGTGCTTTCAGTTTATCCGCCTTCTTCTTTCTTTTTTTCTTCAATTCTGTCACGTCCCCAAGTGCTTGGTAGTCTAAAAACAAAAGAGAAGTCGTTCTTAAAGGAGCAATTCCATCATTGATGGCATTGGCATAAAGTGTCAAATGCTTGAAATTACCCAAGAACGTTTGCAATGGATCATCTGGCAATACTTCCAAAACCGGCTTGAAAGCACTGCTCTTTCTAATTGCTTCCTCTTCTTCATTTTTGGTCGGATCATGGTTATGACTGGTATTCTTCTTCAAGTCTTTAATGTTTGGCATGGCTCGGGATAACGTCAAATCACGACCAGTTTTTCCTAGAGTACCCAAATCCAAAAACCATGAAATAAGAAAACTCATCTCACTCAAAATACCCAATAATGGACTGGCCATGAAGATTAAATTGTAGGGCTGGATGTTTAGCTTTTGGAAGTAGTCTGACCCTTTGGTGATGAGGATATACTTGATGGCATACAATTGGAGCAACCCTCCAAGCGAATGGCCAATAAACGAGATCTTGTCTATTTGCATTCCCGATTGTCCTATGTCGTTGATGAGTTCCACAATGTAGTCACCTAAATTGGTACCCAACCGTTTGACCCCCTTTTCAGTACGACCAGCATTTCCTCTGTACCCACGAACGAGTAAGTTTTCATTCAGCATTCTCTCAAGGGAGTCTTTGACGTAGAGCATATCGGCAGTTAAGTTTGAGAACAAACCATGGGTAACTATCACCAAATGGACCGGTTTGGAGGCATTGGGGGCGCGGTTATTCCATATATCATCGGTGGTCTTCTTCAACACCTCCAACTTGGGGTTTCGGGACTTTCCGTACTCTATATCACGCGAAACACTTCTATCATTGGTGATAAAGTTACCAATATTGGATAAAGAGGACTGTAGGGTGCCATGGTTGGCCTTTTTCATCCGTTTAAAATCGTCTCCGATCATCATGTCGTACAAGATAGACGTGTTTCTGGTAATAACGATCTGGGAAACGATATCTACTTCCCATTGGAAGAGATCTTCATGATCAATTCGTTCAACAAAGGAGTTTTTATTCATTTTCAACCTAACATTGAAGGTCTGGCCCGGTTTGATTTCGTTCTGGAACACGACCTCCTTGCTGGCCTTGATGTCTTCAGGCTCAAACTTGGTTTGGTAATTGTATCTGTATGGAACAACATGACAGTATAAGATGAAAGGACCGTTCAAGAGATGAATGGCTCGTATGGATGTTTTCTCGATGTTTTTCAAGCGGAAGTAGATCTCCGTCTTCAGGGGGTCCACGCGGCGGTACTTGAAGGTGTACCTGTTGACCTCACCTATTTTAAGTGACAGTTTGTCACGGTACCAGAAGGGAGGAGTCATTGGTTTCTTATCAACAAGGCGGTTTTAGTGATGATTGATTATTTAGAGGGTCCTGGTGAGATTAGTGAGGATGAGCAGTGCGAATTACGGGGAAAAATATGTTTTAGCGAGGAGTCACCACCACAACCAGTGATGGAAGAGAAAGGGTGCGGGACCACCAAAAGGGCCAAAGGAGTGCTAAAACTCTGGAAAAAAAGGTATATAAATAGTCACCTGTGGTAGCATAACATTCTAAGCTTTGTTGGGGTATTTTAGCAGGGTTAGTGGGTGTTTTGTGTGGCCTGCCCTTGCCTCGGTATCTGATGACATCTGTGATAAGGTCCCCACCGAGAGACAGAATCCCCAATTCCCCGTGCCAGTGTCACTAAACAGCGAGAATGAAACTGTTCAATTAAACAACTGGTGAATTGCGGTAGCAACAGTGTCACCAGCCCAAGCCCAACCATCGAACCTTCTAGAATTCGGTCCGTTAAAACCATGAAGCCAAAGCCATGAAGCCTCGTATTCAAGCTCTTCTGTCGTATTTCGTCTTAGGGCCCTGGGTTTGCAACCATCTTAGACTAGCGAGAATTTTGCGAGGTTAACAACAGTTGCCAAGACGTCATTGTACCATGAAGGACGAGTAGATGGAAGACACTTGCGTAAGTCATGGTCATCGATAGATGGATGTGCCAAAAACTATAAATACAGGCGGTATCCCCAATTTGATGGCAGCATAAAACGGGTTCTTGTGGTGTACATATAAATGCAATGACAGCCAAACTGATATAATATTATCAAAGTTTAGCAGTTTCGTCCACTATTCTACCACCAATCTTGAGCCTCCACCGACCTAAATCACTTTGGGAGCGCCACTTGGCTCTACAGTCTGGCTCTACAAGCCGCTCATACCATTAACATCGAGCCTTAAATACTATAACTAAGCCATCTGGCACTCTACTGATCCACAATCAAGTGAGCTTGATCTTTCTGATCTTCTCTTTAACCTCTCTAAACACACCCTTCAACAAAAACATCCTCATCAAATAGAATTCAATGATAAAGTGAGGGATGAATCTGGAAGCAAACCATAAAAGCAGCGACTTGGCACCCCTGTAAAAGTTAAGAGGACCATTGAAAGTGGCGTTTTCAAAATCATTGACAACCTTGGCAGCATATACTTCTGGCTTCATTGGTCGGTTTTGAACCGCCATTGATCTTCTCTTGTTGATGGCAGTGGTCATGGCTGGGACATTATAGATAGAATCCTTTGGTAACTCTCTGGTATCAGCAATCATAGTATCGACACCACCAGTGATAAAGTTGATAACCTTAACATCGAATGGTTTCATTTCAAGTCTCAAACAAGCAGCATAATGAGTGATGGCTGCTTTGCTGGATCCATACATAGAAGACCATGGGAATGGAATTATACCAGAAACAGAAGAGGTGAATCCAATAACACCCTTGGCATTGATAAGCAATGGACTGAAGACACGGACGAGTCTGAATGGTCCAAACACATTGACTTCATAAACTCTTCTGGTGATTTCATCATCAGCATCGAGTGCTGGAAAGGTTGCTGATTGACCAGCATTGTTGAACAAAATATCCAACAATTCTTCACCATCGTTGTGGGCAATGACAAACTTCTTTGCATCCTTAACACTTTCCAATGAAGAGACATCCAACTTGAAGGTGATGATCCCGTGTTTACGTAACGGTTCCATTGGTTCCAACCTTCTGGCACCAGCAAACACTCTGTAACCTCTTTTGGCAAACTCAATTGCGGTGGCATAACCGATACCTGAAGAGGCACCGGTGACAAGGGCAGTCTTTTGACGTTCAGGCATTGTGATGGTGATACCTGGAAAATAGTGTGGAAACTAATAAGGTTTTAGCAAGGCAGCCAGGGTGTTCATGTTATATATATATATATATATATATATATATCTAGGTGTGGTGCGCCCTACTCGGTTCTCCGCATGTTCCATCATGTGATAACATACTTGATTTGCAGCATTTTGCTCCTCCGAGACACCACCCAAAGGAAGCATGTGACAGAACCGATAAGAAAAGAAAACTGGCTTAGATGATTAAGGAGATAAATGGTGTATATTGGAGAAGATTGGGTCCCTTTCTTTAATTTTACTGCTAGACCTACTTGATTCTTGATGTTAAATTATTTGATCCTTTTATAGCTTATTTTTTCTTTTTTTCTTTTTTTTTTTTGATAACCCCAATTCATATAGGAAACAACATTGTTACCTCAGAATATTACTCAGCTACAAAAATCAACTTTGAACTGACTTCAATTATCGAAATCTTTAGGTTGGACTCGCTTAACATCGGACTAAATGGAGCTGAATTATCACCCAAGAGCCAGATGAAATTTTGTGATTACTACACCAGGGGAATAGTAAGATAACAATTTAGATTGTCTAGTCATTTGAAGGATTCTCAAAATGGGACAACCAGTATGAAAGGTACTACCACTGATTTTGGGTATTTATTGAAGTTAATTCGGGGAAATTGAATATCCTGGAACTCAATTGATTTGGAGGTTGGCTTGATATCTTTTTCTGTCCTATTTTTTGGTTAAGATACGGTACTGGATTGGAAATACGAGTCTATTTCGCATTTTGCAACTATTGATCTCACATAGCCAAAACTAACTGAAATAATAGGGGGAATACAGTGGGAGGGAAAAAGATATAATAACGAAACATCATTAATATATCACTTATAGGACCAAGTGTTGTTTTGATCTTCGTACTTTTAGATCTTATTATGTGTTCTTTGCATGAAAGGTGTTTTATAATAGAACACCCATATCCTCAAAAAAGAAATATAGAGCGGGCTTCAAAGAGGAAGTGATGATAAATTGAAAGTAGAAAATCTTGGCAGAGACGGTTGGAATTAAGGGTGTATTAAATAACACGAGACCAAATATATTTTCTACTACATCTCCCTTAATGAAAATAGAATTCAAATTAAAGGGTTGGATTGTTTAATGTAACACCACATCCAATTTCCAGTGCAGATAAAGACAAAAATCTTCAATTGTGAGTTGTACCAGTTAAATTCGACAGAAATCGTCCTACCCAATAGCAACTGGCTATACTAAAGCCCAATCTTCAATTTTTTACGTCAAACTTAAAAGTGAGGAGAAAACAAATTATGAGCCCTGGTGGCACTACTGAAGCGAAGACTTCAAAGAAGGGGTCTAACTCCAGAAACCTTTACACAGTAGAGTTTCTACCTAAATCTCAAGATAATTAGCTTTAAATTGGATATTTCAATCAAATAAAATTTCAGTGGCTATCAGATGAAAGAGCATTGATGCAAGCAGGAATTTATTTACAAATCTATTCCAGAGAAAGTTTCACTAGAGACTACTAAAAGGTATTACACCGAAATAGAGGGGAACTCTATTTGATATTTTTTGGGATTCCTCTGGGGTTAAGCGAGCATTTAGAGGAGTATCCAAATATCCAGTCCACCAATACCATAAAATGTAGTATTGCTTGAAAGGTGATGATGCATACCAGTATTACCGGTTACATTAATAGCTACAGAAGCAACTTGCTCAAGTTACATTGAACTAAAATAAAGCAATTCATTGGAGTTTAAGAAAGTATAATTAATATTGCAAAAATAACACTGCACAACAACGGTGAGCGTTATAAAATATAAACTGCAAGTTCCTACAGGAAGATGGGGAAAGAGCAGTTTGGGACATAAGAAAAGAATATAAAGAGCCCAGTGTCCCTTACCAATAGAACTTGTTAGATATGACTCCTTACCATCAGTATCCATCGAATCATTCATACCTTCAAGGGCTATACATCTGGGATTAAGCCGCGGAAAATGGGATTAGTTTACAAGACTGTCACAAATCCCTGTATTTATGGCCGCGGGATTAGGAACATGAGTTAATTTTTACGGATAAACTTTTCCGACTTGAAGAGAATACAAAAAATTATATCAAGTAATAGTAATCGTGAATTTATGCTATAATGATTTTTCTAAAAGAGACTTATGCTAAATACTAATTCAAAAAAAAAAAAAATTAATGAAGCCTTCTACCAATGCTTTAACGGACCCAAGGAACCAGAACTGATACTAGTCCAGAAAAATTATTATGTTCGTGAAGAGAAAAGAATCAACAAAATAATGAGGGGTATTGAATATAGGCGTCCGTTTTTCCTTCTTTTGTTAACACCGTTATAGTGAGAATATAAAGATTATGAAATACCGGATTTTAGATAATCCATATACCATTGACACCAATCGGGGATAAGAACTTTCAGATCAAATATATATGATCAAGATGCAAGAACAACGAGTTTTTGGTTTGTCTAACCTAGTATTTAATGTCTATCTTATTCATTCTTGGTTAGTAGAGTCTTTTTCAAACTCTTCTAATAACTTGTCGTGGTGAAAGTAGTGCATGAACTTGACAGGCTTATCTTGATTTGGTCTATCAATATGAATAACTGGAACATCATAACAGTACACATCGAACCACTTTGAATTTTCTGGTTTCATGATATCTATGACTTCAAGGTTGAGCCTTTTATCCTTGAGTTTTTCATCCGCTAAGGTTTCATAAAGAATGTTCTTTGCATTTGTACATAACATACAAGTCTCTTTGGTAAAGAAGGTCAATGAGGTTTGTTTAACGGTGGCAGATGTTGAGAAATGTGTATAGTTGGAACGTTTAAGCAACGAACGGGTTGTACGAAGAAACATGCTGGTGTATGTGTATGTGAAAGTTTTTGGTTTTACTTGTGGACTTCTAACTGGTTCTTGTTAGAAAGCGGAAAGTGTGAAAAGATTAAGTAGTGTGGAGGATGAGTAGTGGACTGATATCAGGACGAAAAAAGGGCACTCACAGAATCGAACCCCTGCCTCAGATCAAGAAAATTAATTTGCACTGCGAGTTGCGAGCCACTACGCCACATGACACAGCAAAATAAGCATTCCCGTTTAGGCAAATTTGCTGTGCCAGGCACGACCTCTTCTCCGGTACCATGAACTCCGGAGTTTAGACCTATCGGAGAAGAAGCTTGCGGAGACGGTAGTGGAGCCACTCCGGACTACTAACCCAAGCCCTAGTTGTTGCAGCTAGTAATGCGAGAATAGGAATTGATCTTGGGTAGTTATCGGTTCCTGAGCTGGGCTCATTCCGCCTGATGATAATGGAGACTATTGGATGAATAGAGATTTGGATTATTGACCATGAATTATTGATGGTTGTTGTTTGGAATCTTACCCCGCCGGAAGTGTCTTGATGTTTACATTGTGTCATTGAAGTGAAGTGAAAGTGAGGCCATCTACTATTAGCAAGTGGGGGTGATACCGCACACCCATCCTTATTCGGGGATTGAGTATAATCAATTTCAAATAATATTAACCCAAAAATGAAACAAAAAAGACCGAAGAGGCCCGACTCCGAAAACATGGCCTTTAATGAAAAATAAGGAACAAAATAAAGAATAAAAAAAAACCAAACCATGCATCAGGCTAGAAAGACATGTACATAAATATTCGAGAAACATTGGACGGAAGCGTTCGAATTCAACCAATCCAACCAATTCAACAATTTTACTGGCTAGCTCGCTTGACACCATCCTTTAGAAATGCATAACGCAATATATGTTCCCTATAAAGTGCAAGAGCCGGAGCTCATACCGCGAGAAAAATACAGCATTGTGGTCTCAATAATCAAAACCAATTTTACATACATTATCCCATCGCCGTCACGCAGTACGAAAAGAAAAAAAAATTGTTGGACAATTAATCATCAGTTCATGGTTTCAATCGAGTAGTAAGCTTGGTCGTATTTTCCTTCAAGCCGGCGGACTTGCCCCACAAATCACCACTTTTTCTTGTTATATCGGATTGATAATCGTTGGCACATTATGGGTCACTCCACAATAGATGATTGAAAGGGGTAGTGCGGGTCACTTAACCTTTTGTGGGGTTGACCCACTATGTGTTCTAAACACGAGACTATCCAGACCATTCGTATCCTTAAAATATCTTGCGACCCCACTGAAAACCTTCGCAATAAGCACGATCAAAGATCGACATTCTTGGTAAATCCGCTTTGATTGGCCAGCAAATCGTTCTGATACATGATTTCTTAGCTCAAAGCCAGTTAACAACAAGACCTAAAACTCTCCAATAATATCCATTTATTCAGGTTAGTTTCGCGAGGCAATAGGGAAATGAACGAAACAACTCCGCAGAAATATTATTAACCATAATAATATTAATTTTTTTTTTTTTTTTAGACCGTTGAGCAATTTCAGTTTGTGTAGTTTCCCGGGGTGGGTAGCCATGGGCTTTATTGTTGAAGATAACTACAAAATTATTAAATTCACAATTTCCCCAGATTTGGTTTTTAAATAAAGGTTAAATCCAGCAAAATTGAAGATATTTTTGAAAAAATTATCAGAAGATTTTTTTTTTGTTATCATTAACAAATCTAACTAAAACTTATTATGAGTGAAATCCGTAACCAAGAAAGCCATTCCGATTCCACCACCAAGACTGTACCAACCACCATGAATAACGATTTAGCATTGAGTAAAGTTGAACTCGCCGGGGACTCTCAAGAATATGTCATCATTGGTAACCAAAAGTTCTTGAGACATGAATTGATGAGTGCCTTTGGTGGTACTTTGACTGCTGGTCCAACCCCATACCCTAAATTTTCTATTAATCCTGCTCCTGTTGGTCTTTCTGCTTTTGCCTTGACTACTTTTATCTTGTCCTGTTTCAATGCCCAAGCTCTTGGTATTAAGGTTACTAATGTGGTTGTTGGTACTGCTTGTTTCTACGGTGGATTAGTCCAATTCCTTGCCGGTATTGCCGAATTCTTTGCTAGCAATACCTTTGGTGCTACTGCTTTGACCTCTTATGGTGCTTTCTGGTTATCCTTCGCTGCCATTAACCTTGATGCCTTTGGAATCGCCTCTGCTTATGAAGATCCGGAAGAATTTGAAAATGCTCTTGGTTTCTTCTTAACTGGTTGGGCTATGTTCACTTTTATGCTTACCTTATGTACCTTGAAGTCTACTGTTGCCTTCTGTGCTTTGTTCTCCTTCTTATGTATGACATTTGTTCTTTTGGCTGCTGGTGCCTTCTCAGGTAACATTGGTGTTCATCGTGCTGGTGGTGTCTTTGGTATTATTACTGCTTTCTTAGGTTGGTATAATGCTCTTGCCGGTACTGCCACTAGATTCAACTCTTACTTCACTGCTCATCCAATTGCTTTACCAGGTAACGTCCTCAAGGCTAAGCATCATTAAGTTGATGGGAAGAAATAGTTCTGGAATGTTCCGAAGTTTTAGTTTGTTTAATGAATTTTTCCCATGCCTTTGCTTCTGTCATATTTTGTTATGATTAAGCAAAATGTTTTGTTGGGCTAATCAATATCCTAGAGATATTTTTATTTATTTATTTATTTGGTTTCATTCTCCCCTTAATATGAATGATGATTGGGGAGAGGAAATTTAATGTCTTATATTCTAACTATTTTGTAGAGACCTGGACGCCCTTACGACAGACGCCTCAGACATGTGCACTGTGAACTGGGCTTAACGAAGTGCTATAGACGATAATTGGTTGACTGTAGTCACGCGCTTGGGCACGCGTACTCACGCGGCGCATCACGTGCACATAATACAGCCAGTGCTTATGTATTCGTAAGCAATCACCGTCAGTCCGCAAACACACACACGGGAAAGATGAGGTTTCTTACGGTTCTATTCTTGATCACAAGCGTGCTAGCATACTCCACGTCGCCAAATCTTCACCAAGTTAGCGACAAGACATTCAAAGACGAGGTGCTTGATGCTGGAAAATACGTCTTTGTCGATTTCTATGCTGACTGGTGTCGTCACTGTAAGCTGTTGATGCCTACTATTGAGCAGCTTGCAGACTTGTTTGAGCCATACAGTGAAGTGGTGAAGATTGTGAAGGTCAATGGGGATAAAGATGGTAGAAAAATGGCCAAAAAACACGCTTATCAGGGTTATCCAACCATGAAACTTTTCAATGGAGACAACGAACCAATTGAATACGACGGTGGTAGGGATTTGGAGTCCATTAGTAACTTTCTCCAACAAGTTACCAGCATCAGATTGCCAGGAGCCGAAATAGATAATAAAGATAAGATTCTTGAGGCCACTGAACAGATGGAAAAGTCCAATATTCTCAAGCTTAATGACTTTAACTTTGCTGAAAAGGTAGAACAATCCAACAAGAAATCGGTGATTGTGTTTTCTGCCACCTGGTGTTCCAACTGTGAGAAATTCTCACCAGTTTTCCAAGATTTGGCGGAAACTGTGTATGTAAATGATCAAGATGTTATTCAATTCGGTAAAGTAGAGATTGATACTGAGCCGGCCGAAAAAGTTTCCGATCAATACGGAGTCTCTGCACTTCCAAGTATTGTTTTCTTCGATGGGAATAATGCAAAATTCTATGAAGGTAAAGACAGAAGCTTGAAGACTTTGGTTGACCAAGTCAACAAATTTGCTGGTCTTCACAGAACCGTGGACGGTAGATTATCCAGTACTGCTGGTAGAATTGAATCTCTTGATATTTTGATCCGTAAAAAACTCAAGAAGGGTTCTGATAAGATCAAGGAAGGGATTGAAATTTTACAAGAAATCCAGAAGATAGAAGCAGACGAAGTTACTTACTATAAGAAATTAGTCAATAAAGTGATCAATGGAGAAGAACATTTCTTCAGGAAGGAATTGGAGAGGTTGGCTAAGATCTTAGAAAATGATGTGGATAAGTTGAAGCAAAGCACCATTGATTCCATGGAAAAGAGAAAGAATGTTTTGGCTGTGTTTATAGATGAGTAAAGACGTTGTGACCTAAGATAATAGCACCAATGAATATACAATATACAATTAGCGAAAAACAATTGATAATCACTAATGAAGAAAACTGAATATACTACTATGGTGAATATTTGTGAGTAGTGATACGGTAGATTTAATAGATATTCAAGGGAGTGGAGTTGAAGATGGTAAATCGACGAATTTCTTAACATCACGAATTCTATGTGATATTTGTACTTCATACACCAAACCTTTATTTCCATACCTTTAGTTTTTATCAATAAACTAGTATGATCTATTGTACAGATATAGGTCTATTCCATGGTGGATGTTTTAAGGAAAATAGAATCTCATTGTCTTCAGTGCTTGATTAAATTAAAATATTCGTTCGTATACAACGAAAGCATTTATATATGTACATTATTAATTGAATTAGTATAAATCAGTTATTAAAATAGTCAATAGGTGAACGAACGGAGTATTTAGTAGATTAATGAGATGGACAGTAGTCAACTCATGCTGAACCTCCTCCGAGCTACCTATTGATCTCTCTCTGTCTCACTAATTTCTTGTAATCATTTAGATACAACTCATATTTCAATCTTAGCTCCAACTCTATACTTGTGACATTGGTGAAAGAGTGTATTGTAGAGCAGACAGCTCACACGTATCACAATAAAATATCAAAACTGGTGTCAGTTGAACCAGTAATTTATATGTTCTAACTTCTCAAGTCTCCCCGGCTATTTTAGCTCAAATAATGAACACTACCAAAATCAAGGACACTAGTCGGATTATAATGCCATTAACCAAGTTGGAAACTTCTACGGATGAAATTCATCTGCATTTCCCTATTTTTGATTCTTAGTTAGTTCTAGTTTTGTTGGTGTTTAACCTCGTATTCTTACCTAAGCGATGTTGGTGGTTCTGAGCATTGAACAGAAGTCACCGTCTACAACGCAACCTCCAACAACAACAACAAAACCCCAAAACCGCTTAGCGACGGAGTGGAAAACTTGTATTGACTTTGCTAAAGGTTTGATGTATCCAACCGCACTTGGAAAGCTTCTTTATTTTCTTGACATAGTTCATTGCTTCTGTAATTACTTTTATTATTGTTTTGAACCAATTGGTTTACCAGTCGATACCCCCAAAGTTTTGAACCAATCTAACCTTTTCTGGCCATACTCTTCCGTCATTCAAGATGGTTTCTTCTATGATTGGCTTGATATTGTTAGGTCTAGTCTTGGCTAACCAGATGTTCTTACCAGAAGATCTTAAATAAATAATTACATTGGCAGCAAATTTATGCTGACCAATATGGTTAGTGAAACTGACTTGAACACCACCTGGGGTTGAATCACCTTGGTCTCTATATAACCCCTTTTCACGTAGGTAAATTTCAGCTTCCTTTTTCATGATTGGAGCTGTGACTCCACATCTCTTATCTCTAGTTTTATGAGAACAGAAGATCATATGGGCTCTATTGGTATCTAATTCGAATCTAACGGTTGGAAATTGGGGATAGTCCAAAACAGGGGTGTCAGCGTGGGCTTCTCTTGCCTTTGAAAGATGGGGAATGATGGTATCGAAAACCTTCTTAACTTCATCAATAGCCACATTGCGGGCCCAGATGAAAAATGGTAAAATAAGGATATCACCACGTTGTTGCAGGTGGTACTCATCGTTGGTGACAAGCTCGTCGGATCCTAATGACGATACCGTCACCTTAACAGGTCCGATATCGGTGGAGTTGTGTTCAGCCCATTTAGCAACCTGGTGAGAAAGGGTACCAGAAGTTCCAGTGGCATCGTGAGGCCAGTCGGTCTTTCCGGTGGCAACAAGCAAATGGAGACCGTAGTCCTTGGTGGTTCCGAAGGGACTTCCCAGGTCGATCAGGAGGTACTTGGGGAAGTCGTTGGTTTCACACCCGTCACAGTTGATGTCACACTGCGAAACTTCGAAGCCTCTGGCATCTATTTGGGCCTCTGGGGTTGGGTTGCCCTTCATCCAGTTCAAAACACCCATGGCAGTACAACGGAGGCGGTAGTATCAGATGAGCTGGTGGTGGAGCGGTGGTGGAGCTGGTGGTGGTAGTATCAGATGGAGCTGGTGGTGGAGCGGTGGTGGAGCTGGTGGTGGTAGTATCAGATGGAGCTGGTGGTGATAACCAACTGATAGTGGGAGCGATGGCTCCTCATCTTATACTATAATTATGGCGCGAGCGCAACTCGGTCCGGTTCCGAGTCTCCACTATAAAGAGACAGAAAAAGTGAAAAAAAACCATCCAAGGGTTCCGAGTGTCACGGATAAGAGCATGATGAATAAGCAGCGGATCAGGTGGGCCCATCAGCACGTCGCAAACACGGCGGTAGCCAAGTTCAGGACGGTGATAGCGACGCTACTGTGGCCGTGGTGAATGGGGGATACCTGGTGCTATTGTTGAGGGATCGTTTGGAGCCACAGTGGGAAGTGTTCTATAGGCTGCGGTGTTGTGTTAGCGAGATTTTCGCGATTGGTGGTGGGAGGGTCTCGCTAGCAGAGGAGCACCGGGATGTTCGGACTGAGAATCTGGGGAAGCGGTAGAAGTGGAAGTGCTGGGATGCGCTGGGAGAGACCCAAGGAGACACAAGGAGACACAAGGAGACACAAGGAGACACAAGGAGACACAAGGAGACCACTGGAGCGGTGCTTTCTGGCTTTGGTAGAAGACGCGTTGGTGGTGGCGAGGCTGATGGTGGTGGCGGTAGGAAAAGCGGCGTTAGATCTTGTCACCGTACTACCAACGGCTCTCTGTTCTAGCTGGTGATAGTTCCAACCATTACACAGAAATTAGGTACAAATGTGACCACCAAGGCTAACGACACGGCCAAGGGAAGGCTAAAATCGGTACTAGCCACAATATACTCCATACTGAGGAGCCCGGGCTAGAAAGACCCCCAAGTTCACAGATTTTTCATTCCCCACCGTTTGCCAATAGACTTTAAGGTTTCAGTACTGGGTAGCCTGAATTACACGACTCAAAAAAAAGTGACTACGGTTGGGAACTGCTTGTCCCAGAGTTTGGGGTGTCTGGGAATTTAAACAGCTTCAAATGGCAATTTACATTGGCAGATGAATCCAGCTGAAAAAAAAAAAAATCGAGACGACGTTTATGTGTGAATATTTCACCAATTGCGAGATCCAGCGACCAGTACGAGACGTTTGTCGTAATTTATTCACGGTAAACTACGGTAGTTATTCCATTCTTGGACCAACAAGAAAAATAAAGGCTCAAGTAGGCCAACTAAAATGCTTAGCATCCGCATTTTTAGTGGCTATTAGCATCTCGGTGTTTTTATTTACAGTGTCTCGATTTGGAGGGTGGAGTTTCTTACCAAGTGTTCCCATCAGCAGCAGCAGCACCACCACCACCACAGGTGAAGTTTCCCTTCTGGCCGCCATTGAACCTACTAAAGCACCAGTAAACCACCAGTAAAAAGCCAGGGCTGATTATTAATTAATTATTATTAGTGTTATTATTATTATTATTGGTATTATTTTTCATTTCGTTAGCTGTCACAAGAGCGTTATTTGCACTTTTTTCGCTTATAGTTATAGGCTGCTCCATTCGCTTCAGGCTTTGTTTACCAAACATCGTTCTACACATACATCGGCATTAGACAGTCTGTAGAGAAGTGACACCGAGAACCAAACCAGTTAAACGTCAACAAGAACCAGATGGGCTGAAATTGCAATAATTTTCAGCCGTTTTGGTTCCTGGACCGTTTGACTGGTTGGGGGCATCTTTGCACCCAATTCGGCCAGGAAAGGAACGGGACTTGCGGTCTGGTGTCTGTCAGAAGGCCTGGGGTGGAAAGCTGCCAAGAACCAAGAATCTGCTACACCATGGCAGCTCTGGCAGGCCTTTAGGACCACACGCTCTACCTCGGCACAGTTGCAGCCATCAAATCGCATGCACCTTATACTTCCCATCAGAAACACCAGAGCAAGACAAAGCGTCTAGTGGTGGCCCCCAGGGCCCTCCGTACGCTCCGTACGCTACACGGTACGGGCCTTTGGCTGTCACCAGCGTCCTGGGGCCAGACTCCAGGCCTTGGTCTGGCAAACGGGAATGGTGATGGCAGGTGAAATTGTCACGTGACGGTTCAGGTCTGGCCTGGCCCCACTAAGACCGTTGTTCCCCAATTGCTGGGCCTCTGGCCTCCAGCTACAGCCACCATTGCTACCGTCTCCGTAGTCTCTCTGTTATGTAGACAGCATAGCATCTCAGTGAAGGTTGGTACCATGCACAGCCTCTTCTGGGTGGGTCCTGGTCTGGATCGCCTGGCCTGATGTGCCTGGCAATGAGCCGCACACACCCCTTCTCACCAAGTAGGAAAAAATATGTTTACACATTACAGCAAGTACAGAACCATTTAGTGGCCCATTTCTCCACCGTTTTCTTTCCTTGTTTTTACTACCATTTTCATCCCGATTTCTCCTCTACACAGATACCGCCAGCCAGCGCAAGTGGATCCCTGTTAATTGTGTTAAGGCCCTGACTGTTGAGACCCTCCGCCAGTGCCGGATTTTCCTTTTGTCCTCCTCCTCCTCTTCGTCCATCATAAAACTGTTCGGTTGGGAGTTTTTTTTTTGTCTGTTTTGCTGACCTTCATCCTTACAGCAACCGGCCAGTTCAACCAAGCCATCACCAAAACAAAGAGCCGTCGATCGACACATTCACCTTTTGACCGTTCGTCGTTTGACCGTTTGTCTTTTGATCATTCATCTGATTTATACCCATTCATATTCAATACCCATAGCTTTTTTAAGCACTTCATCATCACTCATTTTATGATAAGTTCCCAATGATTCAGGTAGAAACAAGTCACAGTGACCTTTCGTCACCCTATAGGGATGCCAATACCAATCCGAATAACAAACACAACACCACCAAGCTCAATTTGAAGTCCACCAGCACCTCCTCTTTGTTGAATACAAGTAGCAGATCTAGCCTTCCTTTGTTTAAAGATTCCGAAGATCATCAACATCAACATGAACATCAACATCAACATGAACATCAACATGAACACCATCAAAGAGATCAACTGGAAACAAGCAATGACAACTCAAATGCCACCAATAACGTCCCATCCACCCCTACGTCATTCAAAGTATCCCGTTCGGATGCATCTGCCATCACCAATGACACCAGTCCGTCATCGGTGGGAGAAGCAATTTCTCCAACCCTAGAACCAGATGAACAAAAATCTTTGACTCCTCATCATCATGATGACCCTCTTCATGTCCCAGCTACTCCTATACAGGGAACTGCAACTTCATTACCTAGCACTCCGAACCTTCGTCCAACCCCCCAGTTTGTTAATACTTCTCCAAAGCACTCAGCTACTACCAACTCCAGCATAAGAAGGCATACAGCTCCTCATCCTTCCGAACCAAATGGTTACTTCAATCATGATCCAGCTGAAATACAACCAACAAGACATTCATTTCAATCAGCTCATCCTCAAGTTCCTTCTTCAAGAAGTACATTCCCTACCTACAAAACAGCAAATGAATCTTTTGGAGTTAAACCTGATACAACTAGTTCAGAAATCTTACGTATGAGGAATTCTATTTTAATCAAGAGAAATATGAAAAAGAAGAGAAATGAATTCATGGAAGATGAAAGAGTTTTGGTAGGAAATAAAATTAGTGAAGGTCATGAAAACTTTGTTATGGCTTACAACATGTTAACTGGTATTAGAGTTGCCGTTTCTCGTTGTTCAGGTGTCATGCAAAAACTTACTGATGAAGATTTCTACAAAACTAAGAAATTATCTTTCAAAATGGATGGAAGTGAATTAACTCCTTCTTCAAAATATGACTTCAAATTCAAAGATTATTCTCCAGAAGTGTTTAGAGAATTAAGAGCATCTTTCGGTTTAGATCCTGCTGATTATTTGGTTTCTATAACCGGTAAATATATTCTTTCCGAATTGGGTTCTCCTGGTAAAAGTGGATCATTCTTTTATTATTCTCGAGATTTCAGATTTATCATTAAAACAATTCATCATTCCGAACATAAACAATTAAGAAAAATGTTAAAAGACTACTATAATCATGTTAAAGAAAATCCAAATACTTTGATATCTCAATTTTATGGATTGCATAGAGTTAAAATGCCAACTAAATTTGGTGTTAAAAAAGTTCATTTCATAGTTATGAATAATTTATTTCCTCCTCATCGTGATATTCATGTTAAATATGATTTAAAAGGTTCAACTTGGGGTAGATATACTAAGATTACTCCAGAAATTGCCAAGGATTTGTCACAAGTTACTTTGAAAGATCAAAATTGGTTAGAAGGTGATTATCCAATTAAATTTGGTCCAAGTAAACGAAAATTGTTTTTTGAACAACTAGAATCAGATGTTAAATTATTAAAGAAGATAAACGTTATGGATTATTCCTTATTATTAGGTATTCATGATGTTAAACAAGGTAATACATCTGATTTAACCCAAAAATTATCTGTTTTTGATCCAAAATCATCACATAAGTCCGAATTGATTAAAACCAATCCTAGAGATATCAATAGAGAAAATGATTTACCCAGTAACGTATTCCCAGGCAGGTCCAAATATGTATTCTATGGTCATGATGGTGGTATTAGAGCCACCGATGAAGATAATGTTCCGTTATCTGAGATTTATTACTTGGGAATTATAGATTGTTTGACCAATTATGGTGTGAAGAAAAAGTTAGAGACCTTTTGGAGAACTTTGGGACATCCAAGAAGTACAATATCTGCAGTTCCAGCTCAAGAATATGGTAATAGATTCTTGAAATTTATTAAAGATGGTACAGTAAACATCAAAAAGAAAATGTCATAAACAAATTATTAAAAAAGTTTAAGATATAATTATTATTATCATCATCATCATTATCCTCATCCTCATTATTTTTATTGTAATTATCATTATTATCAATATCATCAATATTACTACATTGCAGTTATTCGTTTCTTGTGATAGAGTTACCAATGATCACCCTGGAATTTTCCAGCCGTCATTTTTCAGTTCTCATAAATACTATTTCACCCACCAATCTGGCAAACAGATCTATATATTTTACTACTATCCAGTATCATTAATGGACAAATCCTTATCATCAAGATTGAGCGATTTTATATCCTATTGAGTTCATTGTTGAGACAGCTATATAACTAATGAGCTATTTAGAAAAAAATGCATACAACCATTATTTAAGATGATACTGTAGATAATCAAGTAAGTAGATACATATATGGATATTAAAGGTTCAATACACTAAAGTCGGGTAGTGTAGTAGTATATACCAGATCAATCTACTTTCCAACTATGATCTCATCTATACAATATATATATATATATATAATATCGTTACTAACAGTAATCCAGTCTGTTGCACTGTCCTATCAAATAAAGACTTTTTAAGTTGGAAATACACCATCAGATCTTTGATTAAATGAAGGAGATGGTTGTCGGAAATTATAAACCATACTTTAGCAAATATGTCCAAGGATTTATTTTAATAGACCAAGTACAATATGAGTGAGTTCAGTTGCTGATTAAAATAGGAAATATAATTGTTCAATAGTATGAAAGGTCAGACTCGGGAAAGAAACGTTTATATGTGGTACCAAGTACGCCGTATGTATAGAATTGCAACTTTAGACATTCTGAAGAACAGTTCTAATTATGTGCAGATAAGCAACTTTGATCAGTAAGTACTAGTTGAGATATTGTTTTTATTACTACACGAGATTATACGGTTTTCCGTTCTTTGGTGTGTGAACCTGTCAATTACTAATTTCGACTAATCTTTTCCAGACATTGTGGTTTTCCATTGATAAGAAAGATTCGACTTTGAAACTGGATCTACTGTATTAATTGCATTA
Organism: Suhomyces maxii; assembly: GCA_030574995.1. NCBI lineage: Eukaryota > Fungi > Ascomycota > Pichiomycetes > Serinales > Debaryomycetaceae > Suhomyces > Suhomyces maxii. The sequence continues at coordinate 104,144 of JAJMGC010000008.1, forward strand.
ATTGCACCCAATAAAATTACATACGAGACCGAAGAATGAAATTTCCCAACCAGCCAAAGCCCAAAAGGCTGGTAACCTGTCAAGATATACGATTCTGGGTATTTGCACAGAGCTTCCTTTTCTTCACCACAATATTGGCCTGATAAAGAACAAGGGACATTTTTCAGGGCAGCGTAACCAAACGACCTAGTCATAGTAAATTCCAGTAATTAGCAAGAGTCTCCCCACTCCCCAACACCCTAGCCCCTGAAGAGGCGCTTATTAGCAGATCACAGCACTGATCATCCCACTCCACCTTCAACAGTCATGTTATCATTGATATCAGTGCCGATCCACCCCCACCTGGACCCACACACTGGCGATTGGCAAATTATTCAATCGTTCCACAAATTGTGGTTAAGCGCGTGGTTGATTAATGGCTGAAGTTGTTCCATGCTCCACAAAGGTCACTGGGCGCCGCAAAATTCGTGGCGAGTATAACTCATAATTTTCATATTTTCCCACTCTTTAATAAGTAGTATGAATCAAAAAAGAAGGTAGATGCTCCAGGAGGGGTTTGAACCCACGACCGTCGCGTTCCTCACACGACCGTGACTTTTGGCATAACCAATTCGTCGTAAAACGGCTATAAGCACGAAGCGCTAACCTCTGCGCCACTGGAGCATTGAAACGGGGCTGAACACCCCCAACAATTACACCCACCCGGAATCGAAACGCGGAACAGCACACTTCGGACTGAGGTCCTAGCTACTACTCCACGCCATGCGACTCTGAGGCAACGTGTGCAAAAAGACCGCAGTCAGTGTCTGATTATATAATCAATATATGTGAAAAGGAACAACCTACTGGTGTTTTTATTGGTTAATGGTTAGCTGTTTATACGTTAAGTAAGCATTTGATTGCAATTTTCAGCTGCTGGAAAATGATAAACATCAATTTAAGGAGAAACCAATTTTTTTGACCAAGACCTCATCTGATTCGAAGTCCATTAGTACGTCTCGTTGGTCTTCATAGTTTGCTGAAAGGAAGCATATCGGGCCCAACGAAGACTACAAACAATCCACTTGTAAGTCGCCATGGTACTGAGATTTGAACCTTTTTCTTTTATCTAAGAATGCATCAAAATAGCACCTTCTATTGCATACTATTCTCCAATTGTATGTTGAAAATTTCAATTGTGATAAATTGGCACGATTCATATTTTACTTCAAGAAAAATCATTGTAATGCCAAAACGGTGGAAATCCCTAGCATCTAAGTTGGGTAGGAGGATTATGGAGATTTGCGATTTTAGTGTTGGCTCGGTTATTTGTTAGTTGAAACTGCTTAATTGCTTATTGTACAATTGCCGAACGAGTGACAGTACGTTTATAATTTCCATATTGCTATAGTTGATAGTCACATATATCATCTTGGGCCGGATGACAATTCCTCAGAAATTATGAACTTGTACTTATTGTTGATAGCAAGTTGTTTAGGGCTTCGGATAATGAATATTGTTGGAGATTTCTTGAGAAAAATGTATAATCTTGTTTGTCCAACAACGATGATGTTAAGGAGGAGGTAGAAAAAGCGAAGATAATTTTTACAACTGAACCCTAAATACTAAATGGTTTCTAGAGGAATATCTTCTGGTGGAAGAGAGTGACAACCAAATTTTTTGAGTGAAATTCATATGTTCTTATCAAGACTAAGGCGTCATATGTCAAGAATATGCGAAAAATACTAGGACAAAGAATTGGACGTCATGGAAATGGCTAAAAAGGGTATCTGTTTCTGAGAAAATGCCAATAGCTGTAGCATTTGATAAGGTTCCTATATCGTTTGACTAATGTGTCGGTAATTTGCGATTGTTTAACACAGTGTAAAATTCCAGGATACAACTAGCTAGTAAAATAAAAAATGCACCATTATGAAGTCCAAATAGACTTTTGAAAAATAATACTATTGTTAGGGCATAGTCTATTCTTAGGAATTTAACTTGCAATGATCTTTCAAAGTCTAGATAAGCCTCCGGATCACACACCCGAAGAATACCACTCGAGCTGCTGCTGACCATGTGAGTTCGCTACTTGGGCCCACAACACAGATAAGATAACACTTGATAATTGTGAACAAGACTGCAGAACCGGCTGTACCAACTATCAATAACAACTCCTTCTCGTGTATGGCTTCATAGGAGAATTTGCACGGGTGGCATTATGTGGAGCTTTCTGAACGGAAGAACTGCATTCTACAGTATCAAGATGTAGTCGGATATGTGCTGGTACTTGAGTATCTAGTATGAATGAGGGGACCATTAAAAAGGAGGTTTTGTAGGAGTTTATGGTTAGCGTGTTCAGGAAATGATCCGATTCGTTCTTTGGGTTATATCTCGGTTTTTCTCACCGTTTCTTCTGGCTGGTATGACGTACACCCTCCACAATTCATAATCGTTAATTCATCCCCGTATGTAACAATAGAAATAACAGCACCAATTTCATATATACCAATCAAAAATATTCCGAGGTATTATCCGCTGACAGTACATGTCAAAAAATGGACATATCAAGAGCCCGTTTTAATTATTAGAAGCCGTTTAAATAGATTTGATTATTATCTTACTAGCCATATCTATTTTCTTGGTGTTATAATTCGCTATTTGGTGGTACCTGCGACTCCAAAGAAACCGAACGAACCCACCATAAACTGATACAAATATTTTACTTGGTTCACCGTTAAGATCCCTTAATGCTTAATTTCACCTGGTATAATTAGAGTTTATTTTTGGTGATCGCGTAGGTAAACGGCCCCCACATCTAAACCTTATTTCGCAAGGAGATCCACAGTAGATGCGCTCTTGAAACAAGGGTATGTCTCAGTAATCAATGCATCCACACTAGGAATGTAAGTCTACCTTGAGGGCAAATAAGCTTAGATTGGTGGAGGGTGTCAGAGATGTGGCCCAATACTCATTGAGTTACGCAAGATCGCTCGGTTTATTTCACCATACTTGACCATTAGAAATTATGAACTTAAATGACTGTATCATATGGTTTGAAGCCAAAATCCTATTGTTCTTATCGAGCCACTACAGACAACTCAATGTAATGCTCGTAAAAACTCTAGAACATTTATGTTTATAAGCATATTGTAATACTATGTCTACAATTAAACCTTCTTTCTTCTACAGCATCACTACCATCGTATAAAGTGCATTGATAGACTGTTGCGTGCGTCAATTTTATTTTTTGTGCTTATCATTTAGGTTTATACGGATGTTGCAAGTTGTAATTACAACATAGCGATTTCTAAACATTCACGATAGTTGTTGATAAGATGCGATAAGAGTGGTTATTGACAGAGAGTATTTCGCCCGAAACTTGCAGTTTGGAGCGGCTGGTAAGCCTCTTTACCTTTCACCTGCACGGCCCTGGCCCTGGCATGCTACCAAAAGTCACTGTCAAATGTGTCAAACAAGCATGCAGGATGTCTAGATAATAATTTTGCAATTTCATCCAGTTACAACTGAATAATGCCACTGTGCCCTGCATGTTTACGGCACTATGGCTGAACCACAGCACTAGGAGCAGTCTGTGACTCTGGCTGGTGATGCTTGTTACCACGGTCCACTTTTCCTGGTATAAATTGACTGCAAATTCCCATCATTCCTTGTTCTATCATTATCATTATCCCACAATGGTTTCTATTACTCTCTTCACCCATCAAGTCTTTACTTTGCTTGCCCTTGCTCTTTTTGCCGATGGTCTTGTTCTTCCTGAGAATGGCCTTCAAAAGAGAGGTAGCGGTTTCATCAAGTTAGATTTTGGTGTTACCAGAAATGCTACCTTCAAAGCAGTCGCTAAAAGAGATAAGGATCCTTCTGCTACTTTGACTGATCACAAGAACGTTTACTACACTATTGACTTAAAATTCGGTTCTCAAGGACAAACTATCGGTGTCGATATTGACACTGGTAGTGCTGATTTATGGGTCCCAGATAAGCTGGCCAGTGCTGGCGGTTTTGATTCTGCTAGTTCCACCTCTTACCAACAAACCAGCAATCCATTTCAGATTGGTTACGTGGATGGAAGTCTGTCAAGTGGGTATTGGGCTTATGATTCTGTTGGAATCCCTGGTGGACCAACTCTTAAAAAGTTCCAGTTTGCCGATGTTAGCAAGACCAGTGTTCAACAAGGTGGTATCCTAGGTATCAACTATAAGGCAGGTGAATCTACCAGAAATAAGTACGACAACTTCCCAATTGCCTTGAAGAAAGCTGGTGACATTAACAAGGTTGCTTACTCTATTTACTTGAACGATAAGGATGCTGCTACTGGTGCTATTATTTTTGGTGGTATTGATAATGCCAAATATCAAGATTCTTTGGTGACTCTTCCAATTGTTGATACCACCGGTGTTATTGTTGATTTGGATTCTATTGATGGTGCTGATGGTTCTTCTATTACTGCTGATACCCAAGTTATTTTCGATACTGGTACTACTTTCACCTACTTACCAGGTGACCTTGTCTCATCTATTGCTGATAGTATCGTTGGTGCTAACTACCGTTCCCGTTACGGTGATGTTATTCTTGACAACTGTGATCTTCCAAGTGATCAATACATTAGTTACCACTTTGGATCTGCTACCATTAAAGTTCCAACCAATGAATTGTCTTTCAAGGATGATGATGGTACATGTTTCCTTGGTATCATTAGTAATTCCCAAGCTCAAGGTAACAACCTTTTAGGGGACTCTTTCTTGAGAAGTACTTATCTTGTTGTTGATCTTGACGATAATCAAGTTCAGATTGCCCAAGCCAAGTACACCACTGACTCTGATATTCTGGCCATTAACTAGATGTACAATGATTGAAAAATAAAAGAAAAAAAAATTAAAAGCGAAAAGAAAATAGCAGTCTACGAGTTGAAGTTCATTATTAGTATATAATGGCCTGGTGCCAGTGCCACTTTTAAAAATTCTTATGGTATTGTATTGTTTAGTGAATGTATGAATAATATGAACAATATTTCCAGCAGTTATATTATTATTAATAGCTTTTCCTAGTTTTATATTATTATACTTATCTGATGAAGTATTAACACCCGAATTCAGATCCTACTACTTCAGTAGAAACACCGTTTAATTCAAAACGAGCATTCATATCGAAATCTGATTTTTTGATGCCTCGTAGAATACCTCAATACCCTGATGCATTTATAGGTTGAAACTTAATAAGTAGTTGAAGTTCAGTATTATCAGTTATATCAGTTATTATAGATAAAGAGGAAGCTTATTTATTTTGGGATACCGAATATTTTCTTATTAAATCTTCAATAGAAAAAGAAGAATCTAATAAACCATCTAAGTTATTATCTATACTTACTCCCTCTATTTCTAACACATTCAGCTCCTGAAGTTGAAGCATCCCATAGCAAGAGACTTTTTATTTTCTTATATCTTATGATATATGTTAATTCTTAAGTGACCTTCTGTAAGTTGAAATACGGTTCGGTTAGGGAACCTGATCGGGATTTATAAAATTTTAATAATATATTCTTTACGGTGTTGAAACTAATATTTATGATAAGAATAATTTACTTATTAAATCTTTAGAATATCAAAAAATTATTGAAGACTATAATAAAGTTTATCAATAATAGAGGTTATACTTAATATAAAGGTTATCTATAATAGAGGTTATATTTTATATTTGCATTTACATATATATGAGTAAGAGCAACATTACCAAGAGTAAGATATGATAAATTAATAAATATGTGTTGAATAGTATTCTTACCATTATTATTTGCATTTGCATTATTTGTACCAGAATCTAATAAAATAAATTTTATAACAGAAACCAGACAAAAACAATATTTATTATTAAAATATATATATAAAAGAATTAGGAATATAAATTCATTCTAATTTTATAGCACGTTGTATAGTTTTAGAAAATAATTCAATAGTTTCAAAATCTACAGCATGGAAGTAAGATAACATACAATTACGCCAATGGCTGCAATAATGGATGCAAAATGTAGCGAAACCGAGGCGACTGGTTCACACAATTTGGGGAATTTAGAGACTTTATCTGGCCAGAAAGTTAGAAGGGACTTAGAGCATAAGTGGTATGGAGCCACTGTAAGGCAAGGATGGGGAGGTTCGTTATTTGCCGTGTGGTAAGTGTATTTGGCATTCCGGTGGTAATATCTGAGTTTCAGCCATAAGAGGCCAATAAAGTGCCTGGAATTCCATAGCCTCTTCCATTTTACTTTAACTGAGCCACATTGCAAACTAGTGGTATTGGCGAGGATTGTTTCATTATCGGTTAGCCCAAGCCACCACTAATAGGAAGGCTTCTATGATGGCTAGAAGAGGAATACCTAAAGGCCAATAGGTAGAGTGAAATCGAGATGAAAGGGATATCGATACTCAGAACACAAGTGAATAATCATAAATTGGTCTGTATAATTTTCACTTTCTCAAATTGTGATATTATGTTAATTTTTCAAATAACTGTAATTGTGCTTTACTAAAGCCTCAGTTACCAGGATACACCGTAATTTGCCGTATGGCACACAATCGCGATAGTTAAGTGGTGAACTAGGCACCCCAAGAGAATTACCAACGAGGCCCAACTAAACATCTCTCTACCGAAACGTCGGAGAAATCGTCCTATGGTCCTTTTTGGCTCACGTGTAGCTACAACTGGGACTGAACCGTTTATGCACCTATCAAGCGATATGGTTAGTGATTCATCACGTGCCGTTTCTGTCTTTCTCATTGGTTAGCCATACCACCACTTTCCACCTTTATTCACCATCCCATGATTAGAAGGAGCAGATCCTCGGCATTGGGTCGCTGCGTCCCCAAACGTCCCATCTCAATTTCACACCAGCCCGAAAGAGCAGGCGCAAACTCCGACTCGTCCAATACTAACGCCAAAGATAACATAAAGGATGTCGAGCAGTTGATCAACAATAAAGCCATCGAAACCGCCGTATTCAAGGCATTGGGCAACCCACAGTCAGTTCTCAGCATTGCATCGCCACCATCTGTACCTGTGTATCTCAAAAAGGGCACGTTATTGTCGATATATGGGCTAGGAGACAGTTCATCAGTTTCACTGGTGAGAAGTACATTGGAGCTTCTTTCACCATGGACCAGGTTTCTCTATGGAGGTTACAACTCTGCGTACCAGAAGTTGATCTCTACATCGCCGTTTTCCATCTTGGTCACTGCCAATGCCAGAAAAGTGTTGAGATCTTCCGAGAAGTCATTTGTCAACTTGGTATTGGATGGTTCTACCGATTGGGCTGTTTTCAAGAAGGACGCTTTACAAGTATACACCGGAAACTCGTTGGTTGTATCGCTATACCGTTTGCCCAAGATGATATCGAGAAATCTTCAGAAAAAGTTGGGTTTAAAGGGAGCACAGAACACCGGTTTATTCAAGTGGACTCACTCTGGTTATACCTTATTGAGTGGAAGAGGTCAAGCTGGTATTGTAGGAAATGGATCCATTTATAACATCAACCTTGAAGATGGCGAAGATATCTTGGTGAACAAGAAAAACCTTCTTGGTATCACTGTGAATGGGCCTTACGATTTGAGTAATTGTGTTCATAAATACAGTTTCCCAGTTGCTCAAGAAAAGGAAGAGCCACAGGTCAAAACTGGAATCGCAAATGTCCATAACAGACCCATTTCTATCCTTGCTAAAACCCAAATGTACGCCAGAATCATTGGTTCTTATTTCCTCAGATTAGGCTACATTTTCCAAGTAGGAAAGGGCCATACTTATAACTTTTTGGTTGGTAATCAAGACTTTTTGCGTGTCATTGGTCCTAGAAGCTTGTTGTTACAGTCCAGCACCAGAAACCCATACGTTGCAAGAAGTAAAAGAGGTCCAAAGAATAACCAAAGGGTTAACCAACAAAAGGTTGCAGTACCTGAAAGAACTTCTCAAGATTACATGAGCTACGTGACGGTCCAACCAGATAAGGTTGTTTTTGAAAGCACTCCTGACTTTAAGGAGACCGTCAAGCAAATGAAAAAAGTGGAAAACAATTAATGAACTTACAAGGAGCATGAAAAAGCTTTGATGACAAAAATGACTTTCTAGCAAAGAAGAACTCACTAAAAATTCCAACCAGGTGTATGAATCAAGATGCATGTTCAAAAACCACGATGAATCCTACCTGTGAAGAAATAGAATGGCCTATTTGGGCCAGTGGGTGCACTAGTCAATCTATTGACTAATATTTATAGAGCATTGAGATGCCGTATAAACTAAAAAGATAAATAAGTGTGCAAGAAGTGTGCAATAACTGTAGAATAAGAGCTTTAAAATGGTTATTAAACCATCAGAAACCATCAGAATAATTATTTACTAAGCTATTAGCTATCATGGAACACAGATCAGTCTTAGGTATATTTAGCCTCGTTTAAACGTATAAAATGCTTTTCTAATTATATACGTTATTTATGAGCAGGTCCTTTATATGATTAAATGGATAAATAGTGAATATACTGCTTTTATACGGTTTCATCGGTCGTGTATTTCTTGTCCGGTCTTTATGGGTTCTGCATGTGCTGTGGAGTTAGGTGAAAAATTCGGTAGATATGGGTTTCGTTATGCACGATATGAGCACTTGCCCAACGAGCCTACAACGCTATAGGCTCCACCTGATCCCAGTATGTTCTAAAGCCGTAATATGCTTGATCTACGAAAATTTTTCGGCTAAAATTCAAGGAGCTTCAACTCTTGACGTTGTGCAACAGCAGTTCAAACTGGGTTTGCCTGCACTAGCCACAAACGCATCCGACCTTACCTCCAATTAAATCAGCAACAAACAATAAGAGTAATGCTGCTTATCAACGATGACCAGTTTCTGCTTTTTGCGGGTAGCTTTCGTTTCTTATAGTCGGGATTAGTTGATTATGGTACCTAGTAAAAAGCAGTTATGAGCATGTGGGAGCAAGTTTATGCAGTTATAATTATGTAGGATTTTTCAGACACCAACCAGTGGTTGTGAGTAGACGTCTGGAACACCAGAATCAAGTGTTTAAGCCCAAGATCCCATACTTGATGTCTACTAAGTAGTGTTAGGTTGACCAAAATCCACCTACTTAGCCTTTACACAAGTCGATTAGGTGCAGGACCGATGTCTGAGGCTACGCACTCACTCGCCAACACTTAGTTGTGGCAAATACACTACTTTACACAAAAGGCCAATTATAAATAATTAACTCCTTATATACAATAAATAATTATCACATACAAGTAAGTACAGCATGAACATCTAAATCATGCAATTCTCTAGCTCACCTACACGAGCTGCAAATAAAATACTTGAATATTTTCTTTGAGTTTGCCCCAGATCAATAGTGACCTTTGATTATTTTCTGTCAGAGTTATGAAGTGTAACCACTTTTTTTTCTTTTGGGGAGATTATGGTTGCTTCACGTTTGCCTCAGTGGCTTGTACCTTCTTTGGGGGTTGTTGATCTGGTGTGGCAGACTCCGTGGTATTGTTTGATTCGATCGGACGATGATGAAGACGTGGATCAGAACCTCTTCCATTCCCACTTTTCCAATATTCGTTGATTTTACTTGGACCTGGAAGCTTGAAAGCACCGCCACTCTTATTACTAGAGATATCAGAATACTTGTCGCTCTTGGGTAAGATCGGTGGTAGTTTGATCAGGCCATCATCAGGAGCATTTAATGTGTCGCTGATTGAGGAAAGTGTGACTGACTTGGGATTTTTATGAGCTTGGTGAGGTAAGAATTTGCCATAACTTTCTTGCTCCAAATCATGCTTCTCCACATTTGAGGTACTCAACTTGTTGGACTTTGCAATTGCCGGTAGCTGCAGAAGGCTGGTGTGGCTGGTGTTGGATTTCCACTTATCGTCCAAGTTCTTATTATTGTGATTACTATTAACACTGGTATTGTTATACAACATGGATTGCTGTGGATACTGGTAGTATTGTAGAGGGTGGGAACCAATTGCCGCAGGATTATACTCTTCCTTCAGGGTTTGTACATGATTATCATCGTAGGTTTGTCCAGCATAAGTCCTATTACTCTGGTCGTCAGCAAACTCTCTGATATTACGGTTCTTTTCGCTTCTGATAGACTTGTTTTCTCTGATTTGATTCTTAGAAGCAAACCGGTCGAAAGTAAGTGTTTTAGACTTGTTAGAGGTTCCCGCACTGATACTTCCTGAAGTGTTCAGCGAGTTTTGCATACTGGAACCATTAGAGAACACACTAGTGGATTGTGCACCACTGGAATCGGTGGCTGAATTGTTGGAGCTGGATCTCCCTATTGCTGTTTCCGAAGCATGTGAATTGAGAGAGTTGGTGCTTGGTTCAGTATTGGCTGAGTCTCCAGACAGTTCTTCGTTGGAGGAAGGAGAGTCTGAAGGACCAGTGACGGTGGAATCGTCAGATTTTGCACCCGAGTATGCTTGAGAGTCTGCATCTGGTTCTGCATTGCCATCTGCACCCGCACCTTTTCCCGGAGGAGATCTCACAGATATTGCCATACGGTTTTCGGACTTGACATCATCTTGCTTGTCTTCCATTGGAACAGGATCACTTGGTTTCAACGCGTGGTGGAAAATATCGTTCTTATAATGGGAATGTGGTACAGTTGATGGGGTAGGACTGACATGGGATTGGTTATTGGACTTGTTCATCTTACGTTTCAACACCTTCAATCTTTCAGATGGAAGGAACACCAGCTCTGGGTCTTCTTGAGGTGCAGATGTGGTGCTGTAAGATTCACTAGATGTGCGTGAACGGTACTGCGAGCTTATGGAGCCGCGTTGGTGCTTAAGCATATGTTGGTTCATGTGCTGATTAAAATGAGGTACAACATTAGGGTATGGAGAAGGAACAGGGCCCGTTGATGAGGAGATTGATGATGGAGGAAATGGTCGTTGTTGATGTTGATGTTGATGATGACGAGGATGAGGATGAGAATCACCATCCTTCATGCTGGATGCAATTGAAGGGACTTCATTACCGGCCCACGAAGAAGAACTATCAGATGCGGACAGTGAAGGTACTACTGTAGTTGATGCAGGAGCTGGGCCTACAATTAAGCTTGAGGTAGATGATTTCCCACTCACAGAACTTGCAACTTGCGAACTTGTGGCTGATGGATAAAGCAGTGAGGCTTGTGATGGATTGGAATTAACTTGAGCCGATGGCCCAGAACCTTCCACAACAGAATACTTTGATATAACTTTGCTTATAGCCTTAAATAAATCACTCCATTTGAACACCTTCAAATCTTGTTCGATATTCCGAGGTCTTGGATCTTCCATTGACATAAGTAGTTTAAAAAACCTATCAAATTGCTTGTTTGAACGTGCGATGGTATGTGGCTTTAGAGATTGAAGATTCCGTCTTATTCTGTTCTTCTCTTCAATGCTGAATGATTCCTGGACCAAGTACTCAAGGATTAAGATGATATCAACTGATGTTACAATATGAACATCTTTTTCTTCCCAGAAAATACATGATATTATCGGGGATGTATGGTCATAATCTTGTTTGGATATTGGATTAAAATGGACAAAGTATTCAGTGTGCGAAAGTCGTATGAAGTTGAATTTGACTAGACGACGTTGGTCTTCTTTCTCTTCGATGGTCCAGTTTTCGGTCATGGCGGATAAGTCTCGATCAAAGATAAGTTTAACGGGTGTATTAACAAGACTCAAGTTTTCACGGATATACTGTGGGGATAGTGATGATGTTCTAACAAGGCTTGGTTTCCCATTATATTGTCGACCGTTTTGCGGTCTGGCATTTGGATTCAGGTACAACTCGGACGACCCTCGATTTGAAGGATCTGGTTGTGATACCATTTTTTTTATATGTATTTCAGTTTCAGTACTTTGATATGAAGGAATAGATCATATAGTGAGGGAAGGAGATCCACGACGAGCTTTGAAGTGTTGATAAATTTAGAATTTGGAGGTGGAAAGCTAGAACAATAAAAGGACGAGTTACAACTCCAAAATATGAATAAATAGTTTCAAAAATCTGTTGATTAATAAGGATAGACAGTTTATTTTATGTGATGAAACAAGGAGAAAATTTAACTTGCCACGAATGGTGGCAGGAGCAAAACAGACATTGAAAAAGCAATACCAGAAAAAAAAGATGCATGCAACTAGCCACGACAAAATAAAAAACAAAATTGAGTTACCGGGGCTACTGCAAGATTCGAACCAAGACTGTATATACGTGGCTAATTAGAGAGTATGATCAGAGACAACAATAGGCCATGATGCATATTGTCGGCTATTAAGTTAGTGGCAAGTAAAGTTGCTGTGAGTCTTACTAGTACATGAACTTTGTTCAGCGAGACAGTTTTCATAGTGGAAAGAAAAAACCTTATTTCCAATGTTTTTGCCCTGTCTCAGACAGAACAACAGAAATAAAATGTCTGCGATTCACCCTCAATTAAGTGGTAAATTAAATATCCACATGGTTTCAATTTTTTTCTGATATAGTCACTTCTAATTCAGTGGAGAGAAATTGGGTGTTCCCAATATTCCAAAATTATATTGTGGCTAATACTCGAAGATTATGCATACCTGTGTCCTCGATTCGCTTAGCATGATGTTGGTTCGAGGTTTATTGCTGTAGCTTGTTTCCAAAAGCAGTAGCGATTAGACCTTACAAGTGGATGTAATTACAAGGATTTGACGTCATCCCCATTTTATTTGGCTGGTGGTGCATTCGGTAGCATATCCACGATCAGTGCTTCTTGTCCCTCATCCTTAGCTCAACACTGTTAGCTGCACTTAGCCACTTCGTGCCCCTACCGATACCATTATTTTTAGTCATAGTAAATTCGCCTCTAGTTTACGTTTCGAGTGTCTGACAAAAAGTGGCTAGGGGGTGAGACAGTAAATAATGTGGGTTAAGGTGGGTTACCGTGGCGAGGAGGCATTTTTTGTCATTTCAAAGGCTCCAACTTTTCCAATTCACTTGTGGGGAACCTATTTGTAATTAATGTCAGTTGCTGTTGTACAAAATATCATTCGAAGGTGTTTTTGTCTTGTTAAACCAGGGTGTGTGTGCACTAGCCACGGTAGGTAAGTAAAAATATTATACGTCATAATAAGTACTGCATCACGTGCAGGCATATTATTTAGGTACCTAATGTATTCTGGAACCTAGTGGAGAACTAGATTCACATGCTGCAGGACTTATTGTTCCTATAATTGAGTGACGTATGTAGTAGTTGTCATCACTAGCCCTATTACCATCCACTTCATGTACTTCAGATGAGGTATCAGCCACATTCGAACCCCTTATTGCAGCCATACAAAGTACACTTTGAAAGTGATGTGAAGGCAACCAATTGGAGTGATCACCACTTTACAAGATATTATATGAATGTTTGGGGACTTAAACGTGATGTTGATTTTTTATATGTCTTACCCTTTTTGTCTGAGACTAACCAGTAACGTCTTAGACAACATGCCTTAGGGACAGAGAAGAGTATGCGTTGACCTTACCTGATATGCAAACATTTTAACAACACAAGAGAAATATTCCTGGCTGCACCCCTAACTAAAACGGAAATAAGGTTGTAGTACTGGTGGACACATGCAAGATCTCACACCAGCCCCAACCAAAGTTCCACCTCCACCTTATTTTCAATAGACCACCAACAAAAAAGCTGGCCTTATGTGTGGTGGAAAATCGCCTAATTCCTACAACCCTAACCGATACCAACATATAATTCCAGCTCCAGCTTGGTATTTGCTGGGAACTGAAAATAATAATAATTACGCAACTATTTTATTATACTATGCGCCGATCTCCCCCTCCACCGAAAACCACCGAGATCGGGTTTAGAACCCCAAAACCTGTCTGAAAAATGGGTGGGAGTTTTATTCGAAAAAGCCACTGCCAATTCCATGACTTGTCTCTGTTATCGTATGCCTTGCAACCCCCAATGGGTTATTGGTGTACGAAAGATTTCAAAACTTCTGCTCTTTTCTGGAGCCCATAAAAAAATGATTATAATTAAACAAAGGACTTAGCACAATGCATTGGGCGTTTTGGTAATTGGTAATTTTGCTATGTGGGCAATTTTCACGTACTGTCTATCCATTTCCGTCACGGTCTGGGCCCTCAGTCCTTAAGACGTTTATATTTATTGGTTAACTGGTTAACTGGTAACATTGCATCAGAACATCGGCCTACCACAAAGTCCGTATATCATTTTTTGTACCATGAAATGGGCTTAAAAAATACATTTCCCTACTTGCATTGATCCACCCCCACCCCGCCTATAAATAATTGTAACTCATTTTGAGGTTTTGAGTTTTCTCATCTAGTCTGCATCATAGTTTCCCTGGTTATGCTACCACCTTCAGTTACTTATGGCGACATAGAATCGCAGGAACCATCAGGAGGTTCGTGGTAACGGTTAGGAACTGTTTAGAAGGTTCCCCTTCTGTTCGTAGTATCCTTAGTTTGTACTCAGAATGTAATATTTGCACCCAAAGTTTACCTGCGAAATACGAATCCGGACCTGGAAGAGAGAAGGAAGATCGCTTGTCCTTTAGGGGCAGTACATAAAGGCAAACTTGACAATTGGTGATAGTACGGGGATAAAATATTCACTAGTTGTTTCCATGAAATAGTGCTCTCGGAGGTTTTAATGGAGTTTAAACAGAAGGAAACAGAAGTTTTTAGAGCACCTACAAGTAATTAATTATGAATAATGTTGTAGATCTAGAATTGGTTAACCAATTCAAACCAGTTAATATATGACATCCGGGAACTCCTAATTTAGAAGCATGTTTTTCGATTCCCGTAATTTTTAAATTATACTTGTTATGTCTAATAGGATAATTTAAATTATTAGCTTGGTTCGAAAGAGATTTGAGAATGGTCCATTTGAGTAAAATACACATGTTTCTACCAAATTCTACCGGAAGACAGTCCCAACTACCATGGAAAAATTTACACACCAGAGATCGGGTGTTCTGGCTACAAATTGCCCCGTTTTCTGTGACCAGGATGGAAACAAAGAATTGACCTTTCAAAATTCGTTCTTCAATTATTAATCTGGCCAATGAACCATAGATGAATAAATAAGAGGCAAACAAGTACTCTCCTATTTTCAGAGCCGAAAAAAGTATATCTATCAAATCTCTCCAATTTTCAGAAACAGGATTCTGTATACTAATAGTTCCTTTCTTCATGATTCTTGGTCCTGGCTTGTATCAGAGGAGTTATACTTAATCACCATTTAATGTTTACTTTATTTTCAGTATTAGCACCCATTATTGGTGTAGGATTTATTGCTATCAATTTAAAACCCATACTGAAAACTCTTATATTGAAAAAAATGGTCCTTTTGATTGTGGTTCCTCATTATCATCAGCCTGAGTGGTTTCGCAAACAACTTGCACAATGATATTTCTTTCACCTTCATTTTTAAAGTTATGTTTGATGAGTTCTAAAGAGCTGAATAACGCGTTAAAAGCAGCAAGAGCAACTTCTTGGGAAGGTTCAGTTCTTTTATCCTCCCGATTTCCTCTTATCACTGTCTCTACAACCTGATTGGTTCGTTTCTTGACATCAGACCAATTGGGCCAAAAATGTCCCTTTCAGCTCAATTAAGCTCCAAAAGACCCTCTTGTCGCCCACGAGCTCCATGACCACACTTTTTCCTTGCCCACTCGCTTTCACTCTCTTCCGATTCCTCTCTTTCTGTTTGTAAACTGGGTATGGTGATTACGTAAGCACTATCGCACACTAAATTAGTCCACGTGACCCACTCTCGGTGGTCAACAAATTCTTTGAATTCTCTACACCAACACTACACTATCACCAAGATGGCCGAAAAGGATGAAGCCGTTTTCCGTAAGTATCCATCATAGCCGCCGTCAGCGTGGAGGGCACTGAGACCCCCGACATCCAATGGCCCCACCCGCTGATGGCCCCCACAACCGCCACGGTATCCCCCACGGTGACCACCATTCACCTCCATCTCCATACTAACTACCCCCAGGCTCGGCGGAAATGTCTCTAGTACAATTGTACGTCCCCACGGAAGTCTCCAGGGACATCATCTACAAAGTGGGTGAACTCAACACCGTCCAATTCCGAGACTTAAACTCCAAGGTCAGCGAATTCCAACGTTCTTTCGTCAAGGAATTGAGACAATTGGACAACATTGAAAGACAATTCAACTTCTTTAAACAAGAAATCGACGAAAGAAACATTCCCATCCAAACCTACCCATTTGAATTGCAAAACCAAGTTCCTCAATCTGTGATTGATGACCAGGTTGAAGATGCACAGTTATTGGAAGACAGAGTTAAGGAATTGATTGAATCGGTTCAAGCTTTATATGAAAAGCACACTGACCTCGAGCAATCCAAGGCCACCATTCAAGGTGTTGACAACTTCTTTGCTTTGCATTCCGATGCCGTTGGCTCTGCTCCAACCGATGAAGATGCTTTGCTCTCTCAATTAGAATCTCAAGGTGGTGCCAACGACGCTTCTTCGTTCATTGCTGGTGTTATCTCTCGTGAAAAGGTTTCTACCTTGCAACAAATTCTTTGGAGAACCTTGAGAGGTAATTTGTTCTTCCACAGTGAAGAATTGAGCCAACCAGTGTACGACCCTAAGTCTAAAACCAAGGTTTTGAAAAACTCCTTTATCATCTTTTCTCATGGTACTGTCATTCAACAACGTATCAGGAGAATTTGTGAATCCTTAGATGCTAACCTTTACCAGGTTGATGCCACCCATGAACTTAGAGCCGAACAATTAAAGGAAAGAAAAGAAAAATTGGCTGATTTAGCCAACATTGTGGGCCGTTCTGAAACCGCCTTAAACTCGGAATTGATTGCAATCTCTAAGGATTTGGCTAAATGGTGGGAAATTGTTGCCAGAGAAAAGGCCATTTACAAGACCATGAACCTCTGTGATTATGATGCTGCCAGACAAAGTTTGATTGCCGAAGGTTGGATTCCTTCGGATGAAGTTGAACTTTTAACTTCAACTATTAAAGAAGCTAGTGCCTCTCAATCTATTCCAACCATCGTTAATATTTTAGAAACTACTAGATCTCCTCCAACTTTTCACCGTACCAACAAGTTCACTTCTGCTTTCCAAAACATTTGTGATGCTTATGGTGTTGCCACATACAGAGAAGTTAATCCTGGTTTACCAACCATCATTACTTTCCCATTTATGTTTGCCATTATGTTCGGTGATTTAGGTCATGGTTTCATTTTGTCTTTGGCTGCTTTGTTCTTGGTGATGAATGAAAAGAAGATTAGTGCTATGAAGCGTGATGAAATCTTCGATATGGCTTTCTCTGGTCGTTATATCTTACTACTTATGGGTGTTTTCTCTATGTTCACTGGTCTTTTGTACAATGATATTTTCTCAAAGTCTATGACTCTTTTCACTTCTGGATGGGAATGGCCAGAACATTTCAAACCAGGTGATGCTTTACGTGCTAAACAAACCGGGACTTATTTGTTTGGTTTAGATTCTGCTTGGCACGGAGCCGAAAATGCTTTACTTTTCACCAACTCTTACAAGATGAAATTATCTATTTTAATGGGTTACATCCATATGACTTACTCATACTGTTTCTCATTGGTTAATTACATTCATTTCAAGTCTGTTGTTGACATCATTGGTAACTTTATTCCTGGTTTGATTTTCATGCAAGGTATTTTCGGTTATTTATCATTATGTATTGTCTACAAATGGTCTGTTGATTGGTTTGGAATTGGTAAACAACCACCTGGTTTATTAAACATGTTGATTAACATGTTTTTGAGTCCAGGGACTGTTTTAGAACCATTATACGAAGGACAAGGATCGGTTCAAATTTTCCTTTTATTAATCGCCTTGATTTGTGTTCCATGGTTATTAGCATTCAAGCCAATTTATTTAAAGAGACAAATGGATAGAGAAGCAAAGGAACATCAATACCAACAGTTAAACGATGAATTATCATCGGATGAAAATGAACATGGCGAAGGAGAAGAACACAATGATGATGACGATGAAGAAAATCATGAAGGTCACAACTTTGGTGATATTGTTATTCATCAAGTTATTCACACCATTGAATTCTGTTTGAATTGTGTTTCTCACACTGCTTCTTATTTGAGATTATGGGCTTTATCATTGGCTCACGCTCAATTATCTACTGTTTTATGGTCTATGACCATTGGTAATGCCTTTGGAGCCACTGGTGTGGTTGGTGTTATCATGACAGTTGCATTATTTGCCTTATGGTTCAGTTTAACCATCTGTATTTTGGTGGTTATGGAAGGTACTTCTGCTATGTTGCACTCCTTAAGATTGCACTGGGTTGAATCCATGTCCAAGTTCTTTGAAGGTGAAGGTACTCTTTTCGAACCATTTGGTTTTAAAGACTTGTTAGCCGACACTTTTTAGGTGTTAGGTGTCCAAACGTCTAAAATACATAGATTGTTTTAATTAATAAAAACTAAGATCAATAATCGGAAAATAAAGACTTGATTATAAATGTCTAGAAACTGATAATCCAATCAATGTTCTATAAGTTTTAGTATTCCAAAGCCTAATAACCGAATGTCTAGTTATTAGACGAGATATTTTAGTATAGTGTAGTGATGAATATCCGAAGTAAAAATTGATCATCTAGTCCATGTTTATCTAGAATCTTTAACATTTCAAAGCCTAAAGACCAAGTTGTAGTTATTATAATAGACTTAGAATAGATATTATGATAGTGGTTAATATCCGTAGTTATCATAACCTCCATACTCACCAGGATTCGTATGTATAATAAGGGTGATAAGACTGCCATGTAATCACTAAAATTTATTAACGTTGTGAGGTGAAGGCTACGCTAGTGACATCAATTTGGTACCCATTTAGTCGAAGCAGAAGACTGTAAATAAGATGAAAGAAAACGAAGACTGAATACTGACTAGTATCATTGCAAGGCTGAAATACAAGATATTAGACGGTTGTAATCTTCAGTGGAACATGTCATTTAATTGGATGATACTCCTAGAATCATTTTGTTTCTACCGATTTTACTAGCATTTCTAGTTATCATAGCTGGATCCTGGTATTTTTATCAGTCTTTAATTATTAACCATTATATCTCCAACAATGCTAATAGCAATAATAATACTGATACTGCTTTATTTCTCAGGCACTAGTACTAGCGATACTGATACTACTAATTATTTCTCAAGCACTAATACTACTAATACTACTAATACTAATAGAATCAGAGTAATTTGTGCCGTATCAGTTGTGGCTTGTGTGTTTATACAAGGCTAGCGATCAGGCTCATGACAAAGAACTAGAACTATGATATCATCGAGCCAGCAGCTTTGTGGTCATTTTTTGTCAGACAGCAATAACTGAGAAACTGGTTGCTACAAACCAGCCAGACAAAAGTAATTACGGCTACCACTCGTAAAGTAAGCAGCAAAGCTAAGCGAACTGGCCACAGTCGGGCCAACAATAGCTCTATACAGTATAACCAGAGCCTAGGCAATAGGTATAAGTATTAGATGGTGGAGTGTAGTAGCCAGGACTAGCGAATTTTGCATTATCCAGAAGTTGCTGATTAGTGCACAGTAACAGAGTAGTAGTCCCCAGTGATAGAGCAGTGGTGTCTGGGGCTGGGCTAGGGCCAACGAGTTGCAGACCTCGTCCACCAAGCAACTGCAAGCAACAGTGGGTGGTGATTTAGGCCTAACTGGTGCCAATTTATCTGGCATAGATCTTATTGCATAGAGTGGTAGAAGTATCAATTGTCATATAGTACCAGCATGTTCTAAAACCTTTAATTGGTATATGGTCGGATCCATTGGAAGATAAGAATTTGTATGACGTGATGATGGCTTCGGAGCTGATTTAATCAGGTCTTCCAGGCGAGTAGTATAGCAACATCAGTAGTATGATTGTTCCACAGTCTTTTCCCGTCATGAGCTATAGACTTAATGGCCCATCAATGGTGGTATATCAAGGGAAAGCACCTTGTGAGTTGGCTCTTAGTCAAATATGGCCTATAGACCGACTGGCGAAGAGGCCAACTTCAGGGTCGCAGTTTCGCACCCATTCGCACCACGACGATGGTACCCTGAAGTACAGTCTTGTGCACCTTACTCCCAGTGGAGGCAAACGACACCACCACAAAAGGTCTAGCAATAGATGGTCTCGCGAGATGGCTGTGGTGGTGGTGGTGGTGGTAGTGGTGGTGGTAAAGCAGGACAAGAAGATGGTCTTCTCTGGCGGCGGTCCGGCTCAGTTGCCATCATTTTCTGACCTCTTCTGTTGCCACTTCCCCTGGAACCACTGGCTAGCCGCATTTATCTCCATAGCGATACCAAACACACCCAGAACACACCCAGAACACACCCATAAACCACCCATAAATTACAGAGAGCTCGGCCAGAGCTCAGCCAGAGCTTACACGCTCCCTGACCAGCTCCCAGCCCTTTGGCCGCCCCGTCGTGACTGGTAGATGAGTGGTGTTCCTTCCTACGCGTTTCAATCTCCTTCTTTTATCGGCTACTGCATGACACAAAACCGCCATCACTAAGTCTCGAAAAACTAGTCACGAACAGCCCAATCCTCACCAGTATTCCTTTGGTGACCAATTGTTAATCAATCCTTGCCTGCTAATCTGACCCTGGTATCGTCACGTGGCCCGCCAGTTCTGTATCCTGTTTATCGCCACTCCCCTCCATCACCTCACCATCGCCAGTCTACTCCATCTGTGTCTTCAACCGTCCCCCTCGTCCTCCTCCTTACTTGTACCACCATCTAACCATCTGAATCCTTAACTATGGGTGTCTGTTGTAGTTGCTTGGGCTCCAGAAGCTCAGACGGGAGCCATGCCCCTTTGCTCTTGGCCGAAAACGAAAGAGAGGCCATTTCCGCCTTATTGCAATACTTGGAGAACCGTTCCGACGTGGACTTCTTCTCCAATGGTCCTTTGAAGGCGTTGAGTACTTTGGTCTATTCTGAAAACATCGACTTACAACGAAGCGCCGCCTTGGCGTTTGCTGAAATCACCGAAAAGGACGTTCGTGAAGTCAATCGGGATGTTCTTGAACCAATTCTTATTTTACTTCAAAGTACTGATTCCGAAGTTCAAAGAGCCGCTTGTGGTGCCATGGGTAATTTGGCCGTTAATACCGAAAATAAAATTCTTATTGTGGAAATGGGTGGATTAGAACCTTTAATTAGACATATGATGTCCACCAATATTGAGGTTCAATGTAATGCCGTTGGTTGTATAACCAATTTGGCCACTCAAGATGATAATAAATCAAAGATTGCTAAAAGTGGTGCTTTAATTCCTTTAACCAAATTAGCAAAATCTAAAGATATTAGAGTTCAAAGAAATTCCACTGGTGCACTTCTTAATATGACCCATTCTGGTGAAAATAGACAAGAATTAGTTAATGCTGGTGCTGTTCCAGTTTTAGTATCATTATTATCTAATGATGATGCTGATGTTCAATATTATTGTACCACTGCTCTTTCTAATATTGCTGTTGATGAACTGAATAGAAAAAGATTAGCAAGTACTGAACCAAAATTAGTAAGTCAATTGGTAAACTTAATGGATTCACCATCTCCAAGAGTTCAATGTCAAGCAACTTTAGCTTTAAGAAATTTGGCTTCTGATTCTGGTTATCAAGTTGAAATTGTAAGAGCTGGTGGTTTACCTCATCTTGTTCAATTATTAACTTGTAATCATCAACCTTTGGTTCTTGCGGCTGTTGCTTGTATCAGAAACATATCCATTCACCCATTAAATGAAGCTTTGATTATTGAAGCTGGATTCTTAAAACCTCTAGTTGGTTTACTTGATTACACTGATTCTGAAGAAATTCAATGTCATGCTGTATCTACTTTAAGAAATTTGGCTGCATCCAGTGAAAAAAATAGAACTGCTCTTTTAGCTGCTGGTGCTGTTGATAAATGTAAAGAATTGGTGTTGAAGGTACCGTTATCTGTACAACTGGAAATTTCTGCATGTTTTGCTATTTTAGCATTAGCTGATGATTTAAAACCAAAATTATATGAAAGTCATATTATAGATGTTCTTATTCCTTTAACTTTCAGTGAAAATGGTGAAGTATGTGGTAATTCTGCTGCTGCATTGGCCAACTTATGTTCTCGAGTTTCCAATGAACATAAACAATATATTTTAAATAACTGGACTACTCCAGATGATGGTATTTATGGATTCTTGCTTAGATTCTTACAAAGTGATAGTGCAACTTTTGAACATATTGCTTTATGGACTATTTTGCAATTATTAGAATCAAATAATCAAGAAATTAATTCTTTGATTAAAGATAATGAAGCTATTCTTTCTGGTATCAAAAATTTAAGTGCATCTCAACAATTACAATCTCAATCACAAATTCAACAATCCGATGATGATCAATATGATGATCCAAAGGTTGAATTATATAACTTGACACAACAAATCCTTCAAATTTTGGGTTAAACATGTCAACTAAAAGTGTCATTTAATTATATGTATTCAAACAAAAACAAAAACAAAAAAAAGAACCAAAAAAAAATAAAAAAACAAAAAAAAAATTAATACAGAAATAATTAAAGGAAGAAGAGAAACTCATAATATATCTTATGTTATGAGGTGATCAATCGACTAATTGACCATTAAATGGATGGTCTATAAACCATGAATGATGAGATTAACAAATTATATTGAGATTGAATCTCTTACAATACCAAGCCGCCAATCAGTTGGATCAAGGTATCCTAATATCGTACTCTTTAGTTCTACAGTGCCATTGCTAAGCACTAGATTTGCCTTTGCTCTATGTATAAGGAATTATGTATCTATTAATAAGGATCAAATGTAGACAATTAGCTTGAAAGAACCAGCTGGTTGATGTGTAATTAAGGGAACTGGTGATGTGAATAAAGACAATGTAGGGGACGTTAACCCAGGTGATAATGACTAGAATAAAAGTATTTGTGACTGGACTAAGCAGGTTCCATTGTGGCCTCTTTTTTCGATTCCTTTGGTTCCTCTGACTTTTTGTCCTCTGGTTCTTGTGGCTTCTGTTCTAGAGCTTTGGAGTTTTCCAAAGTGAGTTTTTTGAGGTCCTGCAACACTTCTTCCTCTTGCTTTGTATTGTTCATTTGTTCCTTTTCCTTCTGTTCCTTCTCTCTCTGTTTCTGTTGCTCTTCTTCCTTCTTTTCCTTCTTTTCCTTCTCTTTCTGCTCTTCTTCTTCAACCATCGCGTTGTACTCGTCTTCGGCTTCGTCGTCCGTCTCTTGTCCAACCAACATATCAGAAACTTCGTCGCTCTTTTTCAATTCTTCTTCTAGATCGAGCTTGAGGTCTTCGATGCTCTCGATGTCGATCTTGGAGTTCAAGCTCTTCAAGACCTTGGAGCTGTTGAGCAATTGTTCGTGGATATTGATATTCATATTGGTGTCGTTGATCTTGGTAAGAATGGCATTGAGCTCGGTAAAAGCACTTGAGCTGTTCTCCAAAGACTTCCTAAAGACCTTTCTTGTTCGGAGCAAGTGCTTGACCCGCTCGGTATTGTCTTTAGAATGCAATAACGTCCACATCTCCTCCTCCAACAGTAATATCTTCAGGATCATGGACTCGACCCTTTGGGCCAATTGGCCCACTGTGGCCTTCAAATCAACAATCTTCATTTCGTCTTCCCCGAGTTGCTCGTGGTCGCTTCCGTAGCGTATATACTTGACCAGATCAACCTCCTTCACCGTCATGTGCCTGGCTCGAATAAGGTACAACAACACGATATCAAAGTCGACCTTGGACAAGCCGAGCTTCTGTCGCAACAACTCGTACAACGTGAAGTTGTTGTGGAGGCTGCTGGAAAACGTCCCGCTGGCACCAATGTCCTGTCGTATAACATCGTCACATTTGGATGCAAGAACAGCAAGGTGGTCCCACCAGATGTACCGTTCGGCTACAAGCGAGCCATCTTTGGCAACAGGAGCAAACCGGCCACGTAGCCCATTGAGCCCCCAGGCTAGCCATTTCTGGGGCAAGAAGTAGTCCTGTAACAGCACTTGTTCCTGGTGATACTGGTATGAATCAGCAGTGTAGACGGAGTGAGGAACGAGCTGATTGCGGCCAACCAATTCGGTCAAGATGAGGCCCAAGCTGGCGGGCTGACCGTAGACCGGAAGCGCCAAGAGCTGGCCCAAGTCCGGGTCCTTGGTGGTTATGGATATGTTGGAATCGGGGACTTCTGGTCCCTGAATCAAGTCAGGGAAGAGATGAGCCCATGCCTGGATATTGGCGTGGTAGCCCTCGGGATTGAGCTGTCTGAGCTTTGAAAAGTCGCTGTAGAGGGAGTTGAGCCGCGACGGAGTGAAGTAGGCGCTGGAAGTGACGGTGGCGGTCATGGCAGCAGCAATAGCCAGGGTCGTTGTATAGGTGGTACTGGTAGTTTGGTGATAGTGATTGATTAGGGAGAGGTTAAGGAGTCTGGCGTGGGGTGTCGCGCGAGTCTCACTAAAATTAAACCCGCGAAAGAAATGGTTACCTCCAGATCTACTACCACCGATTAGAGAATCCTTCACTTGCAAGAGTCACCCACTCGAGCAAAAAAGGTTGATTGTTGGTCCCAGACCATTTGTTGAGCTATTACACGGGGGGAACACTTCAAAGCCCGAGATGTACCAAGAAAAGAAAGTTGTACGAACAGAGACATCTACATAAGTTTAATGAGCCAGGGAAACGAGCCGTCCATTCCAAGTATAATAGAAGGATAAACTCATTAATGATGATTTGGATAGACTCAACAGAGATAGCAAGAAAATTCTTCTGCCAGCAGCGGCCCAAGTATCCGCAAAGAGTCAACTTCTACTTAATATTCGTCCATTAAGATTGCAAAAATATTGGGTGCAAAAAGTGACTCCTGATGATTCTACAACCACATATTCACTGACAGAAATTGAAAGTAATCACAGGAGAACGACAAGTCAATTTGGATGCGGATCTTCACAACGAGGCTGAATACAATAATGGAGTAAATTAAGCCTAACGTTTGACGGTGGATACTAAAACCACAATGATACAGAGTTTAAAGGAGAGATTGGTTTCTTGATGATATAACATAAAAAATTGACCCAACAATTGAGTTCAAACTAAAACACATGTATTTTTTGGTGGAACTTGCATCACCACTACAATTGAATTCCTGATATGCGATGTATTTCAAAGTGGATTTTTATGTATTTCTTTCTTGGGGAAGAGCATGATAAGAAGAAGGACCAGAGAAATACCCAGATAAAAGAGTTAAAGCGTAGATAATTTAGCAGGGTAAGTTGCGGGACAGTATCCTTACTGGGAAATTTTTATCGGCCAAAAAACTGGCTTTTAGTGGTGAACTGCGGGGGGGGGGACTTTGCTAGTGCTGGTTTGATTGTCTACTGCGATTCTCGCTACGACTCTCCCTACAGTGAGGCTCGCTAGCGAGAGACATAGTGAGGGAGACGATTACATCACTAAGAGAGTAATCTGCCAGATGAGTAGTCACTATTGGCTAATACTTGGATCTCCTTCTTTGCTACTCGTTTCCTCGTAAATCTACACTTATTTATCTCGTATTTTATTATTATGTCTATTGTACATGGTCTATAGTGGTCGTTAGTCATGGAGAAGATTAGGCGCAACCATCATCACAAACTTAGTGATGTTCTGATGATGTTCTGATGTAGTAGTATTATCAGAGTAATGGAAATTGGATTCTAGTGTTATTCTCTAGTTTGATTTTTTTTTTCTTGTTATCTAATCCAGTAATTTCAAGCCATCAACAGATAACTCGATTTGGTCTCTTAAGGCATCCACCACATCTAAAATAGCAGTAGCAGCTGGCGAGTCAGCATAACTATCAAAGAAGGACACACCAGCATCACATGCCTTACCAATACGTGGATCTAATGGAACAGAACCAAGGAATGGAATGTTCAATTCCTTACATAATGCTTCACCCCCACCAGTGGTAGCCTTGAAAATCTGGGATTCTCCCTTACAGTTGGGACACACAAACCCTGACATGTTTTCCACCAACCCCAAAATCTTGATGTTTGCCTTACGGCAGAAATCGATCTCCTTTCTAACGTCTAATAATGCAACTTCTTGCGGAGTAGTAACAATAAGAGCTCCATCTATTCCTCCTTCTTTCATATATGTGGTGACCGATAAGTGTTCATCTGAAGTACCTGGAGGAGTATCTACCACCAAGTAATCCAAACGTTCACCCCAGTTGACGTCCTTCAAAAATTGTTTGATTAACCCGTTCTTCTTAGCTCCTCTCCAGATTACAGCAGAGTCCGGATCGGGTAACATGAAAGAAATACTCATCATCCCCAAGTTGTCAGCAACGTAAACAGGAGACCAACCGGAGTTGGACTGGTGGATGCTCTCTCCCTCCGCTCCCAACATTCGTGGTAATGAAGGTCCACAGATATCCAAGTCCATGGCCCCTACTTCTATATCTTCATCAGCCGCCAACGCCCACGATAACATGGAGGTGAAGGTGGACTTGCCGACCCCTCCCTTTCCGGAAAGAACAAGAACTTTGTGGTCAACTTGAGCCAACCGCTTGTTAATCAAGGGAAGATCAGGATCAGGTCCGACTGGTAATTGGGTAGAACAGATGCTTTGGTTGGCACAGCCGTTGCAGGCGTCGTCTTTACCAGCGTTTTCTGACTCCGGTCCGGGGCAGTGCTCCGGCTCCGCGGATTGGAGCTGAGTCTTGGTGAAGTCTTTGGATGGTGCCATAAAGAAAGTTGTAGATAAATTAGTGGTTTTAAATAGAGTCATGGTCTTAGTAATGATGGTGATCAGGTGATGGAGAGGGAATTATGTGCAGGATAGATTACGTAATGGTTCCCTTTTGCAAAATGGTAATAAAAGAATGCCAATAACAATCTTACAGATGAATAATATAAAAGAATATAAGATAAAAGTGAGAGAAATATTATAGTATTTAATATCTCATTTCTTAAATTTAAAAAGCATTATTTATTTTGAAGCAAACTTATTCTAATAAACTACTTATTCCACTTACTAAATTCAATATATATATATATGATTATTTATTATTTTGTGGTTCACTTATAAATATTTGTCTAAACTAGTAATACCAGCTGATCATGATATCGTTATAACATTGAAAAGGGCCATTTTTTTCAATATAAACCTAGAAATTAATAACACAATTGCAACTATTATTAAGTATAGAGCATAGATGGTAATTTTGAAAATAAAATAATAAATATACATCTAAATTAATTTGGTTTTTAACTAATATGAATTAATATAATCTGTAATATTTCTAGATATATCAATATGGTTTTATGATATATTATAAGTTATGGGATTATAGGTATAACATCTATAATATCAAGAGCAAATATTATACCTAAGCAAGCATATTTAGTATACCCACAATATGATAGGAATGTCCTACCTGATACTTTAACTCGATAGACAGGTCAAACAAAATAGACCTAAACTTGAGTGCCTTTTCTTTCGTCTTTCTTTGTTTCTACTGGTCTCTTTTAATGACTATATTAAATATATTAATATCTATACTATACACAAGCCTACCCAATACCGGTGATAAAGGGTACGCCAATTATGTTCTAGCTTGGTCAGTGTCTAACCTTACTCTATTTTAGTAGCTTTGAAGACGGACCTTGAAGTAGTTTCTTTCCACTTCTCCGAGGACCAATCCAAGTACTCTCTTTTCGAAGTTTTCTGGTAATTGATCTTGGTCAAGTGCTATATCACCAACTCTCTTGGAAACTATGTTCAATGCTCTCTTTGCTTGGGTACCAGATTTTTCCTTGGCCAATGGAATATTGTTCAATAATTTCTCCACGAGATCTGCTTCATATTTAGATTCTAACTTAATAAAGTTATGGTAAATCTCAGCTCCCTTGCTCCAGTCTGGTATTATAAGTCCTGATTGTGGGAATTCGGAGAGTAATTGAATGAGTTCCAATTTGAACTCTTCATTATTGGAAATTACGGTTTGTGGACCCAAATGCTCAATGATGCTGTTATGGGCTTCTTCCCACAATTCTGCTCTGACCAAGGCCCAAGCTTGTTTCCAGTAATCTCCCAGTTGCTTTTGCTGGTTAGCAACTGCTTCATTTATAATATTTCTTGGAATCTTATACACGGAAACAAGCTCTTCTTCTTCATCAACACCTCTGTCGGTATCCTTGATGTATTTGATATTGCCAATGATAAGTTCTCTGAGAGTTTCCTTGGCATTATCATCGTTGGTGATGTGTGCATTGACAAAAATGGCTTCTTTCCAGAATCCAACGTTGACCAAATATTTACCAAAGGTCTTGGATAATTCGTTATATTCAGATTGTTGGATAGAATACTTTTCAGCCAATACCTTGAGAGTGATCCACTTCAATTTATTGTTCAAACTACCAGATTTCAATAATTTTTCTGTTAATCCAGTAGCGTCAGAATTCACTTCATTGTAGAAAGTAAATATGTCAAGAACTGGATTGGATTCCTTGTTTTTGCTCAAGAATTCACTGATTAGATCAGGAACATTCAATGAGTTACCACCGTAGAAGATTCTTAAAGAAAGAGCCAAGCTCCATGGTAATTCTCCTAAGATTTCCTTAAAGTCACCAGCCAAAATTCTGTAAATCTTGACAATAGATTTAGGAATAGAATTCAAGGTACTAGACCAGTCTCGTAATTGATTTTGGGCCAAGGATCTTACAGTATCATCATCAGAATCAACCAAAGTCAAAATAACAGCAAGATGATCATTGTTGGACTTCGAAGCTGTTTCAATAGCAGCTTGTAAGTTACCAGCACAAAGATGAATAAAGATCAATTCCAATGGATCAGAGGACTTTTTGATGAAACTGGTGATCTCTTTTTTAGTGTAGAATTTCAACCAGTCTACCAAAACATCTTTATTCTTGATATCAGTCAATCTGGCAACCAAATCTTCATCAATCACACCTCTAAATTCAGGAGAGTTGGTATGAGAGTCATAGAGGGCAGACAACAAGGCAACCACTTGTTCTTCTTCGGATTGGCCCCTTGAAACCAAGTCTTTGAAGGATAAGTTACCACTGCTCCTGACGAATGGAAATCCGTTATCTCTTTCCACAATGGTAGATCTGGCTCTGATGTAACGGATGATGGTTGGAATATTAGTAGGATATATATCTTCTTCCGAGTCCAGTTCCACATCCTGTATAGGCTCTAAAGCAGGAGCAATGTCTGATTTCTTGGACTTTTCATTAAATTCAGAAAAGATCATATCATCAAGGTCGGACATGGTCAATGGCTTTGAAGATCTGGAATTGATCAATGGGTTCAAAGTGGAGTTGATATCACCCGCCAACTCCAATTGAATGAGCCAGTCCTTGGAAACAGGAACGTTGTGTCTTCCTTGGATACGTTCAAACACATCTTCGTTGGAGATTTCTGGTTCAAATGCCTTTTCATCCACAATATCATTCAAGTTGGTGTTTTGAGGAAGCAAGCTGAACATTTGCTTCAAGTGGTCGAAGTTGGCAGTTGAACTGGATGGGTTGGGAATATCGAAATCAACACTTTGTGGGCTCAGCGATCCGTCAGATTCATCTGAATCAATGGTGATGTCACTGACATGCGCATTCAATTGATTCATGGTTTGTTCTTGTTGGAACAATTGAAGCTGGTTCTTGATTTCACTGGCTACCATAGTTTTCTTTGCTGTCAATGGGTTTTCTTGCTTTCTTGATTCAGAAGACCATCCTCCTGGAACAGCATTGGTATGCAATATAAGTTTTTGTTTCTTGATTTCATTATCATATTTTTTACTTTCATATATTCTCGAATATTCAGAAGAGAATTGTTCTTCTTTTTCATCTTGCTTTCTTTTCTTTAAGATCAACGAATCGTATTCATCCTTATCTTCGGTTTCAAAATCCTCAACCAAACCCCAAACACTAAAATGTTTGACTTTGAATACCCACGTGAAAGTGATAGGATCATACGTGATGAATTCTGTACCCTTTTTCAGCTTTAAAGTCTTGATATGATCGTGAACTTGCACTCCTTTACGTGGTGCAATGGCTTCCAAGGTGATGGTAGCAGGAACGTTTAATCCAGAACCAAGTGCTTCGTTTTCGTGAGTGACAAGAACACTTTTTTCCAATTGAACATGTTCTTTGAA
The DNA here is from genome assembly GCA_030574995.1 of Suhomyces maxii. Classification (NCBI taxonomy): domain Eukaryota; kingdom Fungi; phylum Ascomycota; class Pichiomycetes; order Serinales; family Debaryomycetaceae; genus Suhomyces; species Suhomyces maxii. Next base: position 134,411 of record JAJMGC010000008.1, read on the forward strand.
GAGGTGCTTGTTTAAGGTGACACCCTTTTCTTCGGCCTTTTGCACTACCTTGGTAAGATCTACAGGGTAGTCGTATGAGATTTGACCAATTCCTACTCTGCCAATCAAGAAGTTATCCACATGGGCAAGTTGTTCAGGAGAGAGCTTGATCAATTCGGAGACAGTAGGAGAACACCAGTATCCGTCGTTGAGTTCCTTGGAGTCCAATTCGTTAACCACGTCGCTGGACTTGACACTGACACCACTCAATACTTGGGATGGTTTTCTTGGAAGCTCGTGGTCTTCATCTTCTTCACCGTCGTCAGAAGTGTCAAGGAACTTTTGGGACAGAACGGATTCGGTGACGATTCTTCTTCTCTTGGTATTCAAAACTTTGTCGGCGTTAATGAGATGGAACTTCAACGGTTTGTTTCTAATGATCAATTTTTTCATACCAGCACTTCCTCTTGGTGCTTGGTTGAGACGCAAGGACTTGGTTGGTGCTGATGGCTTGGACTTTGGTAGCATTTGCTGTTCGGTGGTTGCTTTGATGTAATTGGTAGGAGTGAACAAGCCCTTGATGGAGCTGAAGTTGGCCACGGTTGGGTTTCTCAACACTTTAAAGGTTTGACTGAGTTTGCCCAAAAGAGTGGATTTAGGCTTTTCTTCGCTTTTTTCGAGGTAAGAGTGTCTTCTCTTCTTTTCAGGGGAGTCTTTGGCTGATTTAGGAAACAAATTGGCAGTTATAGACTCGGGCATTTGTGGGCCTGGCTGCAAATTGGTGAAAACCTGGTCGTAGTTGTATGGGTTGGCATTCAACTGGATCGCTGGATTGGTTTGGTTGCTGGAAAGGCCTCCATTGACTCCAGTGTTGGAACCAATATTGGAGACACCTCCAGCACCAGATCCAAAGAGTCCTCCGGTGGTACCGAGAGTCGGTCTGCTGAGGCCGGTACTGGAGTTGCCAAAAAGGCCAGATGTAGTGTTATTGGTGGTGTTGGCACCGCCAAAGAGTCCAGATGAGGTGGTGTTGGCAGTAGTGTTGGAATTGCCAAAGAGGCCCGATGAGGTATTGGACCTGGCATTGGCCATTCCTGATGTGGCACTGTTGCCGAAAAGACCGCCGCCAGCTTGACCAGTCCCTGGTGCTCCTGTGTTTGATTGGGTGTTGGATCCAAAGAGTCCTCCGCCTATTGGTCCTCCAGTTGGACCAGGAGTTGCGCTTTTATTTCCAAATAGACCCGACGACGTATTTGCGTTTGTGTTGCTATTAAGGGCGGAATTGGCACTGCTGTTTCCAAACAACCCTCCAGTTGTGCCGGTATTATTGGCAGAATTGCTAGTACCAAATAATCCTCCAGTTGATGTTGATGAGGTGTTGGAATTGCCAAACAAACCCGATGTGGCGGGTTTCGTCGATGCGCCACTGAACGAGGCTGATCTGGGGAATCCGCCCGATGCGTTCCAGTTGTTAGAGCTGGTGTTACCCGAGCCGAAGAGCGACATGAATGGGGTTTATTGGTGTAGATGCTGTTGATAGTGTAGTGAAGATTGTTTGGATGTGCGGGACGCAAAGTACCGGGATGAGAGTTACGCGCAGATCATCAGACAAGAATTGCAACAAGGAGCGAATGGGACGATGTGAATACGCCGAGGAGTGAGCAGTTATGGTGACTTGGATGGATAATCTCGAGTCTGGGGTTAATTGGGCTTCTGGGGTATCGTTTAGATGGTGGAGGCCGGTTGTGTCTTAGTAAGATATTACGTAATACAGATAATTGAACCCAGATCACATCACGACAGAATAAGAGCCTTGATCATTCATGGCTGCTGGTGAGGATCAGCTGTGGCTTAAATGCCACTATTAAGACGTCCCAACCAAGCTTTGCCACATGTTTGCTGGAAATATACAAGTCAACAACAGCCTATTGGCTCCTATTTATCTCTACAAACTGGTCCAAGTCCCGTATCCAGCTACAACAACCTGCTGTCGTACCAAATCGTATAGCCTCCCTTTAGGTTTTGTTTTTTTTTTTTTTTTGCCTTCACCTGGACAGCTTCCCTAATACTACAGCAGTTAATCTTCTTACTTTTACTCAATTATTCTATAATACATAAACCGGATCAGATCCTGAATGCGACGAATTATCGACCTGAAAAAATCAGTCGATTGTCTGTCTCCATTCGTCCTTTGTGTTCACAAGCGGAGCAAGTCCGTTTTGCTTTCCATGAACAAGTCAAAGACACAGTCTTTTGTTTTTCTTTTTTTTTCTAAGTGTTTTTCTAAGTGTTTGTTTCCAATATGACAACAGTTGGGTGCTTACTCGTTGGTGAGTTCTAATTTTATTGATGGCTCAGCACAGTACCAGAATTTATCGAATTTTCTCAAATTACCTTTACTACTGTAGACCTTATTTGGAATACCCACATCGATCAAATAATGCAAAACTTCTCCGACTTCTAAGTGGCCGTTCTTATAGGCGTGAATCAAGCCTGTGATTGGCAAACCCATAGAAATACACCATTTACAGTTCATCTTTAAGGATTCATCCGAAAGGGTTCCTGAACCACCATCAATTCCAGAAGGAATATCAAGAGATAAAATCTTGGATTGTTGCATTGGTTCGTTGGCCCATTTCATAAGTGCTCTTAACTCTTGCTGGTCTTTTTCTTGGTAGAAAATGTCTTCTAAATGGTCATCGTAACCTTGCAAAGCATCGATAATTAATTCAACAGGGGTGTCTAATTGATGGTGTATGATATTTAATAAGTCTTCAAACTTGGAGGTAATGATCTTACCACCACTGTTTTCGAATAGCTTCCATTGGGTGGCCAAGTCCTTGTCTGAATCGTCGGTGTTGATGACATAAGCCAACACTCTAACCCCATGGTTGGTCAAATGACGACCAGTAGCAAAGGCTCGGGAGCCACATCTTGCACTACCAATCAACAAAAGCACCAAAGGTGGCAAGTTGTGATTTTTCTTGTTCAATCTACTGGCACCTCCCAACATCTGGGTGGTGATCAATTGAGAAAGATTGGTGGCCAACACTTCCGCCATGATACTTGGAGTCATTCCGTAAGATTCTGAGGAAAGTCTTTCAATTTCAACCAATTGCACAGGTGAAGACAATGGCATTGGACCAAGGGTGCTGCTGTGGACCAACTTGAGGTTTTGAGTGCCTACTTCCTTGTAAACAGGCGTGGAAGAATGGCTTGTTTTCTGTTTGACCAACTCTTCCTTGGTGACGTTGCCGATATTTTCCCAGTTGTCTGGGGCCTTTGTATCGAGGACCATTTCATCGTTATCGTACTTTTCCTTCTTGGTTTTCTTTGGTTTTTCAACCTTGTTGTGGCCCACCAATCTATCACCAGGACTAACGGTATCTCTCTTTTGAAAATCAGCAAACACCGACTTTTTATCGAAAACAGCATTGCTGGCGGCAAAGTCAAACTCGTTGTATGTCTTGATGTCTTCGCTCTTGGTGCCCCAATCTGGATCGGTAGATCCTGATGGTGATTGAGTCTTGCTCTTCTTGTTGCCTCTTGATTTGGGGGTATCGCTGGAGGGAGTGGATGCTTTGGCAAACACAATGGCGCTGTTGAGGGCTGAGGTATCGTTCTTCTTGTTCTTCTTGCCGTTTTTGATGAAATCTGGTGGAAGTCCAACTACTTTAAGGTCGGCAATCTGGGAACTGTTGACTTGAAGAAGAGGAAGCGATTGGCCAGGAAAGTTGGACTGGACAGCATTGGCAAGCGATATTTGTCGACTGTCGACTTGGGTGATGATACCACAGGTCTTTGTACCATCTTTGAGGATTAGATCGACTTGGAAGTTGACGAATTCCATGATGACGGGTGGTGCTGGAGTTGGGGGATTGATGGAATTTGTGTTGGTGGTGCGACAGAAAGGTAGTGTGGTCTCACTGGAGAATCAGGATGATAACTAGTCAGCCTAAGCAAAGCGTAGGTGCGCTTGTGACCGACCGATTTGGAGACTTACGCTCACATATGTCTAGCCCTCTTCAATTCGGCCGTAGGCTGCTGCTAAATCAATTCACCACCCTGGAGGAGGTGCTCTAGGCAATCACGGTTTGTGGCTGTTGTCCCAGAAATCTCTTCCTAGCGAGGTGTCAGTGCGACTGTAGGGGCGGACTGGAGAAAAAATAGAAAAGTGGAACACTGGAACAGTGCGACTCACTGGAAGATGGCCGTGGACCTAGCGACTCTGCCACCAGTAAGGACCAGAGCCAAGGACAGTGGTCTCACCAGAAATGCCAGCTCTCCCTAGCAATCGATACTGTGGATCTGCCACCAGTATCAATATCGACTGAACTGACCCACTCTGAGTACGTGGTTCCATAGTCACCTGATTTGCCTGATCCATCTGGCTCATTGGTCTTTCCATCTGTATCAAGTGCTTTTCGCAGTCACAGCTCCACACTATCAGCAATGTCCCCAATACGAACTGACTAATCACAATAGTGGATTGGTAAATGGGTTGCAATTCACGTCACAGATGTCCCGTGCCCCCCCCCCCCGTCGTCCCTAGAGCGAGAAGCGATGGCATCTTGAGTAAATACGATCTTTAGACGAGTCGCACCTGTCAAGTCTCACAACCCCAATTGCCAGTCAACAAACAGATTGGCTCTGGCCTATACGAGAGGCAGAACCCAACGCTACCATCAGCCATATGGTCGGTAATACGACGAGGGGCACTCTGGCCTTCGACAGAGCCAACGGTGCTACAGTAAGGAGACAGTACACACTGGAGAAGGTGGAACGGGATATCCTCACCAGGTGTCGCTATCTTTCTGGTGCCTGGCTTCGGCGTGAGTTCGCCGCAAGCCCGCCGTAGACCCCGCATCAGGTGCAAACTCGCGTGGGTCTGTCATAGTGTGACACTAGTACTGGCTTTTCAGCTGCCTCCCCACAGAGCTGCCACTTTTCTACCAGACGTGGTACCACCAACGACTACTACTCCAACAGGGTCCACGATGTTGCAGGCTATTTCCTTTTAGGGTTCCATCCCTCCTCCTTATCCTCTATGGCGTCTTTGGCCTGCCGCCACCTTCCCCTACCGACTTCTCTTGCTTGTAACTTCTAAACTCGCTTGCCAACCGCCTACCCAACCAAGGATCAGTACAACGGTTTAATTGCATCACGTCAACCATCTACTGCACCTCTACATACATAACACCCCCACCTTCCATGCTTCTAATGTTCACCCCCCTTCATTCCAAAAAAAACCTTAATTATACCAAATTCCCTATGACTGAGCTATCCTGTACATTTGGTAACAAATTACTAACTTTTGTTGTTCCATTGCCACTGTCCCACACCACCCATAAAATAGAACCTCCATAGATTTTCTCTGGATCCCCATCACGTGCGGCTCGCCCTTTTTATATTATCAACTTTTTCAATTTCTGATTGATTTCTTTACAGTTTTTTTTACCAAACATGTCCAATTCTAAGATCCTGGATGCCCCTGTGGGCAACCAGTCCTCCACCAGCTCCAAAGCTACTCCAAAAAAACTCACACCAAGAGATATCTTTTTATATATTCCTAACTTGATCGGATATGTTCGGATTGTTAGTGGTGCTCTTGCCTTCATTTGTATGAAGAACCATCCAATTTTCACCCTTGTGTTCTACGGAATCTCGGGATTCTTAGATGCTTTTGACGGCTGGGCCGCCCGTAAGTTCAACCAAGGTACAAGATTCGGTGCTGTCTTGGATATGGTCACTGATAGATGTGCTACCTCGTCATTGATTGTATATTTGAGTTTGATCTATCCAAGTTTCACTTTTGGATGGCAAGTATTGGTTTCCTTGGATTTGGCTTCTCATTATATTCACATGTATGCCATGCTTTCCAATGGTTCTGCCAGTCATAAGAATGTGGACTCTGAGCAATCCAGGATTTTGTCATTATATTACACCAATAGAAATGTTTTATTTGTTGTTTGTCTCGTCAATGAAATGTTTTACGTGGCCCTTTACTTACATTACTACAACTTCTTCTGGTTGGGTACAGTATTGGCATGGTTAAGTGCTCCAATCTGGTTCTTTAAGCAAGTTGCCAATGTTATCCAGTTAAAGGGTGCTGCCCTCATTTTAGCCAAAATGGACGCTGAAGAAAAATCAAAATAGTCAACACATCTTGTATCTTATGAATATATACCTGCATCCACTGGCAATTTCTGTATTGCAAGTGGGTTGTTGAAGTAATTATTTGAAAATATTTGTTTGAAACTATTTGTAGTAAATGACATCTTGTTGTTATGGACCTCGGTCCTGTCTGTCATGGTTGGAGTAAATATATCCATAAATTTATAGACTGAAAATGGTGACCCGACCAAATAAATATATTATTATGCTGGAACTACAAGTCTGCAAATGGACCATGGTCTGTCTATCTTTGTGATATATAAATATCCAACTTCAATTCGCAGCCACATCTTTAGTATGTAGTAGTTTTAGGTACTCTTGTGATGCTATACCATACTTAGAACATACATATAATTTTGGTCATTGTGCACATTCATATATGGCAAATAGCTCATTCTATCAACTTCATTGAAACTGTATTTTTGCAGCTCTTTTCAATTCTATCATCACATGTGATGTATTTATTTGATGGCCAATTCTCGGTCTCGTATATTTTACGATACACTATTATTTGACATATCCATATTCACTTTCGTCCCTCTTTCTCAACAATAACTTTTCAATAGCCTTCTCAGAATGCTCTTGCAAACTAGCTTCCCCCTTGATGCTAGCTACTTCCTTTTCTAGTTCGAAGCACTTGGTCAACATGACCATATTTGACAGACTTTTAAACCCAACTATACTCAAGTTAAGATATTGCAAAATTTGGTTAAACATAATACTTGAAGGCTCTGCTTTATGAGATTGAAAGCAACTCTTGGCCAATTCGAAGTAGCCTTCAGAGATTAAATCCTTATTTCCAACTGAAATGATCATTGGAATTGCTTCTTCTAGTAACTCATAACTCTCTTTGTAATAGTTCATAGCATTCAATGTGCTCACCAAAATGATAAAACCTTCAGTCAAAAGGTTTTTAAAGCCCATTTCTTTCGCTTTTTGTAATTGATGTATAATTAAGGTGAATCCCTTACTATAATTTCCAGTTACATAGAAAATCTTGCACTTTAATAAATTCAATTTAATAATAAGTGAAGTATCTGACCAAGCAGTGGCTAAGAAATCAGAAATCATCTTTAATGCTGCCGAATAGTTCTCAATGCATATTTCTACTTCTATTCTCATAATTAACAATTCGTTCGTCAACTCTAGTTCTTTAATTTCGTTATCTTCAAGGATCTTAATGAGTTCATGACATATCTTATATCTTCCTTTATTCATATTCAACTTGATAGTTAAAATAAGGCTTCTTATTTGAATCGAATTGAATAGAGAATGGTCTGTGTTTATCACTTTTTTCTTTAACTTTTCGAGCTTTTGAAGTGCTATTTCTGGCTCTCCTTTCATAAAGCTCAAATAATTCGAACGAAGCTGGGTTGATAATATTTCATTTCTTTTATCGGTTGATTCCATTGATATTTCATTATAGGCTTCACTCAATATAGGTACACCAACTTTGTTCCAAATTGTGGAGTTCAACTCTGTGGATTTGATGAAGGAGGATCTATTATCATTGATGGAAATGTAGAGAGACTTCAAAATAGTTTCAAAATAAGAAAATGGAGTTCTCTCTTCTCCATTAGTCATTGGTTCACCGCGATTTATTATCTGTAAGGTTGCAAAATTATAACTCATGGCATGCAACAGAAGAGATACCACTTGAGATTTCTGGATCAAAAATGTTAACAATTGAGATTCGTTATTGTTGTTATAGAAGCTTTGTCTTCTCCACAATTCAGGTTTGTTCTTGATGAAATTGAATAACCACGAGAGAATGTAGGTCAATGTCGAATTGTCTTTATTTTCTCTTGCAACCGAAATGGCTTCTTCTATAGAGTCGATAGCTTTTTCGTCTTCTCCAAAGAATTGATGCAAGGAAGCTCTTGATATTAATGCAAAATGGTAGAAATACTTGGAATTGTTTGATACCATATAATCAAAATATTGATGTAAAGCTTCAAAGGCTCCATTGTAGTTAGATTGGCTCAAGTATTCCAAGTATTTGATGTAATAATACGATGGTAAATTATTAAAATTAATGTTTTGAATCAGGCATGTGTTTGAATTAGGAGAGGTCATCAAGGTCATAAGTTCTTTAAGTACTTTTGGAGTTGGAGTACCATAGCTTTCGAGTAAATAAATTTGTTTATCGAGTAGTACTTGGAGATTATGTTTTGGTACAGGTATTAATTTGACATTATCATCCAGAGATCCGTCTGGAGTAGGTGTTTGTAGTATTACTGAGGAACCCAAGTTTTCTTTCAATTGTTGGTTCAACTTGGCAAAGAGAGACTCGTCATGGTCTTGGTTTTCGTTATTTATGGTGACATTTCCGATTATTCCTCCCATCAGTATGAACATATCTCTTGTTGGTTCTCTATATCCTACCAATGCTTCATATAGCAAGAACAGCTCGTCGAATTTGAGTAGACGGAATGCTGTCACCACTTTATAGATGAATACTCCAATCACGGATCTGGATGATACTTGTTTTATCTGGGAATCATTGTTTTCATATACTTCTGTAGGTCCCATAATGAAGTTTGCAAATCCTGAGATACATGTATCCAAAGCTTCTACTGAGTTGATGGCCCATAAGGTGTCTAGGAGGAGTTTTTCGAGGTCTTCTGAGTCTTGTAACGCTTGATCGTCTCCATCATCGTTGACAGCCTTACTAATCAAGTAGCAGAGATCTGAAAGGGTCGGTACCACTACCAACTGGTCATTTTGGTCGTAGATCAAGTTGTTTTGAATGAGGTTGACTAGTACTCCTAAAACTGAGCTTAATCGTATATCTGGAATGCGATTGTTGCAGTAAGCATCTATAAGCACGAGTGTTGCGATCTTGTGGGGCGATAAATCTTCAGTAAGGAGAAGCTTGACCCTTTCGTTGATCATTGTGAACAATCAGTCCCGATGGTTGATACAGTAGTTGGTGATTTCCAGTTGAACTTTGTAAGCGCGACCCAAACAAACAAACAAATATCAACTGGTTATGACAAAGAAAGGGACAGAGAGTAGAAAAGGGAGAAGATAAAAGAAATTGAAACGAAAGAAGTGAGAAAAAATAGATTGAGGTTAAAGTAAAGGAAGAAGATCACTAAAAGAAAAGTAGTACAAATAATTTGATCCAGAAAGTGGGAATTGGCTGCTTTAAGTAGTCTGGTGTAGATGGCTGTAAAAAGTAGTATATTTTAGCATCAAGTCGCCACGTTATGGGGTGCCGGGGTGTACCATAAAGCAGCATATGAGTGACCAAATAGCAGGGTATAAAAGGGATACGTAAGTAGGAGAATTGACGAAAAGCTTAGAATTCTCAGAGTACTAGAAACTGGGTTATAGTCGTACCGTTGAGTATGGCAATAAATTCATCTATGACCATCTACAATATTCTGAATTATCTAAAAGCCCAATGACGACTTAGTAACAACCAAATAGCTGCACTATGGTCATAAGTGTCGGTACAAATGAGTTTATCCTCTTGTGGGCAGAATACTGATCATCTGGTGATACGGAAAATAGCTGCAAATATCAAACTGGTGGTCCTATAGTCATGTTCTTTGTGCAAGAAGTGATACCCTAAACAACTATTCGACAATCAGGGGTTCTCCAATTCTTTCTATGTTTGTTTTGTCTATTCTCTATATTTTTATACACTTACTCGTCATCTTCGTCGGAGTCTCCACCAACATCGATTTCTGGCATTTCAAAGTCAGAACCCTCATCTTCAGAAGCGGCTTCGGTGGTCTTGGTAACGGTGGTAGTGGTCGTAGAACCAATGTTTTGAATTGGAGCAACTGGCTGTGGAGCAACTTCGATTATCTTCTCTTCAACTTCGACTTCAACTTCTATCTTGTCTCCAACAGCAGTTGGTGCGAAGGCCACAATGTTTTCTTCCTTGACTTCCTTGGTAACAAACACCTTGGTTTCGTCTGGAATTTCCACGTCTTCAACAGGCTTGGTCAATTCAGTGACAGTAGTGGCGTCAGTGACAGAAGCAGCATCACCGGCTTCTGGTTCAGTGGTTTCGGTCTTTCTTCTCTTTGGAGAAGGTTTATCTTCCTTTTCTTCTTCCTCATCTTCAAAGGCTGCAAAATCAGTTGGGGCTTCGATTTGCTTGATGTAAACTGGCAAAGGAGGGAATCTAGGGTTGTTGAAGACACTCAAAAGTGGATCTTGTGGAATCAACATGGAGATGACAGGAAGCAATGAAATCTTTTCGTATCCTGGGTACAACACACTGTTGATCAAGAGGGTTCTCAATTCTTCAGGAACAGCGTTTTCGTTGCTGTAGTATTTGGCATTGACGGTCTCCAAGATCAAGTATCTCATGATTTTGTAGTGTTGGGTTGGTGGTAAGTTGACCTTGGTGATAATAGAGTTCAAGAATCCACGAACAACCTTGATGGTGGCCTTACCGATGGTTTCCACGAACAAGTGTTGATGAGACAACAAATCGGCCATGGCGACGGAATTGACGTTCTTCTTCTTCTTTTGCTTCTTGCCTTGAGGTTGTTGATCAGCCTTCTTGGCGGGTGGTGCAGCACCAGTATCGAGTCTTGGTTCCACAAGCAAAAGGGCAGTGTCTACAAGTCTTAACAATTGGGAAGAGTCACCCAAGTTGCCAACCAAGGACAAGTAGGTTTCAACACAGGATAAGAGGGAAACGGCAAGTTCTTCGTTGATCAAGAGCTCGTTGTAGTCGATCTTCTTGTTCTTGAATGGAACCAATACTTCCAAGAAAGACAAGATGTTTGTCAAGTGAGGTAACATGTTTCCTTTATAAATCAAGGCCAAGTTTTGCAATAACTTGACAGAATTGAGTTGGTTTCTCAAGATAGTAGCCTTGATAATGCCTCTTAAAGACTCATCTCTGACATCGAACTTGAACTGTAAGAATCTGAGGTTGATAGAGCAGATCAATTCGTTCAAGGTGACGATCATTCCAAGAGGAACTCTGACAGTGAAAGGAGTTTCGACAGCGACATAAGTGGCAAGAAGACTGAGGAGGATTTCGATATTGGTGGAGATTTGGAACAAGGTTTGTGGTTGGTTAACGTCCAAGCTCAACAGAGAAACAAGCTTTTTGGATCCGTTGGATGGGATCTTTTGCATCAACTTGCTGATATCATTATCATCATTAAGGTTCAAGAACTCACTGTAAACGGCCAATATAGAGACAACTTCTTTGATAATATCTCTGACGTTGGTCTCCCATTGGGCTTCTGGTTCACTCTTTTCTATCACTGGTAAGATAGCCAAGGCTCTCAAGATAGAAGACTTTAACTTTTGAGGAAAAGAAGTAAACTCTGGTAAGTTCAAGAATTCAACTAATCTGGCTTGTAGTTTGTTAGCAAAAGGTCTGAAGGTGGTAGGGTGGTGCTTGATGAAAACATAAAGGGAGTCGATGACCAAGGTTGGTCTGAGGTGCAAGTTGTCGAGGTATCCAGAGATAATGGTAGGCAATCTTGGAGTTAAGATTTCTCTGGTAAGGGTTGGCTTACCTCTTATTTGTTTACATATATAGTTGATGGTTTCCACAGTATTGCTGAAGATCTTGATGTCGATGGTTGGGTTATAGTTGTCTAAGTTGGCAAGAAGTTGATCAAGCAATGGGATACCGTGATTGGACAAGATGGTGTAGTTTTCGGCCAAGACTCTGATAATATTGGTACCACACCATTTGGTATATTCATCTGGGGAACGGGTGAGATTTAAGGTACGGGAGATCAAGTGGTTAGTTTCAGACTTGGTAATGTTAATGAGAATTGACTTATCATTGTGAAGAGTAGACACAATAGGAAGGATGGACTCGGGAGAAGACTCGAGGGCCTTAATTATGATGGGAAGGGGAAGTGACATTGTATGAATATCAATAGACTCGTCAAAACACTTGGTGTTCGTTATGAATTGGTTCGGTAAATAGATTTTCAGATTCTGGAGATTTTCAGATATGTGCGATGAGGTGAAAAATCGGAGATGCTGCGAAAAGGTGATAGAGGTAGATAAGTGTGGGGGAAATAAACATAAGGAATGAAATGGGACGAAATTTGGGGATGAGCATGAAATTTGTGTGGCTTGCTACATATTTCAATTTGACTGGATTGGTAGGTCAACAGTTCGAAAGAAGTTGGTGGAATGTATGGGTTGGTAAGTATCCGGTGCACCACTTCGCACTATATGGTAGACAGAGGAAAGAAGCATAAAGAGATGGAAATGCTAAATTGCTGTATGAGTGAATGAAGCTTGGTTCCACTGCTTTTATCTTTGCTTATCTTTGACTTGATTTTCATTTTTGGTAAAGATTGGTGGGATTAGTTGTAGATATTAACATGACACAAAAAATGGTTGCGAAATACTGAAAACAATATTTAGGCTAGTCGACGAACAGGTTCATGACGAATGAAACGGTTGATTACCACTTCTCTCCTCTAAGTTGAGAATATTTGGAATCGGAAAATGTTTGTATTTTTCAGAATTTTACAATTTCTAATAATTGTATGGTATTTTTACCTCACAAATGGGTTCCTAAAATACCTCGCTAACAGATCAAAGACTTGGAGCCATTTCCATTTCCACTTACTATTACTTGTTGCTTGTCATTTGGAGAAGAAAACATATGAAGGTGTCATATTCAATATTGAATACAATCTTTTATTAAAATTTCCAAAGTCATCTTCCCATAGACCAATTCTCCAAGGTTATTCACATAACTATAGTAATTCAAGAGCCCTTACGTCCCAATATCATCACTCTTATACATTGATATAGTCCGCAAAATTTCATTGTATCATTAATTACCGAAATTTTCATCATAATACCCAAAATGCAACTTGAGCGACTTATGCCAAACATTATTGAAAATTAGTTCAATAATTAAAGGGCGTGTGGTCTAGTGGTATGATTCTCGCTTTGGGCGACGATTCAGTTTACTGAATTGAACTACAAACATGCGAGAGGCCCTGGGTTCAATTCCCAGCTCGCCCCATTTTTTTGGATGAGATTTCCATATTTTTCACTTTTCAGTCCAAGTTGCTCAAACATCAACCTTACCTAGTGCATTACATCATTTTTTCCTGGCTACTCGGCCCGCATTTGGATCTGTTGGCCTCAAATTCGGCATGACACTGTTCCTAGTTTGCACTATTCTGGCCCATTTTGGAACGATGAGGTAGTAATATATGTGTAAGTGCATCATAGATGGTTAACCACAACAACTGAAAAATATTTTTGATATACTGTACATGATACACAGACGGAGTTTACCGAAGTGACACCCCATCAATATCCATCCTATCCACTTATTATGCCTTTATTTCCGCTATTGAATATATTGATGCTATGGCTGACGGTCTGGAGTGGAAAAATAAGACATCTCCTTAACATTCTCCAGTGCCCCACTTTTTCTCGCACTCAAGGAGTCCGATGCACAGAACACTCTGAATTCCTCAACACACACTATCACCCCGTCCCCCGCGGCCTGTGTTCATAGTTGCTAGTCTAGTTTTGTGTCCACTAAATTAGAGCCATAACCCATAAATCCAAGTAACTCCCACCTTGCTCCAGATTACTTTGCTTTCCCCGAAAAACATAAAAACCAATTACTTCGTTTTCTTCTAGCCTTGAAAACAACTTATTTGACTTTGACATCGTGATTCCTTAGAAGAAAGATAGCAATGACCAAAAGGACCATTCTCTTTCGTTTAAGTAATTCCGGTCAACCCGTTGACCAAAGAGGGTCTAAGAGTGGAGTGTTGATTTTACCATCATTGGCACTTCCAAAGAACTTCAAAGAAGGAGGTGAATTATTTGAATTAAAGGTCCAATTGAATGCTGCTTCTGAAGTTACTAGAAAAGGTGTTTTACACGTGAATATTCCAAAAGATTATTCTACTCCATTTGCTAGAAATTCTTATGAAACTTATAATATTGATACTTCATTCCATAACGATGTTTCGGTCTCAATTCCTGTTTATAAACCAGGTGCTTACAATTATTATATTGAATATGTTGATACTAAAGGTAAGCCATCTCGTACTGAAAAATTCTATTTCACTGTTCCTCCACATTTACACATTAATGGTGAATACTTGGCTTTCAATGCTATCAATATCGAATCAGTTATTTCTAAATGGATTGGTCCTTTGGCTAATTGGGACGATTTCTTCGCCAATGTTGCCAAGAAGGGTTACAATATGATCCATTTCACTCCGTTACAACAAAGAGGAGAATCCCAATCTCCATATTCCATTTATGACCAATTGAAATTTGACCCAGAAATCTTTGACAGCAATGAACAAGCCAATAACGCCGTTGCTTCTCTTTTGGACAGACACGGTTTACTTTCCTTGACTGATGTGGTATGGAACCACACTGCTGACAACTCTGCCTGGCTTAGAGACGCTCCAGATGCCGGTTACAACGCCGAAACTGCACCTCATCTTAGAGCTCCAATCGAATTGGACGGTGCTTTGCTCGAATTCTCCGAAAAGCTCGAGTCTTTGGGTCTTCCAATCGATATCCGTAACGAAAACGATATCAGAATCTTAATGGACGCCATTGAATGCCACGTTCTTGACAAGCTCAACTTCTGGGAATACTATGTCTTTGACAGAAAGGCCGAAATCGCCAAAATTGAAGAACAACATAAGAACAACAAGGTCAATCCAGCGGAAATTCCAAAGGATGTTGATACAAGTGACTTGACTGCCCTTGCCAAGTACGTGTTAGAAACGGCTAATGTTAACGAAAAGGTGATCATGAGAGACCGTTTCTCTAACCAATTGGACGGTGAAAAGTTCTTGAGTATCTTGTTAGCATTGTTTAATGAAGGTGCCGACTTTGAAACCATTGAAAGCAAGGCTGGTAAGATTATTGACGAAATCAACGTCTCATTATACGCAACCTACGATGACGATATCTCCAGCATTAAGAACCAAATTGCGGGCAGAATTAGATTCCTTAGATTGGAAGACAGTGGTCCAAAGTGGGGCACTGTTTCCAAGAAGTTGCCATTGACCGAACCATACTTTACCAGATTTGAAGACAAAAATGGTAAGAAGTGGGCACTTGCCAATAACGGTTGGATCTGGGGTGGAAACCCGTTGATTGACTTTGCTTCTGACAAGTCCAGAGCTTATATGAGAAGAGAAATCATTGTTTGGGGAGATTGTGTCAAGTTGAGATACGGTACCAAGAAGGAAGACTCTCCAGTGGTCTGGGACAGAATGATTGGTTACACCAAGATGTGTGCAGCCACTTTCGACGGTTTCAGAATCGATAACGCCCACTCGACTCCGCTCCATGTTGGTGAAGCTCTTCTTGATGCAGCCAGAAGTGTCAATCCAAACTTGTATGTGGTTGCTGAATTATTCAGTGGTTCCGAAGAAATGGACAAGATGTACGTCGAAAGATTGGGTTTGAATTCTCTTATCAGAGAAGCCATGCAAGCATGGAACGTAGCTGAATTGTCTACTTTGGTGCACAAGCACGGTGGTAGACCAATTGGTTCTTTGACCTGGTTACCATTGGACGATTTCTCTTACCCAGCATGGAGAGAACCTATCAAGGACCGTTATGCTGACTCCTATAGTGAGTTGGAGATCCCTAAGATCTTGTCCAGTCAAGCCCCACATGCCTTGTTCATGGACTGTACTCACGATAACGAGACTCCTACACAAAAGAGAACCACCGAAGATACTTTGCCAAACGCTGCTTTGGTAGCTTTCTGTTCTTCCGCCGTTGGTTCCGTCTACGGTTACGATGAATTGTATCCAGCCTTGTTGGACGTTGTTAACGAACATAGACAGTACGCCCTGGCTGATAACGGTATCGGAGAAGTCAAGAGAAAGCTTAACGATATCAGAAAGCAATTGGCTTTGGAAAGTGAAGATATCTCCAGAGATCACGAAATGTACATCCACCATGAAGGTCAATATATCACCATTCAAAGACACAACTCCAGAACCGGTAAGGGTTGGTTCTTAGTTGCCAGAACCAAGTTCACTCAAAATCCAGAGCACCAAGTCTTGAATCCCCCAGTTTTGGGTGGTACCAGAGTCAGAAGTGAGTTCTGTCACACCTTGAAGGTTACTGGTGAATACAAGCGTGATGAAGAATTCCTTACCGGTGTTCCTGGTAAGGTTGTTGATATTCCAGCTCCTCAAATCGAGTACAATGGTAGGGACTCTATTATTCACATAAATGACAGTACCTTTATTCCTGGTTCTATTGCTGTGTTCTCCACCGAAGTCCCAGATGTTGATTTGACTTTGGATAATTTTGTCAAGGAAGGTGCTATCCATGCCTCCAAGGACCTTGACTTGTATGACTTGAATGCCTTGTTGTACCGTTCCGAACCAGAAGAACGTGATGCTAGTGGTGGTGAAGACGGTACCTACAACATTCCAAACTTCGGACCATTGGTCTATGCTGGGTTGGAAGGTTGGAACTTGGCACTTAAGCACGTTATTTGGGAGAACAACTTGGGTCATCCAGTCTGTGACCACTTGAGAGAAGGTGAATGGGCTTTCGACCATGTTGTAAACAGATTAGACAAGTACGCCAAGCACTCTGTAGGGTTGGCCAGGTTCCAAGAATGGTTCAAGGCCAGAATCGACTCTATCAGAATCGTTCCATACTTCTTAAGACCTCATTACTTCTCTTTGGTCGTTGGTATTGCTTACGAAGCTGCTAGATTTAGAGCCTTAAGAAACATTGAAATCAAGCTGATCCAATGTGGTACCAACTTCGTACAAAAGCTTGCTTTAACTACTGTTCAAATGATCGGTAGAATGAACAACACTTCACTTGTTGCTACCGAACAAACTCCAAGTATGGCTGCTGGTTTACCTCATTTCAGTAACGATTACATGAGATGTTGGGGTAGAGATGTCTTTATTTCTTTCAGAGGTTTAATGTTGGCTACTGGAAGATACGAAGATGCCAAGGGTCACATTTTGGCCTTTGCCCAAACCTTGAAACACGGCTTGATTCCGAACTTGTTGGACGCTGGTAGAAACCCTCGTTATAACGCTAGAGATGCTGCTTGGTTCTTCTTGGCTGCTATCCAATCTTATGTCAAGCATGCTCCAAACGGTATTGATATTTTGGATGAAAAGGTCAAGAGAAGATTCCCATTGGACGATACTTTCATTCACTACTGGGATAAGAAAGCTTTCAGTTATGAGACTTCTATTAGAGATATCATCTATGAGATCTTGGCTCGCCACGCCAAGGGTATCAAGTACCGTGAAGCTAATGCTGGTCCTAACTTAGACTCTCAAATGACCGATGAAGGTTTCAATGTTGAAGTTTACATCGACTGGAAGACTGGATTGGTCCATGGTGGTTCTCAATTCAACTGTGGTACTTGGATGGACAAGATGGGTGAAAGTCAAAGGGCTGGATCCAAGGGTGTTCCAGGTACTCCAAGAGATGGTGCTGCCATTGAGCTTCAAGGTTTATTGAAGTCTGCTTTAAGATGGGTCAACCAATTACATGATGAAGGTAAGTTTGAATATACTGAAGTTGAAAAGGACGATGGTACTAAGATCTCTCTTAAGGACTGGGAACAATTGATCCAAGACAACTTCGAAAAGCACTTCTACATCCCTCATGATCCAGCTGATGACCACAAGTATGTTGTTGATCCTTCTCTTGTTAACAGAAGAGGTATTTACAAGGATTTGTTTAGATCTGGTAAGCCATACGAAGACTACCAATTTAGATCCAATTTCCCAATTGCCATGGTTGCTGCTCCTGAATTATTTACTCCAAAGAACGCCTTGGATTCCTTAATCTTGGGTGATAAGGTTCTTAGAGGTCCTGTTGGTATGAGAACTTTAGATCCATCTGACTGGAACTATAGACCATACTATAACAACGGTGAAGACAGTGATGATTTCTCTACTTCCAAGGGTAGAAACTACCATCAAGGTCCTGAGTGGGTCTGGTGTATCGGTTACTTCTTCAGATCTTACTTGTACTTCAACTACATGGTTAATCCAGATGCTTGTAAAACCAAGGATGGTATTCCAACTGTTGAAATCTTGACTGGTCTTAACGAAAGACTTCAAGGTCACATCAAGTGGATCAACGAAAGTCCATGGTCCGGTTTGACCGAATTGACTAACAAGGATGGTGCCTTCTGTGGTGACTCCAGTCCTTCTCAAGCCTGGAGTACCGCTTGTTTGTTAGATTTATACCATGACTTGTGGAACGAAGAGGCCTACCAAAAGCAAAGTGACTAAATAGATGCTTAGATAGATGTTTATGATTTGTGAAGAAAAAAAAAATAAGCTGAAAAATATAATGCTAATAATAATGGAGGACCTGTGATTCACGCTGAGGCCCACAAGGCTGTAGTTATAGGGTTCGGTGGTGTATAATTGGTGTGGTTATTGCTGCAAAAAATGGCCGGAACTGAAAGGTCCCACCGGAAATACCAAAACCGAACCTGGAAGATAAGGATTATCACGTGATTTTTCACTTCAAGTGGCTGTATCATTTCAGGATCAGATACGCATGGTCAAACTTAACCGCGGTAAGTCCAGGACAGATCACCTATTGGTATTAAATGTATATAGCTAAGGAAGCATCGTGGCAGTGGCTCCGTTCATCCATGAAATTGTGGACATCCAACACAAACAGACACAACATAGACATTTTATGTTGGTAGTTTCGGGACATGCGCTTAATCTACTACTTCTAGTTAGCATGTACAGGATGCAATGTGAGACTAAATTGTGGGGGAAGGAAAAGGTTCAAACATGATCTAGCATAAGTTATTGGAAAGATGTTTGTACCTTATATAACTTTACTTCAATTATAATATCATATGTCACTTGTCACTTATGACTTTACGTTCCATGTCTCCTACATATCGTAAGGGTGCTATCTGCAGACTCTAAATCTAGATTTGAGTTTTCAGGTGCATATGATATCGAATATCGAGTATCCATGGAAAATTGGGGTTACAAGTGGGGCAAAAAAACTAGCTGTAACGCCATCTGACATTTTCCAAAGTGGCCCCAATGTGCACCCTATTGAGATCTTATACTCTCTCTTCGTACATGGTACATTATACATTGCCCATACATTTAACGCACCGAAATCCCGTATCGGTTAACCGCCATTGCTATCAAGTTTGACTTCGCTACGGACCTGGCCTGCCGCCAGTGTGCACAAAGCCTCTCCCCCGCCATTCTACCACCTATATAAATACCAACCCTATTCCCAGTGGTTTCTTGTTTTACATCCATCTATTCAACCTCATAGACGTCACCTCCTTCTAAGATAGCTGTATCATGTTGTCTAGAGTATTGAAGAATCGCCAATTGGCCAGGACCATCCGTCTTACGAGATTTCAATCTACCCTCTCGTTATCTTCCACTATTTCTAGTTACCCCACAGATCACACCAAACCAAGTGATGAACCATACCTCACCCCTAGTTTTGTTGACAACAAGTTTATTAAGTCTGAATCCAACACTTGGTTCGAGATCCATGATCCTGCTACCAATTACGTGGTCCTGAAGGTCCCACAATCTACTCCTGAAGAAATGGAAGCGGCCATTGAAAGTGCTGCAAATGCGTTCCCTGGCTGGAGAGATACTTCGGTGATTAAGCGTCAAGGTATTGCTTTCAAGTTTGTTCAATTGTTGAGAGAAAACATGGACAGAATTGCCTCTGTTATTGTGTTGGAACAAGGTAAGACTTTTGTAGATGCTCAAGGTGATGTAACTCGTGGTTTACAAGTTGCTGAAGCTGCTTGCAACATCACCAATGACTTAAAGGGTGAGACTCTTGAAGTTTCTACTGATATGGAAACCAAAATGGTCAGAGAACCATTGGGTGTTGTTGCATCCATTTGTCCTTTCAATTTCCCAGCTATGGTTCCTTTATGGTCTCTTCCATTGGTCTTTGTTACTGGTAACACTGCCGTGGTCAAGCCATCTGAAAGAGTTCCAGGTGCAGCCATGATCATTGCTGAATTAGCTCAAAAAGCCGGTGTTCCTCCTGGTGTTCTCAACATTGTTCATGGTAAACATGACACTGTTAATAAACTTATAGAAGACCCAAGAATCAAGGCTTTGACCTTTGTTGGTGGTGATAAGGCAGGTAAATACATCTACGAAAAGGGTTCCGCCTTGGGTAAGAGAGTTCAAGCCAATTTGGGTGCTAAAAACCATTTGGTTGTCTTACCAGATGCCGATAAGCATCAATTCGTGAATGCTATTACTGGTGCTGCATTCGGTGCTGCTGGTCAAAGATGTATGGCTATTTCTGTTTTAGTCACAGTTGGTAAGACCAAGGAATGGGTCGCTGATATTGTTAAGGATGCTGCCGCATTAAAGGTCGGTAGTGGTTTTGATAAGACTTCTGATTTGGGTCCATTGATCAATCCAGAAGCTCTTGACAGAACTCACTCCATTATTGAAGATTCTGTCAAACAAGGTGCTCAATTACTTTTGGATGGTAGAGGTTACAAGCCAAATGAAGATAGATTTGCTAAGGGTAATTTCTTAGGTCCTACTATTTTGTCTGGTCTTAAGCCAGGTATCAGAGGTTATGATGAAGAAATCTTTGCTCCTGTCTTATCTATTGTTAACGTTGATACTATCGATGAAGCCATTGAATTGATCAACAGCAACAGGTACGGTAATGGTGTTTCTATTTTCACTACTTCTGGACCTTCTGCACAATATTTCACCAAGAGAATTGATGTTGGTCAAGTTGGTGTCAATGTTCCAATTCCAGTTCCTTTACCAATGTTCTCATTCACTGGATCCAGAGGATCTTTCTTGGGTGATTTGAACTTCTACGGTAAGAGTGGTATTACCTTTTTGACCAAGCCAAAGACTATCACCAGTTCTTGGAAGGCTAGTACTATTGACGGTACTATCTTGAAGCCATCTACTTCTATGCCAGTCCAACAATAAATTAGGCGACTAGAGTTCTTAATGGGTAAATATACAAGATCAATCGTGGCTTAGCTGGGCTAGTTGTCGTTTCTAGTTGTCATTTGAGTATTTGAGTATTTGGTTACCTTGTACTTATTAGTACTTATTAGTCTGCAAAAAAAAAAAAAAGAAAAGAAAAGAAAAAAAGAAATAGAAGAAAGATCATAAATAAAATGACTAAACGGGAAACAATTACACAAGAGCCCAACCGAAAAGGGAAAAAAATAGACCCCTAATTAAGGTATCACATTAATTACATAATTATAATTGCCTGGCTGTACGCCTGTTCGGGAGAACCAAGTTAAGGCCATTACCAAAGCAGCTTGTTTTTGTATGAAAATAATAATTCTGTCCTTAATAAAAAAGCGTATATCTACAATTTCAACACAGATTAATCTGAGGAACTAAAAGTGGTCTAGAGTGGAGATGGTACGATACTGTAAAAAATAACCCCCACAAACATATGGGAACTTGGCTCCTTATTAAGTCAGATAATAATCGACTAAATACGAGGATTTTAGTAGTATCCAGAATCTCCAGAAAGGCCCAAAAAATAACCCGATCCCTGTAAATCCGAGAGATGCCCGGAGATGAGATCTGGTACTAAGCGACGAAAACTGGAGATGGAGTGAAAAATTCGACGGGAGGTATTGGGGCTGGTTTAAGACCAGAATTAACTACTGTGGCTCGGGTGTTCTTGGTGTTTGCTTAGCAATTTCTACTGTTTCTTACCGTAGGCCGTGGCTACTACGACTGGAACCGGGGATGTAGAGAAAAGTGTCTGGGATGACTCAATTTGGCGTGTGCACGCTGCCCAACATGATTCATGTACATCCGTGGATGCACCTAGTAGCTACCCCATACAAAGCACCAATACGGTCGAAAGGTAAGAAAAGGTCGATGACCACGGTTACAGCCATACGGCCTCACTTGCACAGGACCAAATACCCGCCACTACACCCAAAACAGGTTCCTAATCCAACAGAAACTGGTGTTTCGGGGATAACGGTGCAAAATGCACCTTTTCTCAAGGGCCTCAGTCCATTTTGCATGTGTACCTTGGCTAAACAGGCAATAGGCGATGTCCTGTGACACAAGCACAGGATTTTCCAATTTGCATCAATCACTGGCCACGGGTCGGGACAACGGGACCCCGGACTGCCGACTTTACTGGAGCAACCATCAAAATAGGACGCGCAAAAAAAGATACCAAGCCAATACTCGGGGCGGTCCCGGCCAATTAGCCAAGTGACAAGATTGACGATGGGTTTGGAAAAGTAATTTGTGGAGTTAAAGGTTCATAAAAGTTAAAAAAAAATTGTGAGACACTTTTGGCGCAACCCGCACTAAATGTATGGAAACAAAATGTCGGGCATGTCAGGCAATGTCTGGGCAAGATCTTAACTCCTACTGTGCAAGGAGTTAGGCGACAGATGTCCGACTCTCCGGTAGTACATGGGACAGCCAAATGTATAGAACCTATTAATATCAGTCGATAATAAGCAATAGAAAGAAGAAAAAAAAAGATTTAGGGATTAACGTGCTAAGTATCTAAAAGCCTATCTTTTTACCCCTTGATCAATTTTTATTGAATGCGGATTGTAGTAGTTGCTAGATATAATCGCCAGGTTTTTCTTGAAACTAAAGAGTTTGAGCTTTTGATCGTTGTTCTATTGCTGTCATACCTAAAGAATCGTAGTATGTAGATCTGGATTCAATAAATTTTTGTCTGATGGCGTTCCTTAATATTGCGTTTCCCGTTTTTCCTTTCTTCCCGAGACACTTGGTTATGCACCTCTCATCTTGCATTGCCGAACTGACCAATCGCCTGAGGAAAGTTACTAACACAGACAAAATATTTGTTATGCACACCCCTTCAATGGGCCACAAATATACCTCAAATCACCGCGATTTCAGACACTAACCTCTGCGGCCTTTGGCTCCCGTCATTTCGCCCCACGCTACACCCGAATTTGTCCGTCACTCTCTATACTTGATATATACTGGCCTTCATCTCCATTTACATCTTATTATTTGCCTGTCTATGAACGTTATGATATAGCCATGTATTGTAAGTATACTGAAGCCCTATGCCCACCCAATCCCAACTGTCAATGTCGGTATCCTCCCTCCCCAATGAACATCCTCCCCTATACGTTCCTTCCATACAAAGTTCGTCCTCCACCATGATCTAACAACGTTTTTCAAATGATTGAACCTTTCATATAGCCGCCCATACAAATACTGTACTAGTCATGCCAGACACCACAAGCTGGGCCACCTGAACCGTGACTGTCCGATGTAATGATGCACCCCCACCATACTAGACCAGTGTCTGGGTGCAATTGGAACTGCATTTCACAGCCATGGTAACTGGGGCCCTCTTTCACTTCTCACTCAGTGGCTAAACCCTCCCGATAACAATTGCAGCCCCCATAACTTGCGAACATCATCACCTTCCAACTAAAGCACAACCACGGGCCGGAGATTAATCGCCTTGCGTACGGGATTCTAGTCTGAACTCTTTCGTTGACTTCAGGACCCCTGTTGACAGGTCCTGTTGCCTCATTCTTCTCCTTTGTTTATTTGTGAGGGCTGGGCTCTTCGCACAAAATTTTCACCTACTAACAACCCCCCAGCAAATATAGTACAGTCCAACAACTGTACCTCTAGTATGGCTAAGCCCACTGACACTGGATGTCCACTTGTGGTCAAGACATCCAAGCAGTGGGTGTTACCACCTCGGCCAAAGCCTGGAAGAAAGCCCATTCCAGCCAAAGAATGTAAGGGTAAAGATAAACAGGCAAAGCCTAAGAAACCTGTCAAGAGGATAGTAGCCAGTCCTCCAAAACCAAAGAAACAAGAGGTTGCTGAAGCCCCTCAACCGGTTCCAACCGATGAATTGAAGCTTAAGACTGTACCACAAGTCATGTCTTCGCTTCACAGAAACATCACTCTCATTGACTCTGAAAACCTTGCCTTAAAGTCCAACCTTCTTTCTTTAATTCATGATTACAAGCATTTGAAGGATTTGGTTCTCAACAAAGGTTATACCACTGAAGCACCAGAAGATGAAGATCTTGACAAGAACGTCCATAAGAGATCTTTCAACGAAATTCAAGTCAAAGAAGAACTTGATACCGAATTAGTGACGTCTTCGTTGATGAACGAATTGATTGATGATATGAACGATTTATCCTACTCAAACTCAAACTCCAACCGTTTCATTGAAGAAGACAACGATATGGCTTCTTACATCAATATTGAAGAAGGTTCCAAGAAGAAAAAGACTCACCGTAAATTCAACCACTACAAGGACTTTGAAAAGCTCGATATCGTGGAGGATTCTGACCTCGATATCGACTTTGAAGACGATGAAGAAGAAGATGAAGGCCACAGTCCTGCATTCTCTTCTTCTTCTGCTGGATTATCCAGAACTACATCACCATCTAGTGACTTTGAAAACAACTCTTTAATGAGCACTCTCACCAGATCAACCACCGTTTCCTCCGTCAATACTGTGAATCATCTACCAATGCTCGACAAGAAGAGCTATCCTTTCAAGAATCATCGTCTCTTCGAGTTACCTAAGTTTGAAGAACACAAGGATATGCAATATTCGTTCCAATTCGATGATTCCATGAACAAAGACCGTGATCAGTATCATATGGTTAACGATTTCTTGGAAGAGAAATTATTGAGCAATGATTTGGAGTATTACGTGGATAATGAATACGAAGGAGCACAATGGTAAGGGTTTCACCGGCAAGCACCAGGGCTGGGCAAAAAAAAAAAAACGATAAAAAAAGAAAACCCCCCTCGTGACTCTTGCTAAGTGGGTACCAAGTTATATTATTTGGGACCTACTCTAAACTAAAACTTATTCCTATATGATTATCAAAAATTTCTAGAACATCAACTAGATAAAAGAAAAGAAAAGAAAAGATTAAAAAAAAATACCACCATCAAAATGACGATCTTCAAACCCAATCCAGTCGTTTGAAGCTTGCCTCCCATTTATTCGGACCAATGTCCACTATTTATTACTTTATTTCACGGTTATGGAGATTTATTTATTATTCACTTCCCTGGTACAGACACTCTGTTTACGACGCTTATGTTTTTAGTTAAAATGTATTTTAGATCATACAAAAATAGTGTAGAGTAGAAGAACAGGTCCCAAACCGTTCTGGTATTTGCTCCATGTTTTCTCGAGTACTTTGTTCCTATTCGCTGGTTACTGGTCATTCTTAGGGTGTGAAAGGGGTCATCGACTTGGCTTGACAGACCAGACACCAGTTCTCAACCAGTTCTTATGGATCGGACAGACTCGGACACCTGTTGGTGAAGTCATCTGCAAAGCAACAGTTTCTCGGACACAGACAGACACAGACACTTATGCCTACACAAACTATAAAGCGAGATATCAGGTTCACTCGGCACAATAGTTAAGTTTGTCCCGGATGTTATAACCAAGGCGAGGTTCTAGCCAATTGCCGAACCGTCAACCGTGTAGTTGACAAGTGTTAGTGGAGGTTAAAGCCAAACTGCTTTAACCGAGTGTAGCTTGTTAGAAGCACCGTAGTTGACGTAGCCAGTGGCATATTGTGCATGGATCTGTAGGGAAATGTGCAACCAAACTAGCGAAGAGAGAAAAGAAGGAACATGAAGGCCAAAACAGGCAATTGACTAAGGTAGAGGGTAGAACCGACAGAGTTCCTGTAGGTTTATGGATAGTACTTAAACGAACAGCACCAGCCAAAGCTCAAACGACAAAGAAATAGAGAGGGAACAATAGCCCAGTTTGATGGTTTAATAGTCCGACCATACTAATCTTTACTGAGAGCCTTCTAGTTGGGATCCAATATGCGTTACGTGATGTATATGTACCAGTAGATTTATTGATTGCAATTTCGCTTTTACGGAGCACTTGGTGCGTTTAAAGCCAGACAATTTTCCACTAGTGACACCAAATATACTCTTTTTGCTTGGTTCCACTACCAGCTACATCGTATTACACTTATTAGTCCGTTCTGGTATTGGGCCAAAGTGCGGTGTTGCATTCCGTGGTCCTATCTGGAACCAGGTAGATCTTTGGGAGCAATTGAAATGAATATTGGAACAGTCAGAAACGAACATTGACTTCGAATTCCCAGCAATTCACTGATCCAAGACACTCCAGCACCATCACCAGTATTTTAATTGTATTATTCACCCCACAGTAACTTTCGTGAAAGGTTCGTTTCGCATGTTGGTTCATCCTCTCTTCTCCCACTGCTGAAACTAACTACTACTTTATCATCACAATAAAAGAGTCGATAACTCTGTCAGATCAGTTAGTTTCCCGTAAAATATCTCCTCCTTCAGTCAAGTACACTGGTGGTCGCATCTACAAGTTCATTTGTATCATTTGTACATGTTTATTTCTAGTTTAGTTCACTCTGGTGAGACCTTCACCACCTTCCAAAACATTATCAATATTCTTCAATGCTTGGACAGCGGTGTAGTCGAAGTTTTCAACGGTGGAAGCACCGATGTGTGGGGTCAAAATGACGTCTTCTCTGCCAAACAACTCGGTGTGGACAATTGGTTCCTTTTCATAGACATCTAATCCGGCAAACAAAACCTTACCGGACTTCAACCCGTCAACAAGCGCTTGCTCATCGATAATGGTACCTCTACCGATGTTGATGATTCTGAATGGGTGAGGGATAGTTTCAATAACTTCCTTGTTGATCATATGCTTGGTTTCTGGGGTAGCAGGAGAAGCAATGACAATCAAATCAGCGTAGTCCTTGGCGTCCATGATAGAAGCGTGGAATTGTGCGTGGTAGCCCAACTCGGCCTCTTCTTGTTCGGTCAACTTGGTTCTCTTCACGTAGTGAATGTTCATCCCTATTTGGGACAACTTGGTACCAATGGTTCTACCGATATTACCAAACCCTATGATAACCACATTGTGGCCCCTTGGGGATATGTTTGGTCTTCCATTCATGTAGTGACCGTAAGAGTAGGCGTTACCTTCACCAAGAACGGTCTTTCCCAGAACAGAATCAAAAGTGGCCTTGTCCAACATGTTTCTGATCTTAACAGTGTGGTTATTTTGCAAGTTAAAGGTGGTTGGGTAAACTTGGAATTGTCTGAAGCTCAGCAAAGCATTGAACAAAACCAAGTCGGCCACGGGTTCAGCAGCTCCGGTAGATGGAACGTTGGTCAAAGCGATGTTCTTGTTCTTCATGGCTTCACCATCATAACCATCGAATCCAACTGAACAGATGGAAATGACTTTTAACGAGGAAGGAGCTGCTTCCAAGATCTTGTTACGGAATCCTCCGAAAGGAACGAATCCTAACCAAGATCCGTAAATGGCTTCAATGTTCTTGAATTTGGTAGTGAAATTTTCAATGAGATCTTCGACTGTGGAGATTCTATATTCGATGCATTCGTATTTTTGCTGGAACTGCTTGTATTCAGGGAGAGACTTGTTGAGGTCACCAATAAAGAGAACTTGTTTCATGGTAAGTAGATGTGGAAGTCTTGTGAGGTTATGTAACTGAATAGAATCCAATATCTCAAATTATTTTGACGTTTCGCTGCAATTGACATCAATATATAGACGCAGCATCCGCTGCCATGCGGCATCACCAAAACGAGACATATACGCTACAACTGAAAAGTATAGGAATTGATGGAAATTTCAACATCACTTCCCTGCAGAAATTAGGCTGCAATAGATGTTCCAATAGGGGGGTGTACTTTATAGTGCATGTAAACTACTTAACATTTTAACATCGTGTGAGGGAGATCAAGAGTTTGGGGCCACCATTCAACTGAGTTATCCGAAACACCCAATGTTGTGGTGGGGGTGTATTGAATTTGTTACTTGTAAACCAACCCCCTGTCTTCTTCTGTCATCGTCTTAAGCCGCCCCAGCAGCTGTTCCCTTTTTTGGTATACCCCAGTGGTTAGCTCTTTTGAGGTCGCTTACAAGTCGCTAAAAAAGGTCAAGCGCAAGTACCAATTCGAACCCAAAAGAAAGTGCTCCCCGGCCAGAGATGTCTCCAGCTGCCGTTTCTGGAAGATGTAGAAACACAGGCCCGAGAGCAACAACAATAGGAACACCTCCTAAACCAACTCCGAGAACACCATCTCTATCCATAACCATCTCTCCGTTCCCGATTGTTCCAGAACAGTACCAGAATAGAGGCACTATGGGGAAGAACCACCACCTTAACCCCCACCAAAACCCCCATACCACGCTGAACAGAGCAGACCAATCGCTGACACTGCAACTAGACACCACGGGCTCTTTACGCCTATGGTCCCTTTTCCCTGTGGTCCCCGTTTGTGGCTCTGGTGGTGCACTTTTCATCTTCCTCTCTATGCTGTAATCTTGTCTATTCTCCACGTTACTGCGCACGCGCTGTGGGCACACGCGCACCAGACACATCTAACACAACCAGTATCGTTGGCTTCTTCACCATCTATCATCATTAACATCATGGATATCCAGGACATAGTCGAGTTCCCCGTCACCATTCCTAACCAGCCAAAGGCTCAGCGCATTGTGGACTCCAGCACCTACGTGTATGTTGTCCTTACCTTGGCCGTTGGTTTGGTTACCGGCTCCTTGGAGTATGCTCTCTACACCTTCTTAGGGTTGGTGGTGGCCGTTATGGTTGTGGTTGGTCCTAACTGGCCTTTCTTCCAGTCCGAAAAAAGCATTGAGTGGTTGCAGGTGACCATATAAGCACCCTCTGGCCGCAATTGGTGCTCTTTTGACGGGGTATCCCTCCTCAAGTTTTGATGGTTTTTGCTCCTGTTGTTTATTTCCAGCCACTGCCTTCAATAGCTACATTACATTTACCTTGCATCACATTGCACCACTGAACATCACAGGATGATCAGCAAGGTGTCAAAAATGACATCGCCGCCAACTTAAATGAACCCGGTATATTGTGATGGTTCTTCACCGTTTGCGTGATCACTATATAGCTAGTTTACTGGGAGGTGAGCAACATTCACGCCGCAATGATCATTTTTCGGAAAAACACTAGAAGCATCCAAACCCACCACTATGGAAACGGAAACGGTGGGTGTGATTAGGCGGGTCCTGCAGGTACATAACCCAATATATATGTCACAAGTCCTACGAATACAATACATTTCTTCCTTACAATCTTAGAACATATAACCATACATAAAACCCATGTCATACTCAGCACCACTATTTCTAGGGTTCGATCTTTCTACCCAACAATTAAAGATCATTGTAACCAACGAAAAGTTGAACCATTTAAATTCTTACCATGTGGAGTTTGACAATGCCTTCTCTGACAAGTACGGTGTCCATAAAGGTGTTCTTGTAGATGGTGATACCATCCAGAGTCCAGTGTTGATGTGGCTCGATGCGATTGATAACGTCTTTGGTCAAATGAAAGCTGACTCGTTTCCGTTTGACAAGGTGCGTGGAATCAGTGGTTCTGGTCAACAGCACGGTTCAGTTTACTGGTCCAAAGAAGCTGAAGAGCTGTTAGAAAACTTGGACGGCAAAACGGACCTCAGCGAACAGCTCAAAAACGCATTCACCTTTGACCGATCTCCAAACTGGCAGGACCACTCCACCGGCCAAGAATTAAAGGCTTTTGAAGATACCATAGGAGCAGACGAATTGGCCGAAAGATCTGGTTCCAGAGCTCATTACAGATTTACTGGCTTGCAAATAAGAAAATTGGCTACCAGAATAGAGCCCGAAAAGTACAACCAAACATGGAGAATCTCGTTGGTTTCGTCGTTTGTAGCCAGTGTGCTATTGGGTAAGGTTACCTCTATAGAAGAGGCCGATGCCTGTGGTATGAACGTCTACGATATTCAGAAGAGCCAATATGACGAAGAGCTCCTTGCAATTGCTGCCGGGGTGCATCCAAAGCTTGATGGTGTTGATCCTAAGGACAAGAAGTACCAAGAATCCATAGATGCCCTCAAGGCCAAGCTTGGTGAGATCATTCCAGTCACCTACAAGTCTTCAGGCAAGATCTCTCCTCATTTCGTCAACAGGTACGGTTTCAGCAAAGAGTGTCGGATCTACTCGTTCACCGGTGACAATTTGGCCACCATTCTCTCCTTGCCTCTAGCACCAAACGATTGCTTGATTTCCTTGGGTACCTCCACTACCGTGTTGATTATCACCAAGACCTATCACCCATCATCTCAGTACCATCTCTTCAAGCACCCTTCCATGCCTGACCATTACATGGGTATGCTTTGTTACTGTAACGGTGCTTTGGCTAGAGAAAAGGTTCGTGATGCCATCAATGAGAAGTACAAGATTGACGATAAATCCTGGGACAAATTCGACGAATTACTTGACAGCTCCGATGATTTCAATGGAAGGTTGGGTATTTATTTCCCATTAGGAGAAATCATCCCGAACGCTGCTGCACAAACCAAGAGATCTATTATCGAAGACAAGAAGTTGAAGGATGTGGAAATTGGTGACAAATGGAGTACTGAAGATGATGTCAGTTCCATTGTGGAATCCCAAACCTTGAGTTGTAGATTAAGATCTGGTCCAATGTTGAGTAAGAGTGGAGATGGATCCAGCCAATCTCCAGAACCAACCGATGAACTCCGTCAGAAATACGAAGATTTGATCAAGAGACATGGTGAGTTCTCCACTGATGGAAAGAAGCACACTTTTGAGACCGTCACTGCAAAACCAAACAGATGCTACTACGCTGGTGGTGCTTCCAACAACACCAGTATCATCAAGAAGATGGGATCTATCTTGGCTCCAATTAAAGGTAACTTCAAGGTCGAGATTCCTAACGCCTGTGCTTTGGGAGGTGCATTCAAGGCCAGTTGGAGTTATGCTTGTGAAGACAAGAAAGAATGGGTTCAATACGAAAAGTATATCAACCAATTGTTCGAGGTTAATAATGACTTGGAGTCTTTCGATATAAATGACAAGTGGGTTGAGTACTTTGACGGTATGGCCATGTTGGCCAGAATGGAAGACGAATTGAAGCACTAGAAGTTCGCCAATTCCTTTAAATGATTAATGAAGTAGAGCTAGAGTATGTATGTTACATTACAGCCTAAATGAGTACATAAAAATGTAAGATACGAGGTAATAATGATGTAGTTTATAGTTGGATTATGAGATGGGGATGGCTGCGAAAAATGGGATTGACACCATATAGCCAGATATGGAAAATAAGGTAGCACCGGAGGAGAGAAGTATAGGAAGAAGAACCTGGCTTGTTCGTTAGGTATCCAATTAGCTCCTGTGGTATAAAGTCTTAGGTCTTGGGGACTTGTATCATTTACAGGTCATAGCCAAGAAGGAATCTGATAAATCAAGGCATCCCGTCCTCTATAAACCAGATGAAAAGTCCTTCAATTGTTGCGATTCACACTAGAACTCTTCTGATTTGGCAAGCCCTTTTGTCGGATACTTGGCATACCCATTTATGAGCTCTTTGACAAGTGTGCTACCAACCTGGTCATTATAGTCATTATAGGCCTTTTATTAGACTGCGATTTTATTTGGCCTCTCCCAAAGAACAATACTAAATGCCATTTATTTGTGCGTTACTGGCTTCATAAAGATTCATACTTATGCTGATGAATTTGAAGAGCTGAAGTCTTTCCATGACACCTAAAACACATTTCTTGGTGTGCTTTGGATCAAGTTATCTTAACCTTTCAAAACTTTCAGTAGCATCTTTACGAGCGTATATAATGATGCACTTAGCTCCACCTGGATGCTCTTTGAGGAAGGGAGTCACAAATCTATACCAGGACATATATCTGCGTGCTCCACACCTGTTCAGTCACAATCGTGAGCCAAGTCGTTTGGACCCGAAACTCATACTGGTCTATCGTGCTTCCACACTGGCACCGAATGGGGTGAGTCATGCTCCACTTCCTCATCGATAGCACTATTTTTCCCTCCACCAGGGTCATATCCTCACATCACCACCATCACATCATCATCACATCATCATCACATCATCATCATTCATCATTATTATTCACCATTACTCATTATTGTCACAATTACACCTCTGCATTCCTTGCATATCAAGAACCATCTAGAAGTTCTCCCACTTTATGTGCAGTAACCTGTCACCCAGAGCCTGTACCAGCCGCTGATACGCTGATAGGAGTAAGGCTGAACCCAAGAGTCCAAAGAACCATCGACAATTGACCTATTCACTCCCGCTAGAACCCAGCCACATCCTCCTTCTCCTCCGCCACCACCAACACCAACACCAACACCAACACCGCCTTCTCGTGACTCGGATATTTCTCTGGGCCGTTTTCCCGCTCTTCTACCAGTACTTTACATAGGATTAGTAAAGCCAATGCTCTCAATCTACAAGATGATGGATGATTGAAATTTCACGTGACACCCCGGACCATACAGAGTATAAAGGTTCCTTGGGTTGCGGACATTTCGTTTCTGGATTACTACTGCAACGCCATATTCACTATCCAAATGCTTAGATCACAGCTAGCAAGAGCGCCAGTACGCTCGTTTGTGCCTACCAGGCGTCTTACACAACTTGTCAAGAAAGACCCAAATTCTCTCACCATAGAACATCTCCAGAATGCCCCACAACAAGATGATCAAGCTGCTCAACTCCAATTGATCCAACAGATCAATGCCTCTTCCAACACCCAAAAGAAGAGACTACTCGAGCATCTCATCCCTAACTTCTCTGTGTACTTCAAGTTGAAGTCCACTCCAAACACATTGAACTCCAACGAGGTTGTTTCTCGTCTCTTGGAGGTGAATCCAGGGAGAGTCCATAGCACCTGGGAGCTTTTCAAGGCCCACGAAAACGACATAAGTGCTGTCAATGAAGAGGTCATTTCTCGTGTCTTGACGAAGTTGATCGATGGGGAGGTCTACGACTTGCAAGACTTGGCTGAAGATGAAAAGTTCCGTATAGATCCATCCAGTTTGGACAAGATCCAATATATCTTGGAGAAATACGGTGTCCACGATAGTCTTGTTCTCGCTCGTGTCTTTGACAGACTTCTTGAAGACAACTACACTGACTTTGTCAAGATAATTGTCAGTAAGGACATCGTCTCCTTGGAATTCCTTCACGAATACTTGAGAGGTAGGGTCAACGATATCGGGTTTTTGATCGTCTTGAACAAGCTCTTCACCCAAGACCCAGCCGCTTTGAGCGTCGAAACCCTTACCCAAGGTTTAATCATTGTCTTTGACGGTGAGGACACCAGCGAATTCCAATTTCTCGGTAACGATATTGTCAACTACATCGAATCCAACAAGTTGGACTTGAACGAAAACGAAGACTCCTTGTTATTGAGACTCCAATTGATCAAGGTCTACGGTATTGCCCAAGGTAACGTCGACAAGGCCTTGGAAAAGTACCAAACCTACCAAACTCGTGCCAAATACGGTATTGAATTGGTTCAACACAACATCTTCAAGTCCTTCATATATCAATCCATTCAACAAGAAAAAGATATATTCTTGAAGATCGCCAAGACCTTGATGTCAGCTGAAGAAATCTCCATCCGTGACCTTCAACTTTTGATTGTTGGTACCTCTCAATTCGACATTGAAGGTGCCTTAGGTATCTACAACGACTACATCCAAGTTGTGGCGAAGGATGTCAACCCAAATTCCAGAAGATCCAGTTCCGGTTTACTTACTGAAGCCTTGATCTTAGGTAACCTTTATGATAACGATAGAAACTTCTCTACCTTGGTTATAGAGAAGGCTGCTGAGAACAATGTGATCAGTGATGAACACGAAATCACCCAAATCAAGAAGTTGTTCAAGGTGTATGGTGACTCTTTTGTTGATGACGATAGCTGGGCGTTGGCCAAACCAAACTTCAAGAAGTATGTCTTGGAATTTGTCAAGGGTTTGTAATGTGTATAGTAATGACTAATATTAAGGAAAGAAAGATGAACGACCGTAGAGATCAGTATGACTGGTAATCAGTAGCGCAAATAGCACAGGCCGTGTAACTATTCTGGATTGGGTTGAAAGTTGGATATTTTGCAACTATATTACCCAATATGGCAATGAATATGAACCCAAAAAAATAGGAACAGACGAACAAGCATAAAGAGAAGATACTTAGTAAACTACTGGAAAATACCCAGCTAGTGATTCGTCATCTTCCCGTTCTTTTAGTCTCTTTTTGTTGTCTTCTTTTCGATCAGTGGGTGCAAAAAAGGGGCGAGCTGGGAATTGAACCCAGGGCCTCTCGCATGTTTGTAGTTTCAATCCAGTACACTGAATCGTCGCCCAAAGCGAGAATCATACCACTAGACCACACGCCCGATTTTGTTGAAGATTTTGTTCTGGTAGTCACCCGGTGCTCTTAACCAGAGGTATAGAAGACACTAGTGAATCCAGCACTTATTAGATGGTTGTGGCCGAAGCAGCATGGTAAGAACAGAATATCAAACATCAAATAGCCAACTAGTCCAATAAAGAAAGCCAAGCAAAAACTCAGCTCATCAATGTAATGTATGTGCTAATTGAGGCTTGCAGTGTCTAAGTTTGGCTCTAAAGGTTGCAATTTTGCACCCATTTAATAATTGCAACATCAAGAACACCAAATTGTAGACTGAAGATTGTTACGGTTATTCAGGAAATCTCAGCTATTTCCTTTGATCCTTTGGTCCTTTTCTTCGACTGCTCGAGTGGTTCTTGCTGTCACTTCTTCTGCTATCTCTTCTTGTGCTCTATGTTCTAGTTGGTATGGGTCTCATTATATGCCACGATAATACTTTACACTATACAAATATTACCAGTGCCTCCACCCATTGTCTCTTTATATATCCTTCAAGACAGTAGTACACTCGTCTACTTTAGTTATCGTCTATTCTTTTTGTTTTCGAATGCTCTGTTTTGGTTTCTTGGTCCTCTCTTCCTGCTACTGGTCCCGATTAACCAGTCCTGATTTCATCACTAATGCGAATTACAATTCCTATCACACCCCAGAAGTCTCTCCTACCATGACTGAGCATGCACTACTCTACCTTTCCCTCTATACCTTGGGGGTTACCATGCCAATAGACTCCACATTCTTGTACCTGCTTTGGAAGGGTCTGATTCACTGGAGCGCTGCCGATATGCTTGTTCTAGCCGCTACCAACACAATTGTCTACTTCCTAATAGACGAAACAATACAAAGCTCTGTCCATACGAAATTGGAAATGTGGTTGATTGTGGTGGTCCATTTGATCGCTTTGATATACTTGCTTATTCGAATCAAGGGCGATGTTCGGGTGGTATTTCTGGTCCGAATTGTGGATAGCACAATGGGTGCAAAACCAAAGATAAGAGAGTGAAAAGAAGAAGGAACAACCTGTCCAAGTACCGGATTAAGGACGAGCCCAGCGCCGCCAGAGTAAAATAGGACCGAAGCCTCAAGCCCCTTGTGCCATTAACGTCTCAACACCAACTTGTATGTACTAGTAATATTTAATTAAATCTGGACTATTACAACACTATCAACTGTTCCTAATGTTGTAAACCCCAAGAATCCCATACTTGCTAGTATTCTTGATCCTTCTTCATACTAAGGAATAAGGAATCCCCTTACCTATGAACATACACACAGCTCTTTGATTTTTTGTTCTTAATATATATCTTATTATTGGTTACTTACAATGTTCATTATCTTATTATTGTGTATTTTTACGATCATTATTATACGTTTTTGTACCTAAGCATCATTGCTTGCGGAGTCAAATGGGGTAAGGTTGGCAGTACCTTCGGCCCAGGAAACACCTTCGTAACTCATGTCCTTGATGGCCTTGATGATGTCTTCAAAAGAACCTCTGACTTGCTTAGTAGAGTCTCTTTCTCTCAAGGTGACAGAGTCATCCTTGATGGATTCGAAATCGATGGTGATACCGAATGGAGTACCCAATTCATCGTTTCTGGCGTATCTCTTACCAATAGAAGCAGAAGAGTCATCAACCTTGAATGGAACTTGTTGTTTTCTTAAGTAAGCAGAAACCTTCTTAACAATTGGTTGTAACTCAGCAGTAGAAGACAATGGAACCAATAAGACCTTGGTTGGAGCAACCAATGGTGGAAGTGATAAAACACCTCTATCAGCATCACCTGGTCTGGTCCAGAAACTGTGTTCGAAAACAGAGTAAAGGATACGACCAATACCGAAAGATGGTTCGATAACATTTGGAATGTATTCACGAATGTGTTCGGTTCTAGAAACCTTTTCAATCTTGATTAAATCGGTGTCTAATTCAGTCTTTTCTGGAAGAGAATCAACTTGAACAACAATCTTACCGTTGGCAGTCAATTCTTTACCCAAGTCTTCCAATTCACATTCGGTTCTGGCCAATAACCATTTTTCAATGGTACCAGCATCCTTTCTGAACTTTGGACCGAACTTCTTCTTGGCAATTTCAATTTCGAACTTTTCAACGGTGATTGGTTCTGGCAATGGTTGTCTAACAACCAACTTTTCGTTGGTTCTGGCGGCATGGACAGTCAAATCGTAAGCAGATCTATCAGCACAACCAACACATTCGATCCAACCAAAAGAGGTTTGTAATTCAGCATCCCAACAGTCAGTAGCATAATGGGCCATTTCGTTAGACATGTGTTGTCTGAATCTCAATTTTTCCTTGTTAACACCGATCTTGGTCAAGAATAAGTAGATTCTAGCGATGAAGTAACCCAAGGTTTCGTTGTCGACTAAACCAGTCTTGACAGCTTCACCGATGGTCTTTTCAATCAACTTACTGGAACCAGCTTCTTGGACGTCCTTGGACAAGAATTGTAACTTGACATCTTCAACTTCCGAGAATCTTGGATGAGACTTGTCTTCTGGGTCAATGTAATGTTCGATTTCAGCCATCAAGAATTCACGGACTCTTAATAAACCAGCTCTTGGAGCAATTTCGTTTCTGAAAGATTTACCAATAGAAGCAGAAGCAAATGGCATCTTTTCGTTGTTGAATTCCAATAATTTGGAGAAGTTCAAGAATTGACCTTGAGCGGTTTCTGGTCTCAAGTAACCCTTCAATTGACCAGATGGACCAATGGCAGTTTCAAACATCAAGTTGAATTCAACAGGAAGCTCCAACTTACCACCAGTGGCTGGGTTGGTGATATCGAACTTGGTGATCAACTCACCCAATTGTGGACCAGAGTAACCATCAATTTGTGCCAAAACATTTTCATATTCTTCAACAGTCTTGTCGTCCAACTTGACGTTCTTGATTTCCTTGACCTTCTTCTTCCTCTTTTTCTTTTCGGCGTCTTCTTCTTCGTCTTGCACCTGGATACCTCTGGCAGCCTTGTCACCCTTCAAACGGGCTTCCAAGACTTCTTCCA
Organism: Suhomyces maxii; assembly: GCA_030574995.1. Lineage (NCBI taxonomy): Eukaryota > Fungi > Ascomycota > Pichiomycetes > Serinales > Debaryomycetaceae > Suhomyces > Suhomyces maxii. Next base: position 171,896 of record JAJMGC010000008.1, read on the forward strand.
CCAAATGGTCAGCACGGAAAATTTCACCAGTCTTCAAATCCTTACACATCCAATCTGCAAACTTATCAACATGACCAGAGGTTTTCAACACTTCATGGGGAGTCAACGCAGTACAGTCAACTTCCAAGATGTCTTCTTCCAAAATGAAATGCTTTCTCCAAGTATCAATGATATTGGCTTGTAAAGCACACCCTGGTGGACCATAGTCGTATAAACCAGAAACTCCACCATAAATCTCAAACGATGGGGCGAAAAAAAATCTTCTTTTTAACACTTGTTCTAAGGCTTCCCTATTGAAGGGAGTTGTGGAGGTAGACATTTTCGAGGCGAAAATTCGGGAGTTCGTTCTCGCAAAAAGCTTTAGTGAATTAATGGTGAACAGTTGGGAGAAGTTCCTTGTAGAGTTGGTTGGCGTAAATTTTTTCAGTCATAGTGCGGAGCGGCTGTGTGCAGGTATGACTCAGTAGAAGTAATGGAAGCCTTGGAAGGTTTGGGGGGAGATGGGACGATGGGGAAGGCGTTCGAAAGGGGGCGGGAATGCCGGTGACACTAGCGAGTGAATACCATGGGAATAGCGTGGGCGGTATGCTGGTGGCACTGTGCGCAGCGGGAGCCATCTCTGCTGGTTCCTGGTCTTGGGGAATATGGTGTGAATACTGGACTCAGTGGTGCTAACTGGTGCTTACTGGTGCTTACTGGTGCTTACTGGTGCTGGCTACGGGTCGGGTGCCCCCATTCTAACCCACTGAGGAGTCCGTGGACCGGTAAAGCCTTTTTTTGCCCTCTCCTTAGACTACACCTTTCATAGTATTAAGATTTCATTGTTGATTACATAAGCGCTGACTAATTAAGTGGCAACCCAAGCGTGACTCCAGCGTAGTCTTCTGTGCATTGGGCCTACTGTGTGTTCCTGCACCGTCTGCCACAGTGCACCAATAGGATGCAGCTCTGGGCTCTGTCCAGCCTCGTTTGCAGCCAGTCAATGGCTCAGTTTAGCTGGATCTTCGACCTCAATCTCAAAGTCCTGCCATCTTGGATGGTTCATCTTCCACCAGTAATGAGCCTGTGAGTTGGGATACGTGGTAAAATTAAGATCATCTTTAGCATACCACGATTTGCAGCCACCAAAGGCAGTTCCAAACACACTCTTCTTCAACTTGGCTTGAGTATTTTCAAACCATTCGTTATACTTGTCGGTTTTCACCGCCACTGACTTATAATTCCCGTCCAAGATTTTTGGTATCACTTTGCTTGCAAACGTAACAGAATTTTCGATAGCCATCACCACTGAAGAGTGACCACCGGCAGTATTTGGGCCTCCAATAAAGAAAAAATTAGGACAATCCCGAATCATAACTGTTTCGTAAGCAGTAGCACCTTGAGTTTTCCAGATATCTTGAATATCCACACCATTACGACCAATGGCATGAAGACCACCAACAGTCTTATCAAGATTGTATCCAGTACATGCGATAATGACATCTGCATCCACTTCTGTGCCGTCGGTAAGAACCACAGAATGTTCCTCAATATGATCAATCTTCTCAGTCAAAAGATCAATCTTTGGATTGTGTAAACTTTTGAGATACATGTGATCAAAAATCAATCTCTTGCACCCCATTCTGTAATTAGGAAGAAGTTTTTCATGATATTTTTTGGGAGCAGTACTCTTCATGTACAGAATAGAAGAGTGGACGGCCACTTTTCTCACAATACGAGACCAAATACTGTCTCCCGTAAACAAGGGATATCTGGACTCGGCATAAGCCACCAATAACCAACGGACCAACAAAGAAGTGTATCTGGATACGGCCATTGCCTTGTAGATAGTAAAGATAGCATCGGGCAACGGAGGTAAAATATATTGCTTGGACCGGAATATTTGGGTCAAACTCTTTGTTTCATCCAAGATTGATGGAATGAGCTGGTTGGCCGAACATCCGTTTCCAACAACAACCACTTTTTTATCCTTCAAGGATACACTGTGATCATAGAGAGCCGAGTGCATGTAATTGCCTTTAAAGTTCTCTAAACCCTTGGCTTGAAGCTGTTTAGGATATACCAAACCTCCCACACAGTAGAGGACGATTTTGGCAGTATGAATTTGTAAGGCACCAGTATCAACATTTCTGACCTCTATGGTCCAATTGGCTTCTTTATCGTTGTAGGTAAATAATTGAACCGCTTTTTTGAACTGAGCGTATTGTCTGAGCTTATGCTTCTCTACAACCTTCAAAAGGTACTCCTCCATCTCGTACTGAGGTGGTTGGCAGCGGGTCCAGTTGGTGTTCAACTCGTTGGAAAAAGAGTACCATAACGCTGGGATATCCGAAGCACATCCAGGGTAAGTGTTGGCGTACCAGGTACCACCGAACTGGTCGTGTTTCTCAAAAATCACAAAGTCTGTTTCCTTCAATTGGTCCTGGACCATCATGGCAGCACCAATTCCTGCAAACCCAGCACCCACAATCGCGATCTTGGAGCTGGTTCTAGTTATAGGTGTATTGTCTTGTTGAGGAATTTTGGCGTCTGTATCCAATACCTTCTTAGCATCGTCCACTTTGATTCTATACTTGGAGGGATCCTTGTGGGACTTGAGCTCTAGCGTAACTGTAGACATGGTGATACTTGATAATGGTATTGATAATGGTATTGATAAGGTGGGTGCGAATTGGGAGATGAAATAGTTCTGATAAAGAGGGAGTTAAAAAGTAAAAATCCCCGAAGCAAATTAGATCCGTCAAATACCCTTACGAGTCAATCGTATGTTTGCTGTTTGCTGTTTGCTGTTTGGTGGTCTGGGCCCGTGATAGTCTTTCTAAGCACTTGAACTGAGATCTGGGGGTGAATGGTGGGGTTTATATAGTGCGCGTCTGATGGAGGAGTCTCAGTGCGTCAAAACTGGGTGGTGGAGAACTTTAAGCGATGATGAGTAGAGGGAGGCTTGGCCCTAACAAACCTTAGCTACGAAAGGTACCAGATCCGGCCAGTAAATCCAGTAAATCCAGATTTACAGCCTTGGATCCGGCTCCTTATTTAAGCAGCATTTTTTTTTTGGTTGAAAACATGAACCACCAAATATTTAATTAATCAATCATTCAAAGTTTATTGATGATAGTTCATTAATTGATGAACTACACAGCTCAGGAAAATTGGTTTTGGGAATTCAATTCCATTGGAGCGTATGGAATGTGGCTAGATTTTTTGATTGGAGACCTAATTGGGAAATTACGGTAGGATCGTCGTAAATTCGTCGCCAGTAGCACTGTCACACTGATCTCATACTGAGGTAGAACTAGCTGATGTTATTTCTTGGATATTTAGAAACCATTTAGACGAGGAACTCCATGTGATACTCTGGTATTTATTAGTGTAAATATTGGTCATTGCTTTTTTCATACTACATTTACGATCACACTATGAGGTGAGCCGTATTTATTTATTCCCTCCATTTGATCCTTCACTAAATGTGGTGCGACGATCTTTGATTGAATGTAGATGCGACTCATGATTTCTAGACATGTCGATCTTTTGATATTAGTGCAACTTTGAAACTGGATTTACAGTACTGGTTTTCCTTAGACGGCACGTCAGTGGGGGGTGGGGGGGTGGCCAGAGGGCGGGACCGTGTGATGGCACTCCTGAACGATGTCTTGGGTCCCAGTGCCGGCCCCACAGTGAGGCGAATGGGCGAGTGTACCCGTCCAGAATGCTCGCTACCTACCAACCTTTTAGTACTGGTACCAAGAAAATAGTGGGGAGCTGCACCACTAAAAAGAGGGGAGTAGATTGAAAGATAACCGGCTGTTGTTGTGGCTCGTTGGAGCTGTAGATTGAGTGACACATTAGAGATACAATCAAGTCACCGGTTCTGGACCAATTAATCAAATCACTACTTATACTCCAAAAAGGATAATATTCACAAGTGTGAAACATCGGATTTACGGACAACAATCAAAAAGATCTGACAATCTTGAAATTCAATGGATTGTATGAAGTTGTTTCCAGTGTGATCGCCATACTATACCAAGAATGTATATGTAGTCTCCCGATTACTTAAATCGTATAACTGTGTCTCTATTATAATTACAATAACATGTGCTGATGCAATATCGTTCTTGTGAAATAATCAATATACCAAAGTATTTATGACTTCATGCCATTTTGTACATGTTAGGTCCTTCTATAAACAGCTCCTCGTTGTAATCACTCTCTTCGCCGTCGAGACTCTTTTTAACTATTATCAGTACTATGGTTGCAACACATGCTACCGCAAAAACCTCATCGAACCACCGGTCAATAAACTCCACTTCCTTCATGGAAATCTCAGCTGTAGTAACTGAACTACCAGATAATGAAAGAATCTTGGAGATCTGATGCGATAATGTTCTTGGAAGGTTGGTTCTGATCAAAAGAGCTGATGCTATGATAAATACTCCCAGAAGCTCGGCAATAACAAGATGCTTGAGCCAATTTCTCACGTAGTGAGATGCATGGCTGGTAGGTAAGAATCTGCCGAAAGATCTGAATGTGGCCAAAACGTTTGAAAAAGAACAAATGAACAAACTTCCCGATAATACGAACCCTAATTGATTGACAAGTTGAGCTTCTCCAACAGGAAGATTTGGAAATATCGATAACATTAATTTTGCAATAGTAATTGCCAATGCATCTTTGGAAGGAACCGTTTCTGGTTCCTCCAAATCCAGCTCCACAATCAAGTTTGTTGCTGTGGAATGTAATTCGTAAGAGTCAGTTCTTATCTCACTAAACATCAAATATGGCATTCTAATCAATACCACATTAATGACTCTATAAATGCAGTAAACTGCAAATGCCATGTTAGCCCAATGGAGTGCCTTTCCAATCATCTCTCCATTCTTGGTCATGCCCTGTTTAGCATTGGTGTATCTTGATAATTGTTGCAAAAAGTCATCATAAATAGTATTTCTTAATTTCTTTAAAGACTCAACTTCTTTATTCAATTCTTCTGCTTCTGTATCACCCGTGTTTAAGTTCGAAAGACTCACAAAAGACTGGACCTTATTGATAATTCCACCTAGTTTGTTCTTTGGTGAAGGCAAGTCTGAGTAGAGTGAGTCCATCGACTTGTTTGGAGTATTGTATATTTGTCCACTATTATGGACATGATGGTTGTTAAGATCGTGTTTTCTCTTGGAAAGAAGAGAGTTCGTATTGTTAAAGGATTGGATTAAATTGTTGAGATCTGCTTCGGTGGGTATATCGTTATTTATAGGTTCTTGTACCTTATTTCCCTTTATTAATTTGGTGATTCTGCTGTGAAGGGAAAATAATTCGTAAGGAGTAGAAGTACATCCTACACCAGATAATATGGCGTTAATGGTGATTCCTGCAATTGAAATTTCATTGATTTTTCTCTCTAAAATTGTTCTTGTATCAGGATTATAATATGAAGATGCTGAAGGCTTGAATGATTGTGAAAGATCTCCACATTTGTGGAGTACGATAAACCAACTGATGAAAAGACCTACGGTCACTAAGGCTCTACGATAGTCATCGGACGTCACTGTAGGTACCAAATCACGGTTCACAGCCAAGCTGATCATTAAAAATGGCACCACAATGGTCAAAAATATCACCAATGAGTCAATTGTCAAGTTGAACCAAATGAGCCTGACGTTCTCATCAAAAAGGTCTATTAATTCACACATCATAAGGATAATGAGCTGGATCCCAAGCGAGATCGTAATGGCAAAAATCAGACCAATAATCTTATTTTTGGCAGTGAAATCCAAAGGAACATCTTCGGTTTCTGGCTTGGGATGGTATATTTTTTCGTATGGATTATAATCATCTTCTTCATTTTCCTCCACATTTAAGGTCATCAACCGAATACCGTATGGCCTCTGTATATTCTGTTCTAGGTAGTGCGTGATCTGGCTCCTGGGTATAGAAAGCTTGTTGCCTGTATATGTTCGGATGATGTGATGATCATAGGCGAGCTTATAGGTCCAGGCCAACGTTATGGCAAAGAGGGCAAGGAAGGGAATGCTCCCTATTATAGTCAGGATCATGGGTGTCTTAAAGGGGGACCTAATTTATTATACAGAAGTGATAAAAAAATGATGGAAACTGTAAAATCTGGCGATGTGTGTTGTTTTCGTTTTGTTATTTTCACCGGTTACTTTGGTTGATCTGGTGGTGACTATTGTTATAGACTTATTGAGTGTGTTTGGGTATAATTGGGTGTAGTGAACGGGTGGAATGTGCGGAGTCAGAAGGGGCTGGTGAGGAAGGGGAAAACGGAGAAATGCTGACTCTGGCGGGTTGCCCAATGGATGATCCTTGAACTGGCTCGCTAGCGATGACAACGGCTGAACTCACTGTCAGTGGTGCTGTCGTAATGGCTGTAAGCAGAGCTGGTGATTTTACACGTGATAATGTGCTATCTTGCCTGCAGTACGGGTGGTGAGGCCGATATTTCAGGCGCGGCACGACCTGGATCTGAAAAAAATTAGACCTTCATCAAACCACTAACAAGAGTCCTAGTTCCAACCACGAACGTTCTCCCACCCACAAACCCACCAGTCCAACCACGCCAAAATGCCGATGCGTTTGAGAGCTGAAAAAAAGATGAGAAAGCAGCTCATCGAGCAGCTCAAGGCCAGAAAGGTCTTGGGTGCTAGAATTGCTAAAGAATCCAAGACCGCAGAAGAGTTACAAGAACTTGGATTAGCACCACAGGTGTTTATGTTTAAGAATCTTTTCAGTGGCCAAGTTTTATATTCGCAAGTTCCAGCATATCATCAAAGCCAAATTGATCAACAGTTTCCCCGTCCAAACTGGGAAAACAGACGTCCAAGCAGAAGAAATGATTTATGGAGAGTGATGTGTGTAGCTACTTTTGATAATTATGAATATGCTTTGGCAGCATTCAATGGGTTGGTTCAATTAAGACAAGCTCGTGATGTTTTCCAGCAAAAAGAAGCCAAGGCCATGAGAAGAAAAGATGATGAAGGTAATACCTGGTACTCTGGTCAGTACAGACCTACTTATTCACAAGAAGCAGTAGCTGATTTAGCACATGTGGTGGAGGAATTTGAATTAGACAACACCAAGTTGATGTGGGAAAACTTATGGAGAAAAGGTGATGACCAACACTGGAGATTAGATTTGGTTGAACATGACGAATTACCACCATTTAATCCAAGAGATCAAAGTATATTGTTAGATGATTTAAGATCTCGTGCTGTGGCCGAGTTTGCCAAGTTGAGAGAAGCTGAGGGGGAACAAGTTGAGGAGCAGGTTGAAGCTACCGCTTAATATTGTACATAGTAATGCATACCAACGACAAACAAACAACAACGAACTAAGGGAGTTCGTTGTTAAACTCCACGTAGATAAAACGATTTCAAAACGAAACTAAATGAACGTGGTGAGGTTGAAAACCCGGATAAGACCCTTGGTGTTTTTTTTTTCGGTCATATTTACCCCATTACCTTCTAATAGAATTCAAGATTATCTCGAATAGTTGGACTATTTTATTCACTGTTTGTAGCATTCGATAGAGCCCTAGAGCCTTAAAATATAAAGCAAAAACAAAGTGGATTCACTTATTCATTGCTTGTTTTCCAAATGAAAATAGCATCTTTAACTGAAAAATGTCTGTTATTTTCAAATAATTGAATATTTTAAAAAATTGACGTTGATAAATATTTAAGAATCAAGATCCAACTTTTTACAGCTCCCTACAATGTTATTACCCTTCTAATGGAACTGCTCTTTCAACTAGTACATTCCATAAACACTTGCCTCGAATACTGTCTCTCCTGGTCTCACAGTCTCGCAGTCTTGCTGGTCTGGCTATTACTATTCTCACTATTCTCACAGTTTCTGGAGTTGTGGAGTCTCACTGTTCTCACTAACTCTTGGTACCTCTCACTGTTTTCACTACTCTCACTAATTCTCACTAACTCTCCCTAGCTCCACAATCATTACTGCAGTAACGAACCCACTTAATAAACGTTACACACCACCACATAAACACCCGCACTGCAAAACGTCTACAGATTTCTCCCTTCCTTTCCATCAAATTTCCCTCAGCCTTTGACTTCTCTTCTCTTCTGTCAGCTTCTCTACCTCTCTGTCTCTTCTCCTGTATACTACGTGTTTGGGTTCTATATACACGCCGTTTGATCGCGTTATTTACTTCTTGTCAGATCACCCAAATACCACCAAAACCTGCTACCAATGACCGATCCAGATACCCTGACGGTATCATTGCCGCCTCGGGCAGTTCTAACAAACGAGAGCCTCCACAAGTTTATCCACTCGCTTGTTCTGGTCTCAACTGAGGATTTCCAGCTTGAAATCCCCAGACACGAGATCTTATCTCAGTTCATCCATAACCATCATCCAGACACTCTTTATGTGGTGGAGAGCGAAGAAGACCATTTTGAGGTTGTACAGGACCTCAATGGGGCCGGTTTGCTTTCGGTGATGATTTTGATCAAGCTGAAAGGCCAATTGACCAATGGAAAGAGTATCAACAACCAGCTTAATATCTTGAATGTGCCGTTGAATCAAGACGATGACGATTCCAATTTTATGTTTGAAAAGCTCCGTACGTTGGTCAATTACGGGATCTCGCCTTATTTTGACCTTATCACCTCCCATAACCCCGTGGAAGAAGAAAAGAGCTCTTCCTTCAGTGTGGCCAAGAAGAAACTTAACGAATTATCCTTGTCCTTACAACATCTTCAACAAAGAATCCAAGTTCCCGATTTGTTGGCCACCGTGCATCCAAAAATAGAGCAAATTTTACAACAACACGGCGAAACAGAAGTCGATGAGTACGAAGAATATATTAAAGATACCACTTTCCTTAACGAACTCACCTCCATAGTAAACAACTGGATTAAACAAATCCAGTCCATCACCAGACTCGACCACAACCCACTCGATGGCGAGTCGCTCACCGAAGAAGTCCAATTTTGGAAATCAATGGAATTGGCTTTACTCTCGATCACTCAACAAATATCATCTCCCCAGATTAAAACATCCATTAATATCCTTAATAAAGCAAAGAGATTCCATATTACCCTCGGGTTCCAAAACGATATCGGTGTAAATGACAAAATGATCACCTCTAAGCTCTACAACTCATTACTTAAAGAACTTCCAATCGGCGAATTGATCTCAGTAAATGTAGAGGAGTTAGATAAATTCGAAATGGCAATCATCAACCTTTTTAACCACTTCAAATCCAAATTAAAGAACCTTAATTCATTCCCATTGACCAGATCCATAGAATTGATAGAAATAGCATTAAATGATATCACCACCAAGTTCAGTTCCATGTTATCAAACCATTCAATCATGTCATTAAGTCTCACCAAATTTCTACTGATTTACGATAATCAAATGCTGAAAATTTTTGCATTAGTAGATCAAAATATTAAGTTCATGATTAATTTAATCAGAGAATTACTCAGAAAAAGACAGGAAAAATTCATTGTTGTCAAAATTAATCAAGCCACTTATACCGACCTTAAAGAAAGACTCAAACACTTGAAAGATTTCCGTTTGAACCATCAAGATCTTTTGAATATAGTGGAGAAATTCTTAAAGAATGACCTTACTGAATCAAATAAACTCATTGAAGCTTACAACAAATATATTATACCTACAAACGCCTTAGACTTATCTCATCAAGGACAAATGATTTGGCTAATGAGCGAAAAGAGTTATATGAATATTTATAACCAGCTCAATTCCGTTATTGTCATTAAATTGAACGGATTATTCGACTTATGTGAGACCTTAAACGATTTCTTAACTATTTTCAATACTTTCGATGGTGAAGGTCTTTATCTGTTAATCAATGACGAATATAAATTGAAGATTTTATCCACCGCCAATAAAGAGACTGAAAACCTTGTACAATTGAACTTATCGTCCAGAAAAGATGTGCTCAAGTCCATTGATTCAATTGATAAGCTCCACAGATTTAATATTCCTGGGGAATCTATTGTGGAGATCAATTGGAATTTAAGTTTAATTAAGAAGCTTAATTTCTACATTATTCATTTGGAAAAGATATTGGGCTCTAACTGGAACAAATACGCACTTGGTAACAAGATAGAATCAGAAGTCAATAGTCTTATTCTATCCCTTAACCCTGACAAATTATTTGAGGATTGGTTGCAAAAAATCACTTTAAAGGTTTCACTGTTGGAAAAATCAGGCCCTATAGTGAAAATATTGCAACACGAAACTCGTGACTTGGTAGTTAATTATGATACCTCTTTAATTGATATTACCCAGCAAATATCCCAGATAATTTCGCTTGGATTTAAAATTCCTGTGAGTGTGCTTATAAAGTACAGAAAGGTGGAGAAGCTAAGTCCTTTTATCATTGGACTTATAGAAAATGTGGCCTTGCTCAAACACATATTTACAGATCTAGAATCTACTTCATATGGCCAAAAATTCGGCTTTTTACTTGAGAAACAAAAAGGTACCATCACAAAACATATCAATCAGCTTATCACAGTTGACTGGGTATATTTATCACAAGCATTAGATTTGAAATCATTAAGCGAAGAAAGAGCCAATAATGAGTTGGTAGAAATTCAATCTTTAAACATTCTTAATGAGTTCCAATCATCCGTATATGACATGTATGAAAGGGTCAATAAATTGAGTAGATTTGAGCATTTTCTTAAAGGAGTTTACTATAAGCTCAAGACTTGTGAATTCCAATATGAAGCCATTAGAGAATTATTAAAGACTCTTCAAAATGAATTCAATCAGTTATTCGATTTAAATGACAGTGAGAGACTAGAGGAGTTGATCAACGAAGAGGTTAGGGAAATCTTGGCCAAAAAATGTTCTGAAAGATTAATTAAATTTGAAAACATTTTGAACAAAGATCCCGAACTCAATGGACATTCCACTGATCTTGCGAGTCATTCGCTTGTTTTCAAAGACCAGCTTTTCGATCTTTCTCCTCCGTTGTCATCTACAAAGCAAGATAAATTTAAACTTATCAATCAAATTTTATCAGTAGTTGAATCTCAACAACTAATTAAATCAAATGCCCTTGATCAAACATTCGAAAACTTAGTGCAATCCAATAACAATTTGGTATCCATAATATCTAGAATCTTAATAAAAATGGACGCTATTCTTGATGAATGTGTTAAATATTTCAACAAATGGAAAATGCTTCAAAACTTATGGGAATTGGACTTATCAGAAGATTTGGCCAAAATCATCCCACAAAATGCCACTCTTGCTGAATGGTTGCAAACAATCAGAGATATTATAGGTTTACGTTCTATTTTTGATACTTCTGATACTTTTGCTCGTTTTGGAAACATCTTACTGATCAACTTCTCTTCAGTACAAACAAGAGTCAATTTGAAGTTTGATATTTTCCAAGATGAATTATTGAAGCAATTCAGTCTCAAGATCAATACTGAAACCCTTGATTTACACAGAGAGTTGGTCAGCGCTTCAGATTCATTAGGAAGAAAATTGGATTTCCAGGTGGCTGTTATGAAGCTTGTGTCCAACTTGGATGACTACTTGAGATTCACTAATGGTATGAAGAGATGGATTCAACAAATAGAGACGTTGAAAAGTGGCCAAACACTTTTCATGAACCAAAGATTCAAATTCCCTACCAAATGGGTTTTTGTTGAACAGCTTGATAATTTGGTTTCTAATATCAATACTCTATTCAAAAGAAAGAAGGTGGTTATTGAGGACAATTTCGAAATATTGATCTCAAAAATTCAAGCAGAATCTGTAAGAATAAATTCTTCCATTGGTTCCTTAAGTAAAGAATGGCCAACCAAAAGACCAGTTTCTGGTAATTTGAACCCCAATGCAGCATTGAACCAATTAGAACTTTTTGAGAAAAAGTGTCAGCTCTTGAACAAGGAGAAACAATCCATTTTGAATGTTTCCAAGCTCTTAGAAATTACTGTGGAACTTCCGGATGATTTGGACAGTACTTTAGAAGAGATCACCGATCTCAAGTTTGTCTGGTCTTCTATTAACACTTTGTGGGAAGAGTTGGAAAAACTCAAGTCCTTAAAATGGTCAGAAGTTCAACCTAGAGGCTTGAGACATGATTTGGATGAAGTCCTTGCAACTTCGAGAACCCTTCCACTCAAGATTAGACAATACTCTGCTTTCGAAGAAATTCAAACTGTTATTAGGCTTTATTTGAAGAATCACACCTATGTTATCGATCTTAAGAGTGATGCAATGAAACCTCGTCACTGGAACATATTATTGAGTCAATTGACCATTGAGAATATTACCTATGAAACTTTGACCATGGGTGATGTTTGGGGCCTTAATTTTGGTCTTAATGAAGTCGCTATCAAAGGAATGTTGGTCCAAGCAAGAAATGAACAAACTATTGAAGATAATTTGGAAGTTATCAAGAAAGACTGGTCTGGTATTACTTTTGAAATGTTCAATTATGAAAACAAAGTTCGATTGGTAAAGAATTGGAACAAGATCTTCGATCAATGTAATAATGATCTTAGTACTTTATCAAGTATGACCAGTTCTCCATATTACCACGCTTTTGAGCAGGAAATATCAGGTTTGGATACCAAGTTGAATAAGATCTATGTTCTCTTAGATACCTGGATTGATGTTCAACGTCAATGGGTTTACCTTGATGGAGTATTCGGTAACCAGCATAATGATATCAAGAACTTATTGCCAATTGAATCTGCTAGATTCACCAATATCACTTATGAATTCTTCAATACATTAAAGAGAATCTATAAGTTTAATTTAGTTATTGACGTCTTAATGGTGGGTGACGTACAAATCACTATGGATAAGCTTTTGGAAAGTTTGGTAAAGGTAAGAAAATCTTTGACAGATTACCTTGAAAAACAGAGAGAGCTTTGTCCTCGATTTTACTTTGTCGGAAATGAAGATTTATTAGAAATTATCGGAGCATCTGTTGATGTTGATAGAATTAATCGTCATTTTAAGAAAATGTTCAGCGGTATAGCAAAGGTTGACTTCAAGAAAGAGAGTAGTACAATTGTTGCAGTCCGAAGTGAACAAGATGAAGTTGTCCACTTATCAAAGCCAGTTTCTTTAATCAAGTATCCTAAATTAAATGAATGGTTAAGAGAATTGGAAATTGAACTTAAGATGACTTTGTCTAACATGACCAAGAGTAATATTAATATTTTTGAAAATATCGTTGAAGGAAGTGACTTCAAATCTTTATTTGATCTTCCAGCACAAGTTATCACCTTGGTTTCCCAAATTGTGTTTACAAAATTAACAGAAGAAGCCATCAATGACAAGAGCTTGAAGCCGCTTGAAGAGAAATATACTAATTTTATGATCAGTTTGGCTAAATATTTAGAATCCGATATCTCAATTCTCGAAAGAAAGAAGTGTCAATACTTGATAATTGAAGTTCTTCACCAAAAAGAAGTAGTCAGTACCTTGGCTGAATCAGATGATACCCTGTTCATCTGGAATATTCAACAATTGTTCTACTATGAAAAAAATGATGATCCTTTGAGTAGTCTTAAAATTAGACAGGCCAATGCTGAATTTACTTATGGATTTGAATATCTTGGTATTCCAGAAAAATTGGCCTATACTCCACTTATGAACAAGTGTTTCTTGACCATGACTCAAGCATTAGATCAGAAATTAGGTGGTTCACCTTTTGGTCCTGCTGGTACCGGTAAGACTGAATCTATCAAAGCTCTTGGTAATAACTTGGGTAAAATGGTATTAGTCTTTAACTGTGATGACTCGTTTGATTTCCAATCAATGGGTAGGATATTCCTTGGTTTGACCAAGGTGGGAAGTTGGGGATGCTTTGATGAATTTAATAGATTGGATGAAAACATTTTGAGTGCAGTTTCTTCACAAATTGAAGCCATTGAAATGGGATTAGCAGACCCATCAACTCAAGTCGAAATCTCTGGAAAATCTACTCAAGTTCATAGTGAAACAGGTATTTTCGTTACCATGAATCCTGGATATGCTGGAAGATATGAATTACCTGAAAACTTGAAGAAATTGTTCAGAGCATTTTCGATGGAAAAGCCCGATAGAGAAATTATTGTGGAGGTATTATTAACCTCTCAAACCTTCCAATATGCTAAGGAAATATCAAAGCAAATAGTGCCTTTGTTTTTAGACTTGGACAAGACAACCTCAAATCAGCCACATTACGATTTTGGTTTGAGAGCTTTGAAAAATACACTTGCCAGAACTTCCATTGAAGCAAAGCAAATCGATAAGCTGCAGAATATTGATAGAAAAGAAACAGAATTCAAGCTCATTTTACAAAGTATCAAAGAAACTATTGCACCTAAGTTGGTAAAGGAAGATGAGCTCCTTCTTGATAGTCTTCTTGAAAAGTACTTCCCAAGACTCACTTACCAAAGTGACAATACCACGTTTATTATGAATTTGGAAATGAACTTGGATAAATCTGGTCTTCACTATAATGATGCCTTTATCAACAAGGCTCTTCAATTGTACCAAATTCAAACCACAAACCATGGTATCATGCTTGTTGGTGAATCAGGATCAGGTAAATCTACTATTTGCAACCAAGTATTGAAGACATTGGGAGCAATTGATGCTAAAGATCATGTTTCTTATGTCATTGATTGTAAGGTATTGAATAAGAGTGAAATATATGGATCCTTAGATTCTATAACTCGTGACTGGACCGATGGTTTGTTCACCAGTATCTTAAGAAAAATCAGATCTAATTTAAGAGGTGAATTGAGTAAACGAATTTGGATTATATTCGATGGTGACATTGATCCTGAATGGGCAGAAAACTTGAATTCTGTTCTTGATGACAATCGTATCTTGACATTGCCAAATGGTGAACGTTTAGCATTACCTGAAAATGTCAGATTAATATTTGAAGTTGATTCCATCAAGTATGCAACTCCTGCTACAATCAGTAGATGTGGTATGATTTGGTTTGACAATTCATTAGTGCCAGTTGAAGGCTTGTTGAAAAAGTTCTTCCACGATTTCAGTATCGATATTGAAGATGAAATTGATGTTCCTGTTATTCAAAAGGACTTGGTGAAAGAAATAGCCCAATTTGTTGATGCTGAAACAATTACTCAAATTATCGAAGAAGCTAAAAGTCTTGAACATGTTATGGAATTCACCATTCAAAGAACCCTACAATCATTCAATACCCTTATTAAATCTTTCTGTCGTCGTTTAATTAAGTACAAATTAGAAAACAGAGATATACCACTTGATGACTATTCCCGTTATATTGGTAAATCAGTTCTTCTTTCTTTAGTATGGGCATTCGCTGGTGATGCGAACTTACCAGAAAGAGAAAACTTTGCAGCTACCATCGCAAATATTGAAAAATTCGCAGCCATTGACAAGGAAGAGAATATTATTGATTATGATATCTCGTTGCCCGAGTTTGACTGGGAGCACTGGAACTTGAAGGTTGAAACTGTTGATCTCGAGCCTCAAAATGTTTCTAATCCTAACACTGTTGTTCCAACATTAGATACTATCAGACATGATTACCTCACTTACTCCATCTTAAATGAGCACAAACCATTATTGCTTTGTGGTCCACCAGGTTCTGGTAAAACAATGACGTTGCTTGAGTCATTGAGACGCTCTCCAAGTCTTGATGTTCTTTCTTTGAACTTCTCGAAGGAAACTTCTCCAGAAGCCTTGATGAAGTCCTTGCAACAACACTGTTCTTACAAGAAAACCAGCAATGGAATTGTTCTTTCCCCACTAGTCAGTGGAAAATGGGTAGTTGTTTTCTGTGATGAAATCAATTTACCTGCTACTGATAAGTATGGTACCCAAAAGGTTATTTCATTGATCAGACAAATGATTGAGCACAAGGGTTTCTGGAGACCAAGGGATCACCAATGGATTTCCTTGCTGAATATTCAGTTTGTTGGTGCTTGTAACCCTCCTACTGATCCAGGTAGAAACGTATTAAATGAACGTTTCCTCAGACATGTTTCCTTAATTATGGTTGATTACCCTGGTAAGAGTTCATTGAACCAAATTTATGAAACATTCAATTTGGCAGTGATGAAGTGTGCTCCTGATTTGAGAGGTTATACTAGAACTATAACTGATGCAATGATTGAAGTTTATTTGAAGACCAAGGAGAAATTGAACCCAAAAATTCAAGACCATTATATTTACTCTCCTCGTGAGTTGACTAGATGGACAAGAAGTATTCTTGAAGGTCTTAAGGCTACAGAATATTCTGATTTACTGTCTTTGGTTAGATTATGGAATTATGAAGGTTTGAGGTTATTCTATGATCGTTTGGTTGGAGAAGAAGAACGAAAATGGACAAAGGAATTATTTAAAGAAGTCACTCTTAATTACTTCCAAAATATCGATATTGAAACCGTTCTTGCAGAACCGATTCTCTATTCTACCTGGTTAACTCTGAACTATGAATCTGTTGGCCAGAATGAACTTAGATCATTCATTTCTGAAAGATTGAGAGTCTTCAGTGAAGAAGAAATTGAAGTCAGTTTGATCCTTCATGGTGACTTATTAGATCATTCTCTTAGAATCGATAGAGTCTTGAGACAACCTCAAGGTCATATGATCTTGGTAGGTCCAAGTACCAGTGGTAAGACCACTCTCAGTAAATTTGTTGCTTGGATGAATGGACTTAAGGTTGTACAATTGAATGTTGACAAAAATTATGGAATTGATGATTTTGATGCTAAATTAAGAAGTGTTCTTATGATGTGTGCTAAGGGAGATCGTGTTTGCTTCATTATCGATGAATCAAGTATTTTGGAAACCTCATTTATCGAAAGAATGAATACCCTTTTGGCAAATGCAGAAATTCCAGGTCTTTTCGAAGGTGAAGAATACACTTCCTTGATGAATGTTTGCTTAGAACAATCCCATAGTCATGGCCTTCTTTTGGACAGCGATGATGAACTTTATAGTTGGTTTACTCGACAAATCAGTGAAAACTTACATGTCATCTTCACTATTAGTGAATCATCAGGAACGTCTGTGATTTCTTCTCCTGCATTATTCAACAGATGTGTTCTTAGTTGGATGGGAGATTGGTCCAACAACTCATTGGTAGACATTGCTTCTTCGCTTATTGAATCTGTACCTCTTGATATGTCTAGTTACACTATTCCAGCATCGTTCAACCAATTTATTTCACATAATGTTACTGGTTTCAGAGATGTGGTTGTCGATGCATTTGTTTATTTCCATCGTTTCCTCTTGGATTATAATTCTAGTTTGACCCAAAAGAAAATGCCTAGCAACTTTGTATCGCTTATTGAATATTTTATTAACATATTCACCTCCAAGCTGTTTGAATTAGAAGAAAATCAAAGACATATTAGCGGAGGTCTTGACAAGTTAAGAGAAACCGTTGTTCAAGTGAATGCCTTAAAAGCACAACTAGCCAAACAGAAGGAATCATTAAAAATCAAGGATGCAGAAGCTAAGGTCATGTTGAATAAAATGCTTACTGATCAAAATGAAGCTGAAAGAAAACAAGAATTTTCTGTGGAAACCCAAGAAGAATTAGGAAAACAAGAACTGGAAATTCAAAGAAGAAAAGCAAAGGTTATGAAGGATTTAGAGAAGGCAGAACCAGCCGTGCTTGAAGCTCAAAGAGGTGTTCAAAATATTAAGAAACAGCACTTGACTGAAATTAGAAGTATGTCAAATCCTCCAGCAGCTGTAAAGATGACAATGGAATCCGTCTGTATATTGATTGGATATGACGTTAGTACTTGGAGAGATGTTCAATTAATTGTTCGTCGTGATGATTTTATTGCAAACATCGTGAACTTCAATAATGAAGAACAGTTATCCGTAGAGCTCAGAGAATACATGGAGAAGGTCTATCTTTCCCGTGATGATTACAATTATGAAACTGTCTACCGTGCCAGTAAAGCATGTGGTCCTTTATTGCAATGGGTTGAAACTCAATTGACATACTCCAGAGTTCTTCAAAGTATTGGACCAATGAGAGAAGAAGTCAAGATCCTTGAAGATCAAACTAAGAAGACCAAGGCTCAATTGATTGCCATTGACCAAATGATCCAAGAATTGGAAGAAAGTATTAATCAATACAAAGATGATTATAGTTCATTGATCAGAGAAGCTGAAAATATCAAATCAGAGATGAAAGGAGTTGAAAAGAGAGCACAAAGAAGTCTTCAATTGATTGAAAACTTAACCAGTGAAAGAGAAAGATGGAAGGTCAGTATCAAGAGATTTGGTGAACAAAGAGAAAGATTAATTGGTAATTCCATTTTATCTGCCGCTTTCCTAGTCTACTCGGGTATTTATGATCAAAGAGGAAGAGAGAAAATGATTAAAGCATGGAAACAAAAATTGAATGACTCTGGTGTTTTATATGATGATACTTTTGGTATTTCAAGCTTGGTTAATGGAGGTGAATTATTAAAATGGGAACAAAGTGGATTACCTTACGATGATTTGAATTTAGAAAATTTCACTATTATGAAGATGTCCAAGACTCCAATCATCGTTGATCCAACTTCTAGTGTAAGCTCGGTGTTGACCAAAGCTTACTCTCCAAGAAAGGTGGTGGTCACCAGTTTCTTGAATGAAGGTTATGTTAAGCAATTGGAAAATGCTGTTAGATTTGGTGGTATAATTGTTATCCAAGATACAGAATTCTATGATCCTATTCTTAACACAATTCTTCGTCATGAAATCCATAGAAATGGTGGTAGAATGATGATCAAATTAGGAGAACAAGAAATCGACTACTCTCCTGATTTCAAGTTATTCCTTCATACCACAGACTCCCAAATTAACTTGTCTTCATTTATTGCTTCCAGATGTACTATCGTTAATTTCACTGTTACTAGTGGTAGTCTTCATAATAAGGTTCTTCATCTTACTCTTCAAGAAATTAAACCAGAAATTGAACAAAAGAGAGTTGAAATGGCTTCTCTTCAAAGTGAATATCAAGTCAAGCTTCATAAACTTGAAGAAGAACTTTTGAATTCTCTTGACTCTACTGGAAGTATTCTTGAGAGTGATCTGGTGGTTGAAACATTAGAACATTTGAAACTGGAGTCTAATGAAATTGATGTAAAGATTAAAGAGTCTGTCAGTGTGATGAGTACTGTTGATCAAGTAAGAAGTACCTATGAAGATGTTGCCAAACACTCTTCCCAAATTTTCAATATTTTCAAAGCATTTAATGGATGGAAGAAACTTTACAGCTTTTCATTGAATACCTTTGTTAGTATTTTCATGAAAGTATTGGGAGCAAAGGGAACTGTAAGCGAAATGGTTAATACTCTTTATAAAGAAGCATTCGCAGTTGTGTCTCCTTCAATCATTCATCACGATAGAATTATCTTTGCAATGTGCTTAGCTATTAGTTATTACGGTGTTGAAATCGGTCAACAGGTCACAACTACGATTCACAAAATTTTAAAGATTGTTAAGAGTGGAGAAGTCAATGAGGCTACTATTAAAGATATTTTGACTGCTACATTTGCCAGATTCTCACTGACTGATCTTGATCAAGTATTGACTGAGAATTCTGATAATGATACTTTCAAGTTACTCTTCAACCTTATTAAATCTTTGAAATCAACTAAGAAAGACTCTTTCATGGATGCCTTCAGTCAAATTTCTATGTTTTTATACAGTGGAATTGGTAGCTATAGCTCCAAATATGACTTGAAGGAATGGGCTTATGATGTACCACATCATGGACCTATGCCAATTATTTTGGCTTCTCCTGATGGTTATGATGCTACATTCAAGGTTGAAAGATTGGCTCAAGATAATAAGCAAAAGTTGGTTGTTGTTTCTATGGGTTCAAAGGAAGGTATTGAAATTGCTAATAAGGAATTGAGTATTGCTTCAAATAAGGGCCATTGGATATTGATTCAGAATATCCAAACCTCTTTGAACTGGTTGAACTATCTTGAAAGAAAACTAGAGTTACTTAATGGTAATTCTAACTTTAAGGTATTCTTGACCTGTAACTTATCATCAAACATCTCACCTGCATTGGTTGCAAAATCTAAGGTTTTGGTATTTGAAAATCAACCGGGCCTTAAGAATGTTATCTATGAAACTTACAACTCTATAAACTTCACTAATGATTCAAATGTTTACAAACACATCTGTTTCTTGTTAGTTTGGTTCCATTCTGTTATCCAAGAAAGATTGAGATTTGCACCTATTTCTTTCAAAAAGAAATATGATATTAATGACTCTGATTTTGCAGCTGGGTTAAAGGTGATACAATCTATGGTTCAACCAAAGATGACTCCTGAAACAGTTCCTTGGAAGAATTTAGACTACCTTATTGGAGAAATTACTTATGGTGGTAAGATTGATAATAAGGAAGATTTGCAATATATTTCATCTCTTTCAGGCTTCTTATTCAGATTGGAATCTTTTGAAAATGGATTCAATTTGATTGAAAACGAGTTGGTCAAGGCTTCAGGTGCAAAGTTACATCTTCCAGAAGGAAGAGACTACAAACAATGGATTATGGAATTGCCAGAACAAGCCTCTTTGACTTGGATTGGATTGGACGAAGATGTAGATGTGTTGATGAGAGAAAAAGAAGGAAGAGAAGTCGCAACTAGTGTGCTTGAAATTGAACAAGCTAATGATATTGGAAATTAACAATGTTTAATAGTACCATCAGTATAGTGTATAATGATTAGAGTATAAGAATTATTTATAAGAATTATTTATAAGAAATGTCGACCAGAATAATAGATTGATTAACGATGAATAAGTACAGATCTTACATTAATAGGCCAATTCTAGTTGTGTGGTTAGATTTATCTTTAGTATTCATCCAAGACACTAGGAAAACTTGTAAGACCTCTCTTACGTCTCTTGACACACAATGTGACATATGCATCTTACTACAAGCAAAGATGACGATGGTAGTAACATTCAAGCTACGCATCTCGTCCCGTCTACATGAAAATTTGTTACCAAGCGAACAAGCAAAATAACCCACTTGTTCTATGCTATTCGTACCAATTAGATTATTTAAATAAACCTCGTTATGAACATATTATACACTCAACAACTAACTGATTTATTCGTCGTCTTCCAAAGTTTGAGCAGCAATACGGTCCAAATCTCTTTGACCGTTTTCGGAGATTCTTCTACCACCCTTTGGAGAAATTTCCAAAACACCGATCTTTTGTAAAGATTGTAAAACCTTTCTGTTAACGGAACCAGAAGCATCGGCGTGTCTGTGTGGTCTGAAACCTCTGTTGATGGCACCACCGTATAACTTGTTCAACTTACCAACACCAACTTGCTTTCTCAAGTAGATGTGTCTGGCAACAGAAGCAGCTCTCTTGTAGAACCAAGTTTCAGCTTCTTGTGGTGGTAATTCATTACCAGCAGAAGTCTTGACAATGTCAACGTAACCTGGAACTTCCAACTTACCTTGTCTTTGCAAGAATTGGGCGTAGGCGTTAATGAAGTCTTGAGCTGGGACGTCTCTATTTTAGTTAGTAAATGTTATTTCATCAGTCTTTTCTTCTTTTGTTATTCGTCACAAAAAAAGGCTTTTTCAATGGATAGAGACTGATTCTGTTGAACTTACCCTTTCAGATAATTCAAATTGATC
The DNA here is from genome assembly GCA_030574995.1 of Suhomyces maxii. Classification (NCBI taxonomy): domain Eukaryota; kingdom Fungi; phylum Ascomycota; class Pichiomycetes; order Serinales; family Debaryomycetaceae; genus Suhomyces; species Suhomyces maxii. Next base: position 193,563 of record JAJMGC010000008.1, read on the forward strand.
TAGCCAAGTTCAGCATGAAGCTTAAGCACGTTGCGTGTACTTTCTATCCACCACGACAGTCGACAATCACATACCTTACGGAAGCACCTGGCATATTGTCTATATGGTTATTAACGGTAGAGAAAGAAAGTCTTGTGGTGAAGAATTGATAAATTTTCGCACCAGCGAGCGAGGCACCAGAGTGAATTTTTCGCTTTGGTGGCTTATGTAAGCGATGTGGTGCGAGGAAAAGCAGTCACTCCCATCACGTGTAACACATCTTGGGGCATTCTGGTGCGGCAAGAGGGAGGTTGCCTCATTGGGCCAGAACTCCATATCATGCCAAAATCCTATAATCGAGTTAAATGGCTGCAAATAGTGGGACCATCTATAGATTGTTACTGGGGTGAATTGTTGGTTGTTTGATTAGTAGATTAATCTATATTTGTCTAGAATAAATATATGCCGCGAGAACCCGTACCGCAGTTGTTAGTTGCCCGAATCAAGCCTCCAAGTTGGTGATGGAAATATGCTATGTGTCAAGAGATGCATCAAGCAAGCATCAAATGAGATGCAGCCCATATGAGCACTTTTCGCTGCAGTTTGACACCATCTCTGATTCCCTTTCAGTTCCATAGGTCGCTTTGTCTCTGTGTCAAGCCATACTGCTCCATTTCCGCCAATGAAGTCTCCACGCTCCAGAATGCAAAACTGGAACTATACTGGTTATTTCCATCAGTAGAAGACTTTAAATGAGGAGTTTCCACTCCATTTTGTTCCATATGCACCACCTCGAACGACTCTCTTGCCTTGTACCTAGGAGAATTAAATATCGTTTTCCCCCATACCGTTGCAATCGCTAATTTTTCCCGTAAATGCTTATCACCCTTAGGAAGTATATCCATATCGGCATAGTAGTATCTTCTTCTGAACGAGTCATCAGATACAGACCAGCACCTTTCTAATGAAACCACTTTCAAACCGTTGTAATAGGGTAAGATCTCAGTTCCACAAACTAATGCAACTAGTCCTGTTAATGTAGATAATGCTTGAAGGTGAGAGTGATCAACCACTTCACCATACTGAAATCTGATTTCAGATACTCCCAAGGATCTTATGAATCTCACTATTCCTCCAAATGGATTGGTCTCAAGCCTTGTTCCCATCAGAGCAGCATCAACAATCGTTAAACTTAGTTGCTTATTGCAATTATTTATGTAAGGATATAATTCCTGGGAAAAATCCAACATTCTTAATATCGATAAGTCAAACCCAATATTGTTTAAATTATTTAATTTGGATAACATGGAGACGTAGATTCCTCCTAAAGCCTTACCCACAAAAACACTCCATTTTCCCTTGGTGGAGCTTCTATTAAGGGCGTGTTGTTTCCTTATAAGCCTAAAATTAATGCTTCTCATGTCCTCACAGGACTCACAGATTTTTTGTAGGAAGCTTACCACTTCTCTGTATGCAACTGAAGGAGATCTGTCCATGAAAAGGTTAAGTTCTCTCAATTTTGAGTTATGAAATCCAGTTTGAAGCACTCCCAACCCATACATTGGATCCATATCATCAAAATCCAATAGTAAATCTAGCCTGGTGAGTTGGGGCAACAAGGTGTGTAAGCCGTGAGCATTGATAAGAGTGGTTCCATTAATAGAAAGGTGTTGAAGATTAGTTAAACCTTGGTAAATTGACTCTGTCGACACAACCAATTGCTCAGTTATCTTGGTATCCAACACTTTTAGCATGGTCAAATTTGGGAAAAGGAGCAAATCATCACCCTTGATGGAGGAGCTGTCACATTCTAGATACGATACGAAATTGTTCATACCCAACAGGGACTGGTAGCTCGATTTAAAGCTTTTGTCGCCATAAACGCCGGCCTTGAAGCTAGTCTTGGCCAATTCGGCCTTTCTGCAGCTATCGATATTGGTTTCTAGAACCTCTTTAATGAACTCTCGGTGGTACCGTTTCTTATCCGAGTACTGTTCCATGATTCTAGGCGTTGCTAGAACCACATCGATCTGGTTTTCTCGAATCAAGCTAAGCCTGGGGAATAACAACGGGCCTAGGAGCTTTCGGAAATAAGTACATGTGCTTGATAAACTCACTAGTATCGGATAAGACTCCAGAAGTCGGATATGATTGAGCAAAAGGGTAAATGGTGGCGAATCAGTAACCGGATGGTTTCTGATACATATGTTGATGATTCTATTGATAATTTCCACAGGAAGTTCAGCTAAACTGCGGTACTGTTGGTCCTGGTGGCTATTCATGGTATCAATTGACATCTTGAGGCATCTCAGGGGCGGTATGGTAGATGATTGTAGTGCTTGCTAATGTGATACCCCAGAAATGCGACTGTGACTAACGGTTTGGTGCTAAGTGTGAGTATACACACCACGAAGCTAGTGGTGATAGTAAGAACGAGGAGAAAGAAGGTGGGAAGAGTAGGAGGTATGATTGGTGTTGCAGTTGGGGTGTTGGTGACATTGGGATCCTTTGGCCATGTGCTGAACTGTGTGGTGGAAGGTGGTGATGTTAGTTGGTCTTGTAGTGATGGCTAGTGATAAGAACCGGTGAAACAAAGGGCCATCGTTGGCTTGGATACTATAGAAACACCGCGGTATTGAATCGACTGAGGTGACCAAGTAAGGACCTTCTATATGGTGATCTGCTGTTATAGCCTGTATCATGGTTCATGGTGGTGTTAGTCGGAGTTCCATTTCTCGCTGAATTACTGCAAAATGTCGCCAACCTCAATGATCTACAATGGAGAGGTTGACGAGCAAACAGGTCAGCGGAACGAAAGCTTCGAATACCCGACTAACTCGTTCAGAGGATTCAAGTCCTCGTTGCTCTTCCTTCAATAGTTCGCCGATTTGGCAATTGTTCAAGCCAACTGGTCTATCTCTCATTCAAACCACTACAATTCAACCAATACAGAACCACATGTTCAACACAATTCAAACCATCAAGAATCTACGAAATGTACCGTGGTCAGCCCGTGGCGGGCCGCATCTCTCTACTCTAGGCGTAGAATTCCACCACATCCACTGTGTGTTTGTGGAGATCTATTACATAATCTTGACTTAGGCTGCAAAAGTGCAACAGCCAAACATCAACAAGCTATAAGAAGACACACAAGATCGGGGACTACGTTCACATCAAGTCTTGGGTGATCCAATATCACTTTCACTGGTGTTGTGTTTAAGTCATATGCTACATACGAGCATACTATGATACCATATAGACACCAAATTATCCAAATTTTTCAGTCCAGCGAAAAACAACCACGAGATGATCTTCTCTAAATGCCCAGTCTTATCTTGGCCTATACTCTTACAAACCTCATCTATGGTTTCGATGTGGATTTAGATACTCCATATTTATTCATATATTATACATTACAAATTAGGAGAATTAAACGTTGAGGTCAAGAAGCTAAGCTAGTTTTCAAATTACTTAGACCTTGAAACCTCTAGATCTCCGTCTACCTCTAGCTCTTTCGAACTTTCTACCCTTAGACAAGATTCTTGGGGCCTTACCCTTGTGTGGACCGAAACCGAAGTGTCTGACGGCTTCTCTGGCGTTTCTTGGACCTCTGACGATCAAGGTGTTTTCACCCTTTGGAGATCTCAAAGCCAATTGATCCAAAGTGATAGCTTCACCACCGTTCTTTAAGATGGTAGCCTTGGCACCAGCAGTGAATCTTAAGGCAGCAACAGTAGCCTTTGGGAATTCCAATAATCTGTTGTCGTCAGTAACGGTACCAACAACAACGATGGTCTTGGAAGAAGCACCTTGTTGCTTCAAGGTTCTAGAGATTCTAGAAACAGAAACAGGTGGCTTGTTGATCTTAGATAAGAACAAAGATCTCAAGATGACCTTGTTGAATGGGGCATCAGTACGACCTAAAATTGTTAGTATAAGGGACTTGGTTCTGCTCAGAAGACGCACATGAAACACTTCGATATAAAAGTGATGCACTCGCAGAAGGTTTTCCTCGATGCAACAAGTGTTTTGGTTAAAGGGATAATCCCCTTTGGTTAAAAGCACCAGTTGCAGAGTTCACACAATCTGTAACAAAACCCCGTTCGACATCCGGTGCTGAATCACCAGTCTTGAATACGTTTTGGGAAATGTTGGGAGGATTCAACAAACTAAAGTGACAAGACAAGAAAGAAAAACATAGAGAGCACAAGAGTGAAGAAAAATTACCAGTCATCTTCACTGATGGATAAGCTATTCCTATCGTCAGTATCTTCACTGACAGGCTCAAGATACCCGTGAAAGAAAAAGAACTGGTGGACTTTCTCGTTATCCCCACTTTGCTGTTTCTTATTGATCACTTTGAATATTCCTTTAAAATTGGTGATGTTATAAAACCGATTCATTTTTTTTAAAGCTGTATAGTCCGTCTTCTAAGTCCTTTCAATCAGTTACATACGAGCTAAGTAAGCGTACAACTTGACCAACATCTTCAAGTAGACGTTGTCAGACTTTGGAGCTTCTCTGTGACCAGATCTGGCATGTTGTTTGGTGGTGTGATCTCTACCCATTTTGATGTCTAGTTTGTGATAAAGTAAGTAGAAGGTGGAAGATATATATTGAAAAATCTGCGAGTGATGGGAGAGGATTAGGCGGTGCGGGTCGTGCAGCGGGGGTCAAAAAAACTAGCTGCGATGGCTCGCGAGGTGCAAGGTGAAGCGGGTGCGAGGGCACAAGCCCTAGACAGGCCACCGGACGTGACATGCACGTGCATACACCTGATCTTTAACGTGACCTACAGTCACGCCCCGATAACATATTAGGCTCAAGACGAGGCTATCCCCTTTGGCCACCACTAAATGACACAATTGACCCCCATCAGGGGATTCATCAATACCCCAGTCACCAAATCGGTCTGTGCCATCACCACGGTCGTCGCGCTAGCGCTTTCCATCTTGGAGTACAAGCATTACGTCCATCTTGCCATAGATCCTTTCATCATTGAGCACTCCCAATACTGGAGAATCATCACGTATCAACTATCGGTGATCAACGAGTCTGATTTCCTCTTGGTGATATTCTTATGGTTCAGTTTTAAGAACCTCGAGCGGTTCTACGGATCCAAGCGGTATTTTTCCACCATCGTGGTGTTTGCTCTTTACAATGCTTTGGTCTGCTTTATTGTGATCACCTTTGGCCAGTTGATAGTTTACTTAGCATTGTATTTGATCCAGTCCATGATCTTGGGATCGCTGTCTCCTACAACTTACCATACGACTTTTTTCAATGAGGTGGTCCTGGGTCCCATGGGGATCGTTTCGTCCTTGTACATTTGTTACGGCAATTATATCCCTGCTTCTTATCAGTTCAAGATATTGTTGACCAATCCTATGAAGTTGATTAATGGGGGAGATACCGAGAACGGGACTTCTGAAGAATTGGACTCAGGCTCAGGCTCGGGTTCGGGTTCGGGTTCGGGTTCGGGCTCTTCTGAACCTTCTACCAGTTTCGGCTCCTCTACGGAGTTGACTCTCTCCAACCATTTCCCCATCCATATCATCTACACCCTCTTTTTCTTCAACAACGGGTTCAAATCAGTCATACCTTCACTTGTGGGACTCCTCATTGGTAAGCTCCATACACACGAATTATTGCCAGGCAGCAAGGCTTGGCTAGCACCAAATTGGATATTCCAGTTATTCATTAATCCTATCAAATTCATATTACAAAGTTTCGACAGACTTGGTTCTAGATTCGGCGGCAGGTACCGTCCAATTATCGATCAAGATGCTGCCACCGGAGAAGATGTGGCAGAAACTCCAGAAGAAGATGACGAAGTCATGGATGAAGACAGAGTTCAAGAAAGTCAAATAAGGGCAGAAACCCCAGTAAGACCATTGGGTAGTCAGTTTTTGGACACTTTCAGAAGATCATAAGCAATCAAAAGTCAGCAAGTGCTAGCGGATTACTTGATAGCTCGCGTTTCGTTGCTCCACATAACAGTATAAGATATTTAGAGTCCATTTCTTCCGCCAAAACTAGGACTGAAAGGATCAATTCCTACATAACTAATATAGATTCATTAAGGTCAGGTCACACCTCATAAAAATCACCATTTTATGGTTCTACATCTTTTCCTTTTAGCGTAATATTACCATTCTATAACGGGCAAGCCCTATGGTAAAGTAGGTCCGACAGAGGTGTTCTATGGAAAGTTACCAGTCTCAATATACACATCAGAGCGATAAGCAGCACCATGCCTTACATTTTTTTAGTTGTTATTCTGGCAGTGATCTTATAGTTTGTTTGTTTTTTTTTGGTTATTGTCCACTTCTTCACTCGGTGCTCTTCTTTCTTCTTTCAACATCCCAGTTGTAAAGTCTGGCCGTGTTGACTTCCATGGTGGTGATGTTTTCCTTCAAGAACTCCATGTCTTCCTTGACGTATTTCAACTGTTCGTTGTTTTTCTTCAATCTTTCGTTTAACAATTCCACAGCTTCGTCCAACGGATATTCCAACATCACGTCTGCCCCCAACCACAAGTACACACTATTCAAGTTTTCCACGTCAATGGTGGCCTTGGTGTAGAGGGTGTCGTTCAATTCGTAGTTGGTGATGATCTCCTTGTCCTCTTCGTCTTCACCGTCTTCTTCCACATCTTCCTTCTTCTCTTTCATATACTTGATGATCTCGAGATTCTTTTCAATGTCTGGTATTTTGGTGTTCAAGTCGGCCATTTGTGATCTTTTGGATGCTTCCATGTACTTGTACTGTTGTAAACGGTCCTGGAACATCTTCATGATGTTTTCGAAGTCTTGTTCAGGGTTTTTCACCACATTCTCCACCTTATCTATGAAAGGGGCCTCTGGAATACCACGAGGATTTGTGTTTTTGGGTCTGTCGAGGTTAGTACGGGATCAAGCGGGACTTAGTGGGCCGTGAAGGGAGGGGGTGGGGGGGTCAGGATCGGTTAGGATCTGCTGGTCTGGTGGGTACTTACTTGAGGAAGTCGGCCATTGTAGTGGTGATGTTAGTTGTAGTGTGCAAGTGTAAATCAGTGTTGGTGGAAGAGACATGGCTAGACGGTGTCGCGCGACATTTTTGCATTCTACAATAGGTAGAGGCGAAGAGCATCGTCAAGGTAATGGAAGGTGGAAGGTGGTGGTTCGAGTGATCTCCCTAGTGTGGCTACGCTTGCTGGATTGCTAGCTTTTGCTTGTATTTGGCAATCGTGATTTTTTCACGCTACTATTCTTTTTTTATGGAGACAATTCCGCTTATATAGATATTTTGCAATTATTGAAAAATTGGTAAGAAAAGGACAATTAAGTGAAAAGTCCAGTCTAAGCAGTTGAAAACTATTCCTGGCCCCAATTGGAGACCCAGACTTCACTTTTGAATATCAAACTCGATCTGGAGTTTCCTAATCATATCATTTATTCGCAGGCTAATCAATACACCCAAATCACTAAACAGCACTCAATAGTTTTACTTGTTACCATAACCGGTTTCGTTTTGCTTCTTTCTGGTTTCGAAAGCGTTCAACACAGATTCGGCGGCCTTCACACCAGATAAGGCCATCGCACCGAAAGTTGGACCCATTCTGTTGGAACCATCGACCTCTGCCAATTCCATACCAGCAACGACTAAACCCGGAACAATTTCTCTGGTACCCTTGACAATAGCATCTTCGGCCTTGTTCATATCGAGACCTCTCATTCCACCTAATTGGAAACCATCGGCCGTAGGCTTCGAAGGCTCTGGCTCACCTCTGAAACCTCTAGTGATATCCTTTGGAGCCTTACCCAACTCTTCAAGTCTCTTAGCAGAGAAGGCACCAAATGGACCATCGTGACCAGTGGTGGACAAAACAACGTTACAGTTGATGGTGTTTGGATCCATGCATGACTGGGTATCGTGGTTCAAAGCCACCAAAGTCCAGTTGGTGACAACACCAGCTATTCTCAATTCACCAGTGGTTTCATCACGACGAGTGATCAAATCTTCGACAGCAGTAGCATTGAACAACTTGACGTTGGGGAATTGCAAAACTTTAGACAACAAAGTGGACATGAACAAAGCAGCATGCTTAACAACAACATAGTCACCTTCGTCTTCGTAGGAAATGTCCAATTCATTCAAGAACAAATGGGCAGGCTTTCTCAACACCATGGCTGAGAAAAGTTGACCTCCCAACCAACATCCTCCGCCGGGAGAAACCAGGGCTTCGATGATGGCGATCTTCAATTCAGGTCTGTTCTTGGCCAAAACATAAGCAGCTGATAAACCAGCGGAACCAGCACCGATGATGACCACGTCGGATTCAGTGAACTTATCCAAATCAGCAAAGTAACGTCTGGTCATAGCACGAGAAACAGTACTTTCTCTGATAGGAGCAAACTTGAACTTCTCCCAGTCAGCAAATTTGATATTATCGTTATCAGCATCAGAGGTAATGTTCACAGCAGGCTGTTCCGATTTGAGGACCTGGAATTGTGATTGTACAATTGGGGTTTGAATCATAGTTGGAGGAGTCATTTTTGCAGTAATTGAAAGTTGGTTAGTGATGAGACAAGGGGTTTTAGGGGACGTTCGTGGCTCCTTTTATAGGGCTAATTTTGAAAAGGCCCGCCCTTGTCATAGCATACCAGATATAAGCCTGTTACTGCATGCTTGTAATGCACATATACTGCCGTTGATATAGCCCCATAGCAAGCTGTTATATACCACTTGTAATCATCGTGTTGCAGCTAAGCGCATGGCTGCAAAATTAATGCGACTGTGTCCTGGAGATATGCGCATACCAAGGAGTGGAATAGAACCAGACCAGAGCAATACCTATATCAATAGATCGCGTGCAGCTAGTAAATGGATCGAAAAGTTAGAAGGTAGTCAGATCTACTAAGTTGCGTCCTCGAGAATGAAGCAGCAGACATTACCCAATTGAATTGATAGCTTTGGGTGTGCAGAAAATACAAGATAATAAGGATCAACTACCTACTAGACCGCATCCTTAGTTTTAGTATACTGAGATCACTAAATGCATATCCAATGTTGGCCTCTACGTTTAATAATAATTAACTGCATATGAACAAACATGGCTTATAATGAAGCATGTAATCGCATAGAACGTTGATGCATTTATGTAGAGGAAGGATTGCAACATAAACCTAAATAACATGCATTTAGACTGCCATGCCAGATCAATGCAACCAATGAGGCTTCTAACATTGCATTTATTACGAGACCAAGTAACATACACCCACACCAATTCCTCAATTGAGCCATAGTGCTGGACCTGCCGTTTACAGAATTTCACTCCCTAATAGCAATTCGTTGTATTGTATTACCCTTTGCCTGATGTATTTTACATCTATTAAAACTTCTATTAATGCTGCACAGAGATGATATAAATTACAGTGGAACAATATAGACCATGCCAATATATGATTGATGGAGAGGCTGACATTAGTGTGGCCCCAGGATCTGATTATTAGTGTGGAAATGTTAGTTCTGGAGTTGTTCTTTGGATTCGAGGGTTGTCTCAATGTTTCCTTATATTTCCAAATTCTCAACTTCTGGTAACTCTTGATTTGATCTACTCTTTTCACTGAAGCCATTGAAATATCTCTTTCTGAAATCCTTGATACCCTGGCTTCTCAAACCATTGGTAGTTTCACCCACGTAACTATCGTCTCTCTTAACATACACAAGTAATCTTCTAGACCACTTATTAAATTCCTGCTCTAAATTGTAAATCAATTCAAGTTGTGCGTGTTGGGGAATGTGATTGATTTCAAATTCGTCATTGGCAGTAGGCATCCAAAAGGCCAATCTTCCATCGACAGGGAGTCTTTCAGCAGCGAAACCAAGTAAATCTTCTAAAAGATCTGATAGTTGGTATGGTTTTTTAGGTTGAATGAAATCTCTTCTTAAATGGGCCTTTTCACCTTCAATTATAACGTTTTCTCTTCCAGCTGCCTTTTCTGGATCCTTGGCTCCACAGACTTTCAAACCTTCTCTGACACCATATGGAGGGTCGCACACAATGGTGTCTATAGATAAACTTTTTCTTAAGGCATTATGGGTGAAATCCATAGCAAGAACATCCACTAATTGAAGAGAAGCACCATATTGCTTGAAGTTGGCTTTGATATTAACCTTGTCATTTTTCCCTCTAAGAGTACGAATATCAATGTCTGAACCAATTGGAATACCTCCGTAGTTGGCAGCTGCCACCAAGAAAGAACCGGTACCAGCAAATGGATCATATACCAATTTACCATAACTGACTTGTGCTATATTACAACTGACAAGAGATAATTCAGCATCGAAAGATGTGGTTCCGATATACTTTCTCCTCCTCAAATCATATTTGTCTAAGATATTACCCACTCTGGCACTGAGTTGGACTTGTCTACCAAACCACATTCTTTCTGGAGTGGTTGCTTTATCATTACCAGCAACTTTATATTCTTCAATAACGGTGAAAATTTCATCAGGGTTCTTCATACGGATAGGACCTTGGAAGTCAAGATAGGAAAAAGACTCGATCATTTCGAACTTGGAGGATTTTTCTCTTGATCCCATGTAACCTATGAAATCGAACTTGAATGAGGCTTGCTTGTAGACTTCAAAAAGGCCCAGTGAAGATTCTTGAACGGACTTGTGTAACTCTTCTAAATCACGACCCTGGCCCCATAATTCATAGATTCCTCTACCTAATACTGATCTTTCCATGATCTTTTTGGCTTGGGAGTCACCTGCAAGTTTGACTATAAGAAAAGGACTCAGCTCATCGTGGTGAGACATATCTATGGAGATGCCATGGAGATTGGCGATGGACTCGATCTCTGCCCTACGGAAATTGGGGTATGCTTGGGCAAAGTATATAAGGTAGTCCTTCATCGTTAACTGGTGATGTTGTAGATTCTGGGGTTAGCTCATCGTGAAAAATTCAGTTTGGTAGGTGAAGCTAGTGCGAGGGTGGAAGTGAGATCATCACAGCGAGGATAAGGGAAGGGATGACAGTATGTGCAAGGAGGAGCGAAGGAGAAGACGTTGATATGGATTATGTGGATACTCACTGCTGTAGTGTAGGACAGTCAACAACACTGTTGTTATTTGGTACGGCTGGTCGATATTTGTGTTGCAACATGTTGCAACATGTTTAATTACTGCAAATTAGCGAGCTTGAGCGAGTCCTGGCAAAGAGACCACCGGAGTGCCATAGACGACGGTATTTGCACAGTTGTAAAATAGCAGGACTATCAGGGGGACTGTCTGCTCGTGGAACATTGTGGAGTGTCGTCGAGCTGAATTGGCCTATGAATTATCCTCTGTTTAATATGGTGAGACAGGCTCCCAAAGCTACCCAACACTCTGGTTTCATAGACACCAGAACCAACTCAGCTCCACCAAGACATCTCAAAATAATATAGATATCAAATCAAAGTATAAGACTATTTCATTACATAACAGATGCTAGAGTGTAAATAGGAATACAATTATCAAAGGACCGTGGAGACCAGACGTGACAATCGATTACCTAAGTTCAATTAGGATAAGCCCAGTCCCGGGCTAGATAAAAAAGCACCACCATCACCGAACAGGTACCCCGTCACTTAAACCCAAGTCGTACCAGTGTCACTTCGTGACTCCCCCTCTGGTTTCTCTGGCAATTGGTGGTTTGGTCTGGCTGCTGGATAAAGCTTAGGTGATGCCCACACCGCAGTTGGTTCAGTGAAGGAAAAGCAGACAAACGAGCTCAGCGTGCCGAGCTACGTACACCCAACAGTTGGCTGATACCCCTCGATTGGCCAATCAGCATCTCTCTTCCACCAGGCTAGTCCTCTCATCTCTATCTACTAGTTTTCGCAACCACGCACTGGCTGGCACTGGCTGGAAGGTTCGCACACGTCCGGGTAACAGGCAGTATAAAAAGTGGCGACATCCCACCACAACTTAACCAGTCCATTTATCATAGATAGTTTTTGTTTAGTTTTATAACATATAACATTCAATAAACTAGGATTTCGTATTAATTAGCTCCGTACATTTAGTTAGGTAGAAGTGTCCTTAAAATGTCTACGTTTGATGATGATGAAGCCCTCTTTGAGGATATCTAGTATGTGTTCTTTTTACCACCAACTGACCAAGCAGTTTAATGTTTCAGGTTTAGACCATTGGAGATCATTTGAACTTCGTTTCTAACATTTTTTTTTCTAGCGCTGATGAACCAGAAGCTCCATCTACAAGTGAGACAAAAGTGTCTAAGGATGATGTGAAGGAAACCAAGGAAGAAGGCCCCAAACCAACAGACTCCGAACAAAGTCAAGTAACCATCGAAGGCCAAAATGATCAACCATTACCTCCACCTCCAGCACCTCCAGCAGCATCAACTGAATTACAAGATCAATCACAACCACCAGTACCTCCAACAGGTTCAGGAGCTCCAGTTCCACCACCTCCAGTGCAACCAGAACAAGCTGGTAACCAGGCTGGCCAGGGATTTGGTGGTGCACCAGCTGCTCCTTATGGAGGAGCTATGCCGCAATTCGCAACCCAAGGTCAAGGCCAAGGCCAAGGTCAATATGGTCAAGACCAATACGGTCAAGGTCAATACGGTCAACAAGCCCCATCAGCTCCCCAAATCCATCAACCTTCAAATGTTGGTAGAGAAAGCGGTAAGATGTTTATTGGTGGTCTTAATTGGGATACCTCTGAAGAAGGGTTAGTTTCATATTTCTCCAAATATGGTGAAGTTCTTGATCACACTATTATGAGAGATAACAATACTGGAAAATCTCGTGGTTTCGGTTTCTTAACCTTTAAAGATCCAAAGTCCGTGGATGAAGTTATTAAAACTGATCATATTTTAGATGGTAAACTTATTGATCCAAAAAGAGCAATTGCCAGAGAAGAACAAGATAAAGTTGGTAAGATTTTCGTGGGTGGTATTGATCCAATGGTTAATGAAAAGGACTTTAACGATTTTTTCTCTCAATTCGGTAGTATTATTGATGCTCAATTAATGATTGATAAAGATACTGGCAGATCTAGAGGGTTTGGTTTCATCACTTATGACTCCCCTGATGCAGTCGATAGAGTCACTGTCAATAAATACTTAACCTTAAAGGGTAAAGCTATGGAAGTTAAGAGAGCAGAACCAAGAGGTCAACATCAACAAAACCAATCCCATCACCAACCACAAAACCAATATAACAACTACGCCGCTTATAACCAATATGGTCAAGGACAGTATCCTCAACAGCAACAGCAACAACAACAACCACCACAACAACAACTGCAACAACAGCAGCTGCAGATGGCTGCATATGGTCAAGCTATGAATATGACACCAGAAATGATGCAGGAATACTGGCAAAGAATGCAACAATGGTACATGTACCAGCAGCAAGTTGCACAAGGTCAACAACCAGGTCAAGCTCCGGAAGGGGCCGAAGGACAATCAGGAGAACAACAAGAACAACCATTAAACCCTCAACAACAAGCATCAGATGATAGGGATGACTCCAACCAATCAATTCCAAGACCTCCTCCAGGAAATCCTGAAGGATATGGAAATAGTTTTGAAAATCCGCACAGAGATGGAAGAAGAAATAACTTACCCAAAGGACCAAGAAGAGCTCCACCATCAGGACCATCTGGAGGTAATGGAAACTATAGAGGAAGAAACAGAAGAGGAGGAAGAGATAACAGAGGAGAAAGAGGTTACCACCCATACAGTAGAGGTGGTGGAAATGGAAGAAGAGACCGTAATTAAACCTCCGAATTAAATACTATAGCCCATGAATTGAACTGAACTGATAAAGAATTATTAGAGAGGTTCTTCTCCAACTGTTATTACGCTTTGAATTCTGTGAGTAATAACCACCATCTGCTGTAATAGTTTACGAATCGAATAGCTTATGAAATAAAAGTACTTTTTTTACTATTATTGCTTGTGTGTCTACTAATCACAGCTACAACAACAATCTACACGTTATCTTTATAAACCTTATGTTTAATATGTATGCTGAATTAATCTATTATCAATAAAACTATTCATTGGTTTCATAAAAAGAACACCAACTATCATAATACGTAGACACCCCTTTAAAGCCAACCAAGGGTATTCATTTATCTTCTTCTCTTGGAAGGTCTGGCGTTCTTCTCCTTTCTCTTTTCCTTCAATTGTCTGCCCTTTCTGATTTGTTCGGTGGATCTGAGCTCTTGCTTTTGACCTGGCTTGTTGTAACCCTTAACTCTTACCCCGGATTCCAAAGCCTTTTCTACCTTCTTCTTTTGCTTGTGGTAATCGTCTCTGAACTTATCTGGCAACTTAGGAGCATCGGCTCTCTTGTGCTTGAATTTTCTGTTATCAGCATTGTTATCCTTGGATTCCATAGAGCCTGCCTTGGTAGGTTGGAGGTTTCTTTGCTTTCTCCATTCGTCGAATCTACCGGATCTATAAGTAGCAGGAATCTTGTTACCACTTTCACCAATAATGTATTTCTTGTCGGTAGATTGGGAGTTGATATATTTACCCTTCAGCTTATCCCATCTCATGACTTGCTTGCTTTGGAAGGATTCATCGTTTTGTAAGTCGAAAGTAGCAGCAGAAGCATCGTTGGCGAAAGATGAGGTAATGGATAATTGCTTGTCTTGGATAGAGGATGCTGGTGCATAATGACTTATGAAGAATTCTGCATCTCTGTACGATTTCTTTTCCTTCTTCTTGGATTCAATGAGATCATCAGCATCTTCAAAAGCATCCCGTAATTCGTTTTCATTGACTTGGGTAGAGTAACCGACTTCACCGGTTTCGTTCTTGAAAATTTCGTTTTCAATACCATGGGTTAAACCGGCAATTCTTTCCTTTTCCAATAATTCTCTTCTTTCCTTGGCTCTTCTTTGGATTGGAGCAATTTGTCTTCTTCTCTTGTTCATAAATTCAACCATACTATTTTCGTCCCTGTCGTTACCCTTTTTGTTGAATTCAAAGACGGTTTCCTTGGAATGTCTGTTATTTAATTTTTCTAAAAATCTTTCCTTCTCCTTTTCTAAGTTTGGTCCAAATAATAAATGTTGATCGTCCCAGGATCCAGTTTCCATGATTTCCTTATATCTCTTTAAGGATTCAGCAGAGGCTGCTTGTCTGGTACGGTAGTATAATTTTTCACCCTTTATAGAAACGTCCTTGATGACTTTTAGGTCGTAGTTGTTACGGAACAAATTTTCGTATAATTCTTGAAAGGTTTCAATGTCAAGTCTTGGAATGGCACCGACCACCAATCTATCAGTATAAGAAACTTTTGGTTCGACGTAGGAAGGGGATTTTTCCTTCATTATTCTGTTTCTTTCTTCATGCATGGAAGTCAATAAGACCTTCTTACCCAAGAACAATTCAAGATCAAGTAAGTAAGGTAATTCCTTTTCGTTGACCAAAGAATAAGCCCAACCGGTGTTACCAGCTCTGGCGGTTCTACCGACTCTGTGGATGAAGATCTTGGTGGACGCAGGTAAAGTATAGTTGATAACGTTGGCAAGGACAGGAATATCAATACCACGAGCAGCCACATCGGTGACGACCAACAAGTTGGTCAAACCAATACGGAACTGGTAAAGTTGGTTCTTTCTGGCGTGTTGATCAAGAGTACCATAAATGTATGATACCAAGTAACCAGCGTCCTTTAAGAGAGATGTGACATATTCTACATGATGCTTGGTAGGAACGAAAACGATGGTAGACTTTTCAGATGGAAGCACATTGGCTGGTGGAAGTCTTTCCTTCTTGAACTTGAATCTCTTCTTCTTTCCGTTTTCTTCTTCATTTTCTTCTTCTTCGTCTTCTTCATTGACTCTCTTTTCCATAGCAGCCAACTTCTTGACTTGTTCTGGGGTACCCAATGGTAACTTGATGACTTCTTGAAGCACGTACAACAAGTTTGCTTCCTTTTCGTTCTTTTTGGAGGTGAAAAAGGCCATCTGTAATTGATCCGAGATCTTGGTTTCTGCATCAAGTCTGACCAAAACCGGACTGGTAAGACCAGCTTTAGCGAAATCAACCAAGGAACGTGGAAGAGTGGCCGAGAACAAAAGAGATTGACGTTGTGGAGGTAAGGCAGCTAACAATTCGTTCAACTGCTCGGCGAAACCCATTTCGAACAAACGATCAGCTTCATCAAACACAATATATTCGACAGTACGGAGGTCCATCTTCATTTCGACTTGTAAGTGCAAGAAACGACCTGGAGTGGCCACAATGACATCAGGGTTGGACATGACTGAAGAGAACTGTTCTTCTAAAGATTCACCACCAATAAGCACAATAGAACGAAGATCAGTACCACGACTGAACTCCTTGACTTGCTTGAAAGTCTGGAGAGCCAATTCACGCGATGGCGACAAGATAACGGCACGGACACCGACCTTGGCACTATGGGACTTAAGCTTTTCAATTACGGGAAGGGTAAACGCAGCGGTCTTACCAGAACCAGTACGGGCCATACCCACGACATCACGGTTTTCCATGATCAAAGGAATAGTCTTTCTTTGGATCGGAGTTGGCTGACGGTATCCCTTCTTGGAGATATTGCTGAGAAGGAACTTGGAGAAACCAAAGGATGCAAAAGATCCTGGTTTGGCCTTCTTGGCTTGTGGGTTATTGGAGGTGAAGTAGGAGCTGAGCTCCTTGGACTCTTGTTTGGCTTCAGCATCGCCTTCGTCGTCAGAAAGCTCCAAAGTAGGAAATGCACCCGGTCCACTGTTCTTGGTAGTGGCAGCAGACCCGTTGTTGGTCTTTTTCTTCTTCTTGGGCTGTTCTTCTTCTTTGTCATCTTCATCGTCGGAAATAATGTCCCGGAGCTCTTCGTTTTGGTCGCTTTCTTCGCCAGAGGACGAGTAGTCGCTCTCGCTGTCATTGGCGACCGCAAGGGAGCCTGCAATGTCGTATTCGTGCTCGCTGTCAGACATGGTGGGTGTCAGGTCATCGAGATGAGATGATAATTTTGATGAGGGCGGGATCACGTGATAGTCGATGCTTGACTTACGTCGTGTCGCGAGCGGCGGCGGTTGTCGCGACGCTGGGTGTCACAGGGACCAGACGTCCCAGATTCCACCAGCAGTTGCCGATGTTATCCTGAGAGCCGACTCGTATATTATCTAGTGGAGATCACCAGCATTTTGGTTGCATCCAGTCAAGAGAGAAATACGAAATACCGAATATTCTTTAGGGCTCCAAATGGAACATAGCACCAAAATGGTCAATAAAATAGTTGATGTAAAACATACGATTTAGAGTGTGTGTGGGTGTGTGTGTCAAAAAAAAATAGGACTAGTGCTAAGTCTGATATTTTAGTCGGTTATTGGTCGTAATTGGTATCTGGCCGTTCCTAATACTAAACGGTTTCTTACATAACCGTACCACCAAGACAGATGATGGAAAAAAAATATGGGTATAGGTACTGGTTATGTTCGCTGTTGAACAGTGTTAAAGTGTGGTATTGCTTAGTAACTGGTGATCTTTGGTGAAATTATTTACCCAACATAAACAAGTGGAAAAAAATAAATGGTTCCCAGACACCAATTATAATTTGTGTAAGAAGAAGGGTTAATTTTTATGGGATCCAGAAAATAAACGGTATCATGAGGTAACCAGAGAACAGAAACTTAGAGGGTTGGGGTTTGCGGTGGATTGTTTGGAGGGAGTGATTTTATTGAAAAAATTGGTTGATGTGAAAAATATTACCTCTGGTAACTAAGCTTAGAAACCAAAATGCAATATTATACATGAAGGTAATCTTTGGTAGGGCCAATATTTTTATGGCGTATCTCGTAAATGCTGTGCTCGAGATAATAATCCATGGATATATAGGCTACTTTGATGTTGGGTATTTGCAGATACTGACAGAATACTCGCAGTGGTTATGTGGAGGGTTAGAATTAAATATGTGGTGCTTAAATCCTGTTAGGAAACCGCCAAAACTGACCGTGAGGCTGAAAAAGAGATGGCATATTGTTGGATTCTTAGTTTTGACCTTTGTCCGGACCTCACTTACGTGGGGGGGGGGTCGGAAATAAGCTAGAAACAGAGAACTGCAAAAATGCTTAAGGTAACAACTGACTCCTTTTGGAAACTATTGACTCGTAGTTCAAAATCATCCAATAGCTGCAAACACAGTGAAGTTTATCCTGTACTGTAAGGCCTGACCAGACTGTTACTCTAAATTTATTCTGCAAATTATGGTAGTTTGACTGATAGTTCCTCCAGAATATAATTTTATGGAAATGTGTGGACGGTTTTTGACTTCTTGGATCTTCCCACAGAGCACAGACGCCGTTTCGAAGAAAAACCCGATTTCATACAATAACCGGCGTTGGGAGCGAAATGTGTCCTTCAAAACAGTCTAAGATTAAAGTTCTTGTGGCTGTTAACAGTTCTTCTTGAAGACTTTCAATTCCCTAGGCCCAATATTATTACACGGAATTATTTCCCGGATAGGCTCTACTAGAGTATAGATTTACTTCGCCATGATGGTGAAGTATCTGCAATGTCTACTGATTAAGGTTGTTGGTGCTGATTGTTTGTCGTAGAGGAGATTTGATGTAGACGAGCTACGGCACCCATGTTAATAAGCCAAGACTTAGAGTGGAGTTGATCTGTGGTGGTGGTGGTGCAGTTCTATCGGGAATCAACAGGGATATGGTAATCCCCAACACCTGTGGTGGGCTGTGGTGGGTTGCGTTGTGTCAAAAAGTTAACGGAATTAGCCTACCAATGAAGAAAATAATTAATTATTGGGGAATAGTGTCTACAGATATAGGAGAATGCAGATCTTATGCAATCATGTCAATCTTTACTAGTGAGGATATTGATAACAGGTATAAGGATAACTAATTACACACACACACACACTGAGGGTCTCTTTATGATGTGATAGTCTCATACTATATGGGTGTATGATTTTGACACTAGGAGTTTCCTGTGCTTTTTAATGTAAGTTGGTACTTTATTGAATGCATATATGTACATATGCATCAAGATTACCAGTTGAACGTGGAATGAACAGTGCTAATCAATTTAAACTTTAGGAAAAAATTGTAATGATCATCAAGGATCTTCGCATGTAGTTGGTTTGGATGTGGTAAGTGAAAAAAAATACCAGATTAGAGGAAATAGCCATTTGATAGAAAGTAGTTTCCCCCACCCCAAGAAAGATAGAAGTATATGTATATGCATAGTGGACAGATGCAGAGACAGAAAGCGTCGCCTAAATAAAGTAGTTAGATTACGCGATATTTCTTGCGTCGTTGTAGCAACGACATGAATTACTCCCAAGAAAAAGTACCAGGAGTAAGAATAGAGTTGAGAGTGATTAGGCATTTGGTGGTGTTGGCATTTGATGGTTCTGAAAGCCTAAGGGAGGAAGAAGCAGAGACAATTAAAGCGGCGAAATAAGACAGACAGAATGTCAAGCATCACTGCCAAAATATCTGCAGCTATACAAAAAAAAACTGTATGAATAAATTAAAAAAAAAAATGCAGCCCAACAGGAAATAGATCGATGTAAGATTCAAAGATGAATAGGTACATTTGGCGTCCTGTTTGGGAAGTAATTGTTGGTTTCATGTAATTGTTAATTTAATTTATAGTTAGAAATCACGTAGTTGTTTCATGCAATTGTTCAATAGATAAGCTGTTATAAGACTAATTTCTTTTATTAATAAACTGATAGACGCATATACATAAACACCCACAGTGCTATATCCGAAACTTATCAATAAACTGCCATTGCATTGCGTCATGCCCTTATTTGATTATATTTAGACGTACAACGTATAAAGTATTACCTACCATTTGTCAAGAGCACCAATTTTTCAGGTCTTAATTCGCTTCTTTTCTATTGTTCAATTTTTGAATTTATTTGTTTCATCCAATAATTCACAGATGACAATCGTTTTATTTCTGACGCATCTTACATGCATCGTTTAGTTGTTTGGTGGACAACTGATTTCCCAGTAGACCTTGCGACAGTTCTGTTTCTACGTTTAAGTCCCACTTGGGATATTTTGGCCCACAGATTTGCGATCGTGCTTAGTCTGGGTGCAGTAGAAGCTTTAAACGAGACAGTTGTATCCTCCGACGATCATCAGGTGATTCTTTTGTTAATAATCATGATTGATCATAAAAACCGGTATCCCCAAGACCCACCCCCGGTTGTCGAATGTCGATCAAGCTAGTGTCGCCGGTCTTGGTCCATGGTAAATTGAGGGTTTCAACCAGTTCACTAAAATGGACGTTAGTGAACATTGTACATGCTAAGAAAGTGAAAGCATCCGGAGTTCAGTGTCGGTTGACGCATCAGTAAAAAGTGCCGTAGACAACCCAATTACCAATTATCTACTAAGTTGCCAGCACGGTGACACCATCTAGTAATACAGTACTCTGCATACATACACAGTGGCTTTGGTTTGGTTACTTCTAGGTTGGCTTCCGGGAACCGGGAACCATGAACCATGAACCATGGCTCATCACTCGGTCCTGGTTATGGTGCATGAAATTCTCATGGTTGAAACCATGGGCTTATATCAATTGAAATACCACATTCTATGTACACGGTCTCTTTCACTTGATGGTTCCCTTTTGGGCACCACCTAAGGAACGGTTTAAACTATAATCAGATTATCGATACTTCTTAGGAGCCGTGCATTAACGATGAAAAATTTGATAGTCGAGGAAACAAGCAAACGTTATGTTCTTTGTACTTGTCTGGACTGACAAGCCGTCTGACAGGTTTTCAAGTAGAACGTCTGATATGGATCCAAATGGTCGGTTGTATAGTGCCACATCTATGTCAGTATTTGCAATACACCGCAGAAGAACTAGCATTACAATTAGCACTAGTGGCTTTGGTCAGTGTAAGGCATTTCGCAGCTAGTACAATCTGCTCTCCATTAACCATACAAACGTTAGGTAAACTTTTGGAACTTTGGCCTTCTTCCTCACATCATTCCCAATCAATGCTCTATCCAACATTGGAAATAATAGTTTTGTCTTGGTTATAAATATCAAGAACTTGGGTGATTACCATTTTGCAGACTATTCCATTTGTGGTAATTCTGGAAATTTTTTCACATCACCATTGATACGCTACATGATGAATGAAGCAGTGGGCTTTCCAGCTGTGCTACCTGGACTGAATAATTGTTGTTGTTGTTGTTGTTGTTGTTGTTGTTGTGGTGGTGGTGGTGGTTTTGATATTGTTATTGCCCTTGCTCGTCTACTTGTCCTGTAAGCACGGTAGGTGACAATAAACAAGAATCGGCAATAGTGAAGATTCCGGTTTCCGCGAGTACGAATTTGTTTTTGGCAAGAACAATAGGTTTATAAGGTACCAAAAACAGAGTGAAGCATGTGGCATCTACTTCAGCATTCCCTGTAGTACAATAGCTTTTTTTCTTTTCCAATGTAGCATATATACTCAGTTGATATGGTCCAGGCGGTTTCGGTTTGATTCGTCCAGCATTTAAGTTGGTGACACGAGCCAAGCATAGTCAAACATACATACACACACAGTTTGCAGTAGATATACTTGTGCTTCTTTGCATAGAGTACTTCCTGAACTAAAACAATGTAATCACGTAAGAACTACATCTGCCTACACGAGCCAACCGAATTGCAATAAATGCCAGAGCACCCACGCCAGACCCAAGCAGCAGACGTTTAATTGTGGCCCATTCTCGTGTTTTGATGTCTCTGAAAAGCTCTCTCCAATGGATACGTTTCGTTACTGGCCTTAATGCCGTATGTTATTGGATGCAAATTTATAGTCTTGTTCTGCAGATCTTTGACTAAAAATCTGTAATGAGCAAGATTCAAGCGCACGAACTGGGAAACTGAGTCAAACTTCCTTTACTGCAAGGGTTTGAACAATTAAACTAGGTGATGCTTGACTATTTAATTCTTGCTATTCTCAAATTGCAACACATGCGATCTTTAGATATCTATATAGCACTAAAATCCAAAGGTAATAGTTTAAATTATAGCCATTTTAGCCATTTTATACTCCTGTCACATATCACCTGACTGGCGAATAACTCCGTTCGATGTGGCCCGGAACTTCTATTTCGCATTGCAGATTATTTAGTCCTTAATGCATGAGAAGATAAATGCAATAAATGCAATTAAAAAAATATCTTTCGATAACAAGCGAGCCTACGCCTAGATTAGACAATAAATACATGAAATGAAATGTAATGAAATAGGGTAAGGGGTCTGGGCAAAAATGGGCCCTGAAACAGATAAAGAAGTTGGCAAAAAGCATATACGTTCCCTTTACATCTAACACCTTTTAACTCCAGTTATAATCACAAGCATAAGTTGCTAATTTTTTTCAATTCGTATACTTATTTTAACAGGTCGCATGGTTGTAGGGACAAATACGCACTCTGCCAAGTGGATGCCAGATAATTTCATCAACCAGTAAATGATTCCTAACATAAAACATTCAAGAACTACACCCCCATGAAGGAGGGGGAATTGTACGAATCACTGATATTCTTTATTTGAGAGTGAAATACGATGAAATAGTGGATTATGAATTAGGTTCAAGTGACTTTGGATACATATGTACATAAGTAATAGGTTCCATGTTTTATGCACTGATATACTTGATGCAATCTGCATCAAGAAGCCAAACCTTAAGCGATGATTTACTTTCGCCTAACCTAGGCTAGTTATAATGACTGAAATTCGGTACTAAAAACCAAATTCAGGTCTATAAACAGGGTCTAATGTTAAAATAGTAAATTAGATTTCTATTACTAAATCCTTATATCCGAGTAGTTTCGAATAATTCACTGATAAAAAACTTCCGGCCCATGAAAAAATATCTTTTCCAACACCGTTTCAACTAAGATGTTGTGCCGCACGTGTACGCCTCAATCTTCGTCAATCTGGGACGCTTGTTTGTGTTTCTTGTCATTAGCATTATTAAGATATAGGCTAATCTAACCTAGCTACTTGCGCATAGACACAACCAAGGATAGTTTGAAAATATGCTCAACGACACCATAGTCCATGAATCACCCCAGTGATGACCAAGTTTGTAAACTTGGACTATGGTGTTGGTATCATATATGGCATGGTGAGGGGGGGAAGGCCTTGGTGCTTGATGCTTGATGCTTGATTCTTGATGCTTGGTACTTCAGACATACGGTGGTAAGCGCACATAACATACATATAATATATACACTATAAGCGGTAGTTCCCGCTCTGAAAGTAAGTATAAGAGGGTTGTGGTTAGTCGGTCGTTCGGGACCCGGATCTTTGTACTTTTACCTGAAAGTATCGACCGGCATAGGGACTTCCAACCCCTGACTCGAAAACTGAACTCACATTTCCAAATCAGAAAAGTAGCCTTCGAATTTTTTATTCCCGGATGATGTTTTACCGATTTCCCTGCAACTCTGGCGAAGGAATGCACTTTCCACAAACGATCAGGTTAAGGAGAAAAAGCTCTGGAAGCATATAAAACACAATACAAAAAAATATTTAGCGGGATAACATGAGTGGCATGACATGAACAATCAATGTTGAACATTAAATGTCCTGTACACTACCGCACAGTACAGTACAGGACAGTACTATCGAACCCTAAAAATTTGTGTTAATAAATGCATATCCGTTATTAATTGACATTTAATATTAAATTTATTTAATTTGGTCAACAAAAAAGAGACGAAATAATATGCTGTAATGACTTGGGAATTTATGAACTGTATTTTCAATCGCCTTGAAGTTCATGGAAATGTCTTTGTAAAAAAAAAAAACCAAAGATTTGTGGGGGGATGGATATATGTGATGATTTCCGACCAGTGACTTAGTTATATTTTTATTTATTTATTTAATTGCACTTTTAGTTCCGGGGTCCCAATCTTTAGTTGAGGGGTGGTGTAACCCAAAGTTTAAAGTTTATAGAGTATGCAGTTACTAGTAATTCATCTTTTTCTTTTGGGATACACTTACAGTTACACCACCTACAGTAGATGGTGATGTAGGATACACGATATTCTTCTCTTGCTTCGGGATAATGCAAAGCGCCAATGTCATCAAACTACCTACTTCAACAACAATTAGGGAATAAAGGTAGTTGGATAGGGAGGAGCAAACCACCCTATATTCGTAGCCCGGGCGCATGCTATCAAGAAAACGCAAGATCCAAATAGAGCCTTGGGGGGGATTTGGACTGAGTATGGCTAGAGGTATTAATTAATAATCATAAAGCAAGTATACCCCGAAAAATATCCCCATGCATGTAAGTTCCCAACCAACAAGATCACTTTTTCTGCCAAAAACAACAAATCAATTTTTTTTGGTGCATACTGCAATAAATAGATCTAACGTTTTGTTGTGTTCAATTATGGTTCAATATGTAAAGTCAAATTAATCAAAAATGAAAACAAGGTAGTATGGACGATATAGGTTGTGAGGCTAAGGTGTTTGACTTTTTTTTTTTTTCATTTTTCCTCAAACGCGACTTTTGACTTTATTGAATATGAATATTTCGTTTGTTGCTCGATAGTTTCTAGCCTAATGAACAAGGAAAAATATCCACAAAACCACGGATTATTATATTTCGGTTAGAATTGTAATGTTTGCGATACCTGCACCATGCAAGAAAGAAAAAAAAAGACTGAGAAAAAAAAGAATATGCATGAGACTTGAGCTCTTATCACAATACATGCATGTCACTCACACACATTTGCATCAGGTATTTTTATATTTTATATTTTATATTTTTTTTTTTTGGAAAAAAAAATTTTGGTGTGGGTTTCTTCTGTTTCTGCTTCTTCTTTAGTTTCTCCTCACTTTTTTTTATTTTCACCACTACTACCTGATGTAGGTTGCATGCAGTTACATGCAATATTCCATAAATCGGTGTTTGATAAAAAGAATCAGTAATTTCAGTTTTATCTATAATTTTTTATTTTGAATCTCAACATTTGTGTACTGATTGTTACCAACAACTGGTACCCTCTAAAATAAGAACAAACAGCTCACTCACTCTCTTTATCACCGGCCAGACCATTCACGTTTGGTATCCCGATTTGGCGCTCGTAACCATCGCCAATATTTAGACTCGCTGGAAATATGTACCTGGGAGTGCACACACGTGACGGTATGCGCGCCCCTCGAACCCGCAACCAAAAAAATAATTCATCGATCGATGCAAAAACGCACAAAGTGAACAAAGAACCCAAAAAGTAAATGAAGGTAAAGAACAAGTTTAACCAACCCAACCCCCGGTTTGTAACAGTTTCGAGGTCGGGTGTTTTACGGTTGTAAAATAATTTCAGGTCAATATATAGTTGTATATTGGGACCTATTTCTAAAATTTGGTTTAATAGTCGTAACTTCGGTGATTCATCATATAAACTGTCCCATAACCAGCAATTCCAAGCATCAACACCCAAATTTCACCATCTACCGTTTCCCAATAAACACACCTACCAAACCATCACCCACCCCCATACCAACTTAGGGCCTGTCATGACTCAACTTCCTTCTGTGTCGGAGTTGATGATCAATACCTCAAAAGATGGATCCCCCACCAATAGTGGGAATCTTCAAATGGCTTCAGAAAAGCCTACATCTCCAAGATCACCATCGACAATTCCCCGTATATCGTCGGCTTCTTCCTTTTCCAACAAGATCAATTATTCTGCATCCCGTACGCTGGGCTTGCCCCCACCATCAACATCAGGAACATCAACAGCCGCACCTCCCATACGTCGTCTTACTGAACCTTCGATAACGTTCACAGCGTCTCAACAGCTTCCCCAACCACCACCAGCTTTGGGGGCAGCTGGTTATCCACCAACCAATTCCTCGGCCAGAGCCCCTTCACTGGCCCCAGGCCAAAGTCATCAAGGAACTGATTACTTCAATCATACACCATATCCTGCTTCTGGACCTGCCAATTATCAATTGAACCAAAGATTGTCTGTTTCTTCGTCAATTGATCCTTTGAGTAGAGAACCATCATCGGTTACATTTCCAGGAGTAAATTCATCGCCCTCATTAAAGCAAAAGCTTCAACAACCCCCAACCATCACTGGTGTTCCTCCACAAATTGCATCTGTTGCTAGCTCCTCCAACCTTCCTCCAGCACCGCAGTATCCTCGTAGCCACAGCCAAGGAACCTCCCCTACCAGTGGGGTCTACTACGGGGAGTACCCCCAACATCACCCCCAAGCACCTCCCCCACCTCCTTCACAACAACAACAACAACAACAACAACAACAACAACAACAACAACAACAACAACAACAACAGCTTCCACACCAACCTCATCCACATCCTCATCCTCATCAACCACACCCACAACAACAGCCTCCTCAACAACCAGGTCAACAGCCTCCTTATCCATACTACTACTCAGTTCCTCCCCCAATCTACAATGACCCCCAACAAATGCAACACCTCCAACATCCTTACATGTACCAAATAGCACCGGGCCAAATTCCTCCACCTGGACCCCCAGGAGCTGCTGGCCCTCCTCCTCCAGGCTATTACCACCCTGGAATGCCTCCACGAATGGTTGCACAAAGCATGCTGGATAACGGACTTGCCATGGTGAGTGTTCCAATGGGCCCAGGAGTCTACGAAGAAAACAATGCCTTGATTAACAAAAGACGTATAATCAAGAGAAGAACCAGAACCGGCTGCCTCACATGTAGGAAAAGAAGAATCAAATGTGATGAGCGTAAACCAACATGTTTCAACTGTGAACGGTCAAAGAAAGTGTGTTTAGGCTATGAAAAATTAAACACTTTGGGTAACAAGAAGAAGAGAGACACCAGTCTCGATTTGCATCCAGATGATGAGGATGAGGACGAGCATGAAGAAGATCACGATCATAATTCAGATTCACATGACCAGCCCAAGACTCATGCTCAAACTGAAGAACAGAATGGTACTGGTGATCATTCTGGTAATAAGTCCGGTTCGGGTCCTGTACCTGACCCTGAAAGTGGGGGAAAGGTGTCGGTGAATAATCTTATCAAGTGAACATTACAAACCATGGCCAGGGGACTAAATGCATTGGCGAACCAACTGGAAAAAAGCTTTGTTTTTTTCTGATCACATCTACCCTCCACCCCATTCATTTTTTTTTCTCTTCCATTCATTACCTTTATCATTAAACTTGCAAAACTATTACAGCCATACATTAGCCATATACATTGCCCCCCACTTCAAAATCAGTGGGGGCTTGAGGTTTTTTCTTCTATTTTGAGACTCCTACAAGAATCAACATTTCCTAACCCATAAATCAAAATCACTAACCTCATGAGTTTATCGATTTTGAGTCCGGATATGAATTTTTTTTTTTTGACTTCAATTCGTCATCACTTCCAGTATTAATAATTTGGAGAACTAGGGCCCAATGAGAGAGATTCTGGGATCCTTTGTCTGCTGGCGCCACTTGTATCTTATTATCTACCCCGCAGGCCTATCATTACACCAGGGCCCCAATCCTGCTGCTTGTACTATTATCTGTCACAATAAGTCTATTGTAAAATAAACTAACAATAATATATGTATGCACGTGTGAATTTGCACGTGATGCTAGGAACGATATTCCCGATTCAATTCAAGTGTAGCATGGGTAATCTATTTTAGAAGAGAGGAGATAATCATTTGCATGAATAATAAATTTAGAGGAAAAAGATTCTTTTTCGGGAGAATATAGAGAAAAGACGTGGTGGGGGTTCCGGTGGGGGGCCAATTGGGGGATCTTAATTATTTCATGCAAAGCTCGTAAGTGGGAAGAATTGGGGATTCTCTTTTATTACGTAAATCCTTAGTACCCACACACCTAAAACTTACATAATTCTCCCATCCTACACACCCACAGATTTCGGTATATATTCCAATTATGGACTTGTGCATATATTTTTACCTGCATGTCCACGCCTAACCCTTCCTAGATAGTAACAATGTTAATGGTGCAAAATTTAATGCACCACTTGTACAATTGCGCAACAAATATATAATAGTAATGTTTTATGCACCCCTTAAGCATGTGACACCACCGAGTGTTTTAAACGAGGCTAATGGCAGATAAACGAAGCCTTATTCGAAAGAATGTTCTTGTGACCATAGGTTATTTATTAACAATATCGGATCTTTATTATAACCCAAGGTACAGTCGGCAGCTAGGAGTCGGTATTCAACATGCATACACATTAATACCCAACCTTAACTTGAATTGTTTTTTTTTATTGCACATATCTAACATACTGCATCAATTTCATTTTTGGTTTTTCTTACAGTACATGAACACATTCCTGCTCCATACGATCGAACATTATAAACGCAACCTCTCACATTACCGAAAAGATGACCTGAAAATTTAAACCCTCCACCCCCTCTCACTCACTCACTCACTCACTCCCCCCACCCCTAGCAAATATATACCCCCATCTCTATTCCCCCATCACAATCCCCCGAATCTTTCCTTTTTATGATATTCAATTGTTCAGTTGCTCATATGTCTAACTTAACCTCAAACCTTCCTTACTTAATCTAGCTAACCCAACCCACGGATCGGCAAATAAGGCAATTGGTCACTCGCGGGTACATCACGTGCAGCTCTCCCCTTCGTGTACCAAGTCCGCTGGCCACCACTTCCTATCACCAACCTTATCTTTACTCCATTTTGTTACCAGTCGTTCCTCATCTGCCCCCCACGCCCACACCCACGCTCACGCCCACGCCCACGCCCATTACTTACTCACCGTTTATTTAGTGTGACACCTTGAATCCCACACCACCACACCACTCCCCCATCATGGTCAAAGCCCGTAAGGTAGCGGTTGTTGGATCTCGTTCTGTTGGTAAGTCTTCCATGACCGTCAGGTTCGTAGAGGACCGTTTTGTCGATTCCTACTACCCTACCATCGAAAACCACTTTTCTCGTTCCATCACTTATAACAGTCAAGAGTATGCCATAGAGATCTTGGATACTGCTGGCCAAGACGAATTCAGTATCATGAACGAAAAGCATCTCATCGGTAATCACGGATACTTGTTGGTGTATTCAGTTACCTCCCGCCAATCCTTTGAACTTATTGAAGTCATCAGGGACAAGATCTTGAATTCCATTGGTACCGATGATATTCCTCTTATTCTCATAGGTAACAAGTGTGATTTGGGGTATCAAAGACAAGTTGAGACTGCTGAAGGAGAAGCGCTTGCAAAGAGCTTCAAGTGTGACTTCTTGGAGACTTCAGTAAAGGAGAACACCAATATAGAGAAAGCATTTGAGATGTTGTTGGACAAGATCGAGAAGATTCAGAATCCCGAGGTCAAGAAGGAGGAAAGGTGTGTCGTGATGTAAAACGGAAGCCAAACCAGTTCCAACCAAGCCTACCCACACATATATCTCCATCCATGTTACAATTACACATTACAATTGCACCACTTCCATGACTTTTTCCACTCTTCTATGTACCACCCATAAACACTCTTCACAAACAACCCCTCAATCCAGTCCATATAAAGAAATGAATCGAATTAGATGATCCTCCGTTACCAGGTGAAAAATAAAATAAATAAATAAAAAGACGCTGTCTCCACTTCATCTGTGAATTTATCTGATAATCCAAAGAGCAGGATGATCAAAGATCAACAGGAAAACTTGAATTTAGCGGATCTCAAGGACAACCGCATCCCTATAATGATTATAGGGCCAATATATTTACTTACGATTGGAATAGGCTCACTATAGATATCCTTACTCATACATTATCCAATCGATTGGCCCTGACATTCCAAACATAATCCGATGGTTACCCACCGCCGTATTGTAAATGTATCCTGCCCTTATACGATATACCTTACAAATTACCAATAATAACCGTCCTCCCTTTCCCACCACCACCACACCCACCACCACACCCACCACTATTGATTTACTATTCAAATAACCATATTTATAGCCTGCTTTTAGTTAAGGCAAGTTGATAGCTCTGTGAGCTCTTGATATACCTCCAGAATGCATGTTTAAACGAACCTACTCTGGTTACGATATAATTTTGCAGCTATCAGTTGTATCAATTGTATCCATGTACCCCACTTCTCCCCCATCTACATTCCCTCTTGACTTGACCCACATCCCCCACCTTTGACCTTACCCTGTCAAAAAAAAAAAAGATACTCTTCCAAGCTCTGGTACGCTGTTAAAGGACCCTTAACCACCATCTATATTCCTTATCTATGTCCCATATCTTCATTTGTACTTTTGCAATCTATACGGCTCTGTGCAGGTGTCCTTGTGTTGTTCTAACCTATAATTAAGTTATTAGTTATTAATAGCGAAAGTCGTTGGAGTCTGACTCTGACACATGCACTGCAACCAATTTCATCTCTTAACCATCAGCATTAGAGCCAGCTGTAATCCATTGTCACCATCTCCTGGCTCTAATAGTAGCTACTTTACCCCCACCTTGAATTCCCCCACAGTTATTTCCTTACCTGCACTGTGGAGGAAACGAGATGCGCGTGATTCCGCACGTGCCTTTTCTGTGAATATAATCTTCTCCCTATCATCCTCCATCACCAGCTCTTCACCATCCCCCAAATAATGCCTGCAACCATAGAGCCCCGCAAAAAGAAGGCTAAGGTCAAGCACGGCCCCTTATACTATAAAGACACAGATATTCCCTACGATTACATCATCATAATCGACGCTGGATCAAAAGGTTCCCGAGTATACGTCTATAACTGGATCAATCCAGAATACGCGTTACTTAACGGTCTTGATTTCAAAAGCACCATAAAGTTGGTGGATGATAGTAAGAAATCTTCAAATATCATATATCCAAAGATCGTGAGTGAAAAAAAATGGCATAGGAAAATTGTACCAGGAATAGCATCGTTCAGTAATAGTCCCCAGAAGATTGGAAAGCATCACTTGAAGACTCTTTTGCAGTTGGCCAGCTCAGTTGTGCCCAAATCACAGCATTCAAGAACTCCCATCTTCCTCCACTCCACTGCGGGAATGAGACTTTTGACCCCCACCGAACAGCAACAAATATTGGATGAAATATGTACTTATATCACTGGAAACTCTGACTTTTACTTACCTGAATGCTCTAGTCATATCAATGTTCTCAATGGAGATGTGGAGGGTATTTATGGTTGGCTCTCTATCAATTACATGAACGGAGCCTTTGACAATCCTGAAGATCATATACATGGAAAAAACCATACCACTTATGGACTCTTGGATATGGGTGGTGCCTCCACTCAGGTTGTTTTCCAACCAAATAGCACTGAAATCGAAGAACACGCAAATTACCTCTACAGAATAAACTTGGGCCATCTTCCATTGATAGAGAATCCAGATCACAAACAGCCCAAAGAGTTTCTTAGTGATTCTTCTAAGCAATTTCGTGAAAACTCCGAAGAGTCCCCTAAAAATGATGGAGACAGTTTCCATATCGGATCCTATACCTTTCCTGATATGGCCCATTTCAATGTCTTTTCTGATTCTTTCTTGGGTTTCGGAATGTACCAAGCCCACGATAAGTACCTCTCGTCATTGGTCCACGAATTCAAAGAAGCTAACGATATCCACGACCAAGACGGTTATTTCTCTCGGTTAAGATCCCCAGTTCCAAATCCTTGTCTTCCTAAAGGTTACACCAGCTCCATAAAAATTAAAGACGTTTCTTTTGACTTTACTGGGGAAAGTAATTTCAAAAAGTGCATGCAAAAAATATTTCCTGTTCTTCTGACCAGTGCTTACTCTGGTCAAGGTTCGAAGTGTAAAGAGTTTAGTGAAGAAAACCAAGTCAGTGCCTGTTTATTAAATGACTTGAAGATTCCAGCCTTTGATTTTGATATTAACCATTTTATTGGTGTCAGTGGCTACTGGGATGCCATCACAAATTTATTATCCTATGAGACTGGTAAAATATCCGAAAATGATCCATTAGAGAAGAGAGGTCACCCGAAGGAAGGAACTTATGACTATAAATTAATTTATGGTGAAACATCCAAGGTTTGTGGACAATCATTCAATTCATTGATGCAATTAAATGAAGCCAAAAAAGAAAAGGACCGTTTGGAAGAAACTGAATTGGCTGAATTATGTTTCAAATCTTCCTGGATCTTAAACTTCTTGCATTTGGGCCTTGGATTTCCTCGTTTTGGAATCGATGAAAATCCCAATAAGGATAAAAAGTTCAAGTCTCTTCAATTAGTGGAAGAATTAGATGGTTCTTCGTTCTCCTGGACTTTGGGAAGAGCCATTCTTTATGCCAACGATGAATATATTCAAGCATTTAATAATCATACCATAAAGGAAATGAACTTATCCGAAGACGTGTTGAATTCAAACGATGAAAACAGTGCCGTTATTGAAAGACCTGGATTTTTCCACACCGCTTCTCCAAATGTATACCATTTTGGGGCCGAACAGAACGGTATCTCACCCCGTCCCAATTTCATAAGACCTCGTGCTGATGACAAGTATCATTACTACGATTACGAAACCCAGGACCCTTCTTCAAACAGGGAACTGATCTGGAATATCCAACCTCACAGATGGTACGGGATTTTCATCTTTATGATTCTTTCCGGTTTAATTGTTTGGTTGATGGTAGGAACTGATGGAAGGCGTCTTTTATTCTCCAACATTAAAATGAAATTTACAAGCATTGCCCAATCGGTAAAGAACATGACTAGAAGAAACCGTTATGCGAGCGTCCCTGATGTTGAATCCAATACCGAAAACGATTATGAGCTTGATAACATTGATAACATTACCATCGATGAAGATGAAAACGACCAGTTTAAAATAGATAGTGATTAAGAAAATCAAGTGATTGCTATTCATCATAAGCTTCGTTTATTGTGAGTTTATTGGGAATGGTACTTTCCAAAACAAACAGTACTATTTACACCACCAAATCCAAAGGAATTACAAAGAGCATTTTCAATGTCTTTTTTCCTACTTTCCTTTGGAGTATAGTCGAATTTATTGAACTTTTCAATTTCATCACCTCCTGGATGTCCACCAACATGGTCCAAGTTCAATGTTGGAGGGATTATGGAGTCTTTAATGGCCTTAATGGTAAATACAGACTCGACTGCACCTGCAGCTCCTAAGAGATGACCAATGGATGATTTGGTTGAAGATACAGACAATTGTTTGCCTGAATAATCTTTAAACAATTGATTAATTGCATTATTTTCAGCACGATCACCAATAACTGTGGAAGTAGCATGGGCATTAACATAGTCAATATCATTGATATCAATTCCACTTCTATCAACAGCCATTTTCATGGACTTGAATGCACCATCCCCATTTTCCAAAGGAGCAGTGATATGATTAGCATCCCCAGAAAGACCATATCCTTTTACTTCAGCATAGATATCGGCACCACGAGCTAAGGCATGTTCCAATTCTTCGAGAATCATAATACCACATCCTTCACTAAGAACAAACCCATTTCTTTTAGCATCAAATGGTCTACTTGCTGCTTGAGGATCATCATTAAAATCAGTCACTACTGATCGAGCACGAGCAAATCCTGCAAGTGCCAAAGGATGAATAGAACTCTCAGTTCCACCACATACCATGATGTTAGCATAGTCATTTTTAATGAAATTGAACGCATCCCCAACCGCATGAAGCCCCGTAGCACATGCCGTAGAAACCGTATGTAAAGGTCCTTGAAGTCCATATTTGATAGAAATATTTCCCGCAGCCATATTGGTCAATAACTTTGGAATGAATAATGGTTGAACCTTTTTATAACCCGATTGATGGAACCCTACCGCGTTTTCGTGAATATCATGAAATGATCCAATCCCGCTTCCCACAGCTACTCCAAATCTGCTTGTATCCATTTCATCAACATTGATCTCGGCATCTTCTAATGCTTCTTTGGTTGCCACCATTCCGTACTGAGCAAACAATGCCAATCTTCTGGCTTCACTCCGGTCAAAATGATCTGCCGTGTTCCATGCTCCATCCAGAATTGACCCTTCTGGTACCTTTCCAATCACCTTACATGGGATGTCCTTCCAGCCACCCGTAGAGTAGTCTGATAAGGTCTCGGTAGAAACGAGACCACTCTTGCCTGCAATGATGTTTTTCCATGTATTACGGACACCCACACCTAGTGGGGTGACCAAGCCTAGCCCTGTGATTACTACTCTTCGTGACATTGTCACCACACTGATGAAGCAAAAGTAACTGATTTGGTGTTGAGTGCGATGGTCAAAAAGTATCCAAAAAGTATCCAAAAAGTATCACAGTAGATCCCCTGAGTAAGCAGCCAGTGCCGCCAAATGGACATGTTGGGAACGGACAAGGAGCTGAAGGTGTGGAAAGCCATTGGAGTCTGCCAACGGGAGTATGGATCTATTAAGGACAGAGTGTCAACAAAAGTGGCAATGGTAGGGTGCTTTGGTGGTGGTGTTTTTGCAGCCGTAACAAGAGAGTAATGGACTATAGAGAAGGCGACAGTCCCATCAGGGAACCAGTATAGCAGATCTTATCATTCAAGACAATCATCAAAGATCCAATGGATGTACCAAGTGGCTAAACAAGCCAACTAATATAACAAAGGATCATTAAACAGGCTTCAACAGTCAAACAGAGGTTCCAAACATGGATACACCAACTTGACCTTTTAACCTGGTGCCACTCAACCTAAAAAGACAAGAAAACCATGATATCTAGCGGGGAAAATTCTATCACCAAGAGCATATGGTTCGTATATCCTGATCTTAAGAGAAAAGTGACGGAATTAACGATTGTTCCAAATGAAACAGTTGGTGACGTTTGATGAAGAAACAAAAAAAAAGCCACTTTGGAAAAACAAGTACTCGAAACAGGTCAATTTCGACAACCATTTTGTTCGTATACCTATTAATGATTTTCAAACTATACATCCTAGTCAAACGATTGGGGTTCACGATTGAATCCAATCACGAATAATGTTGGTAAAAACTATCTATATAATGTCATTGAGAATGAATTGAAGACATGACGTGGATATAGTCTAGTGGCCAGGGACCACAAACCTGGTTGTCTTTATAGAACACCATTCAAACAGTATACCCAACTATGGTGGAACAAGTAAGACAAATCCATGGACTCTTTCAGACTTTACATGACTTGATCACTTATCAGACTCTTGTCGTTAAAGTTATTGCAATTTTCATCTTGTATTGATTTATTTACACGATAGCCCACTTTATGATGAATCTAAAGCACAACCACGTTGTATCTTATACCATCAAATAACCATTGATACAACCCTCTATCAGAAGGTTTTGGTATCCCTACAGGCATGAAATCACCCGATTCTCTAATCATGTTGGTGTTTGGACATATCAACAAAACCAAAGATATGGTCATGGTAATTCTTGATACTTACTACACTCCTTGGTTTAACAATCCCTTGGTCATTACTATATTCACTTCACCTATCATTAAGGAAATAGGCGATAGTTTCATATACCCTATTGTCTACTACGGGCCATGTTCACGACCGTGAAATTGCTGCAAAATTATCACAGCCCCAAACGTATTGATTCAAAGCAACTAATTTACTTGGTTAGGTATCTTTCATCATCGATTACTTATCTCTATGGAAGTACCACACCTTTCCCTTTGTCTTGTTATGAAGATGAGTAGTTATACTTCGGGGTTCCTATAACTATTGTCTAAGTTTCAAAAATCAACACACTACATCTTCGGAGTTACCCATTACAGCAGATTAATAATTGTGCCTAACTACAATTGAAACGCCTTATTCTTCTGTTGTTTGAATAGTAGCCTTTGGTGCATTGTCTTGGCTCAGTGATATCCATGACTATGTTCTAAGGATTTTGTGTGGGTCTGGACTTAGTTTTTTGTCATCTTTGGAACATACAAAGAATATAAGGTTCATAATCACGATGCTTGTGTGCTCACTTGTCTGGTCCTATTCAGAAAACCTGGCTGTCATAATTAAAATCACTTATCACCAGGGCTATTTACTTTGCTAAGTTGAAATAGTTTCGGATATATGCCTGGTTTCTCGTGCCTAGTTGTTAAGAAGATGCAAATTACAAATAGATATACCAACAAATTGCCGTGAATTGTTTATTGTTCAAATCGGATTTATTTTATTCCATAATCTTGCCTGGCATTCAACAGACCAACAAACTAAGTTTGTACTATTCAAAGGGCCCTTCGCCTTGATCAATTTGTCGCAGATCTTTTTCAATAATTATGAACTTTTAATTATTTTTTCTCCCCCATCTATTGTGGTCGGAACTCAAATATCATAAAATGGCTCAAATACATGATCAGTGATTACAGGAAACCTTCTGTAGCCTACATGGCTATTGTTTAGGCTAAATTATTATTCTTGCTGTTCATTTCTCATAACCAGAATCTGAAACAAAATATATTTGACATCATGCGTTATTTATTGATTAATACACTTTCTATTAGCAGATCTCAAAAGGCATCCGTAAGAAATCAGATAATAAAAAGAATAGGCTATGGTATCACCAAATCGGTAATTGGAGTGCAAACCTTCAACAAATTAAATGGAAACCTTGAAAAAAAATCAATAAAAAGAAAAAGAAAAAGTGGGGATGAGATCTAACATCACAAGTGAATCTATTAAATTTTGTCCAATAAAGCAAATTTAATGGCGCTGGTTCATCATAAATTCACATTCATGTATGAAGTACAGTTTGAAGGTTGAAATTTCCTCTTCTTTCAAACTAAAAAAAAATCCAATCTAATTAAATTAACTGTTTCGTTCGCAAATTTTCGTATTGATTTTCCGCCTAAGGCTTCGCGGGATTCAAATGGTCTTCACTTATTTCAATTAGGAAGTATGCGATAATTTTTTTTTAAATAATAAGTGTCAAATTTCTATTGACAAGACGTGCCTAGAATTTCTAGTTTTATTTTTCAGACCTACTTGGTATTATACATTTTTTACTAAAAACCACAAATAGAACGTTATAATAGAAACACCCAAAGTTTTTATCAAATCCTCCAAAAAAATATTTACTTGCTTGCATCCGATATTTCCTATACTGATATTTCTTTGCAGTGACATGGGAGCATTCACAAGTCTAACGATTTAACCCAAAAAAAAACAAGATCCATGGATATTATGTTGAAACCCGCTCAAACCTAAGCGGTTTCCAAAACTTCATTTGAAGTACGAGATCTATTCTTGGAACACTAAAGTTCAAAAATTATGAGATGTAGATGGGATCTTGACTGACCTCACGCATCAAATATGTGAAATGCAAGCTATGTGATATCTTAATCAAGACTTTGAGATACACTTTAGGAATTTCAGCTCCAACTTGAACAAACTCTACCCGTTAGTGCTAAGTTTGTGGCCCCGCTTGTTCGCCTAAATCATACTTAGGTAGTATTCTTCTGGCTCCTTTTTTCGTATCGTTTTCTTTTTGGTTTCTAATCTGGTAATTTTTCACCATTAAGTGAAGTTCATTTAGTAACAGACTTGTTCTGGGAATTATGGAGCATGAGGGCGATGTAATCCAAAATACCCTTGATTCTGTTATATTCTGTTTAGCCAGCTGGTTATTTGCTATTCTGTAGCTCTTCGTAACACTCCAACCTCTTTTCATCCCCCACGATAAAATTAGCCTGATCTTCCGCTACTTCCTCAGGTACCCCACTATTGAGTATATATATCCACTTCAGGAAAGAATCCCCATTCACAGGTACCATGAACTGTGGGATCAAGAACCTCTTCTTTCTCAAGAACTTCAACAATTCTTCCTTCTTGAGATTCTTGGTAGGATCGTACTCTTTCGACTTCTTGGCCTTTCTTTCGTACTGAGAAAAATCTGTTATCATGACCTTAAACTGAGTGTAATGTTCCTCTTTCTCCCTTCTGGTAAGGTTTATTTTCTTGAGGTCTTGAGGGTGCTGGTTTAAAAACTCCTGGAAGTATAATTTCTTGATCTCAGTCTTGAAATCTTGTAGATAATGGTAATATTCTATGATCGGAGTTGGGTATTTTCCAGCAGGTTCATATTCTTCTTCCGCGCTGTCGCTACCAAGGTCTTCTTGAGGCTTATCTTGCTGACATTCTACCCATTCATTGAATATTGTTTCTCGTTCTTCGGTGTTCTTGACAGAATAGAACTCCGGGTACAGCACTAGGTCCGAAATGAGCTCTTCTTCGATCATTGACCATGGCTCATAGATGGAAATCCTGTCTTTGAGAAAATCCAAAAGGCTTCTAAAGTCACTCTTGGTAAATTTGGACACTTCAGGCCCTTCATTCTCGTCGTCTGAGAGCGAAAGGTCCAATCCAACATTGATATTGGAGTAGGAGTCGGAGTCGGAGTGGTCCTCTGAACCTTCTTCCACCCCACCTATAACTTCCGAACCATGGCCATCTTTGTTCTTGACCTCTCGACCTTCTTCTATCTCTTCCTGTTCTTCATCCCCGTCATCATCTTCCTCTTCACTCGAGGAATAACCTACTATACCACCTCGCACTCCTAATTCTGCCTTTTCTTCTTCCTGGTCGACTTGATCCTTGACAAACCCTTCTTCCTTGAGTAAATTGCTGATAAATTCATCTCTGGCTTCGGTGTCGATCTCTGAATCGTCTATCTCCGGCTCCGATTCCAGCTCATTCTCGAATATCTCAGCTTCTTGTGCAACTTCTTGTGTTGTTTCCTCAGACTCTTCAGGCTCCAGTTTCTTGGCTTGCTTGGCCTCTAGCTCCGTCTCTTTATCACTTCCTAGACCTTTGAGGCCATGAACACGTGCGGCTAATAGCGCAACCTCGTTGTAGTCGATGCTGGACACGAAATGGTCCCATTCGTCGCCAAGTTCGTAGTTGGTCTTGACATCATGTAGCTGCCAATGGGACTTTTTGAGGGCACTATTGAAGTAGAAATGGCGTCCCGTGCTTGTGAGTATCACATGCCAGTGGGAATGGCTCAGATCTGCGTTCAGAGGCCGGAATGGCACCTGGTACTGGAACTTGGGGACGCCAATGGTCATAGTGGGTATAGTGGTGAAAGGTTGATACTGGATCACGTGAACAGATGGAGATGGATGGTGTTTGGTGTTGTGTCGCGACATCCCCACACCAAAAGGACTAAAGTTTGGCTGCTTACACTCCCACAACTCACGGGCTACCGTATTTGGCACAGGCTGTTTCTGAGTATCTAAGACGTTGCGGCAGCTTCGGCGGTTTCGGAGGTTCACAACACCCGCCACTCAGCAATCGTAGCTCAGTTTACAATATCCACAGCGGATACGAAGAACCTATTGGGACACACCGTGGGACTATTTCGCACTCCCTCTGCCTGGTATCTTTCGCTAGCCACCCCTGGTGCGGTTGTCGCTATTTCTCGCTAGGCCGCAGTGGGGCTTCCCCCCGGCGTTAGCCCCCAGCACCATTTGTTGGTAGATCGGGTTATACATAGAAACATGACATTCATTAAATAATACATAAGGTCCCAGTGTCCGTACAGCCATCCACTAGAACGCTGGATGGGCCACTGGATCGGCCAAGTTTCCCCCCCCCCCACCAGAAAGGGTGGCCGAATTAGGAGGTTTTTAGAAACCCAACTAGCTCGCTAGCTAGGCACCTATTTCGTAAGGTGATAGAAAGTTTGTGGATTGTGGTGCTAGTGGGCCTAGCTCCGAGAAGAAAATAAAATACCCACCACCACCACTCACCAACTAGCTTACCAACATATTCACCGACATCTTCATCCTCTTCTTCTGAGGATCGTCATAGTTGCCCGACAGAGAAGGAGCGGTGTATGAAGGGGTATTAGGATCGATGATAGTAGTAGTAGAAGAAGTAGCAGAGATGTTGGCATCAGCGTAGCCACTACCAATAGCTGCCGCATTGCCATACACAGGTACTACTGTTGATGGGTTAGCACTGGTATTGGCATAGGCCCCACCACTGGCATTTTCATAACTTGGCTCGTTGACATTCACACTTGGATGGTATCCTGGAGGAACCGTGCCTGAGTAACCAGGCCCCGGCCCAATAGACCCCGTATTAATCAAATCAGAATTATCAATACTTCTCCGGCTGGTGGGTGAGGAACCAGAAGATATCGAAGAGTTGGAACGAGTATCTTCTTCATTTTCCATAAACTCCTCAGGCCCACCACCACCACCACCGGAATTCGACTCGTTTCGACGGTACAGTTTCCTTATTCTGCTGACCGCCAACTCGGATCCTTGATGAAGGTTCTTTGCGTGTCTTAATAACAAATCTCTTCGAGAAAAGGGACGCTGGCATATTCCACAAGTAAAGGGTTTGAGTTTATTATGGGTTGAAAGGGTGTGTCTAGTCAAGTGTTCTTCACGAGTAAATGCCCGGTTACATTGTTTGCAATTGTAGATTCTGGGGTTTCCTGAAGCTGTCTTTGATCCGTAGTTGGTATGGGGAGAGTCCTCCATGAAGCTTGGGGCTAGTGGTGGGATAGGATCCGACATTGGTAGGGAATTTGGTGTTTTATCAACAAGTTTGAGCAAAGGGTTTCTGGGTCCACAACTTTGGAATGGTGCTGGTGCTGAAAGGATGAAAATAGTGAAGTTTTTTAAGCGATGGCGGTTGAACGGTGGACTATAATAAACAACGCTTGTTGTAAGTGGTATATCTAGCAGTCTAGGATGTGGTGACTTCAAATGATTGTTCAAAATGACTGGGAAATGGCTCGTTAAGTCATGGAGGTGGGGGACTAAAACAGTAGAGGAGGGGACGTTTTTGTGGCAGGTTCACCCCGCATTTTCTAAAATGACTAGAGGGTGGGGTAGCGTGGGAGGAGAGGGGGGGATGGGGGAGAAAACCAACCTTAAAAAAAGAAAATGCCTACTGGCAAATGAAGGCAACTGGTTCTAACCCCAGTAATCAGCAAATCTGTAAATCTGGTTACAGTCGTGGTGGGCAGGCTCCAAAACCCATACCGGGAACTGAACAGGTGTTTTTCGTCTACTCGTCACTCTCTGGAGACCCCCGCCGTGGCTCCTTGGCCCCTGCGATAAGTGTCTGAAAAATCTGGTTTTGAGTAATGCGCTCCCACTAATAGAACTTAATTGGATTCGCCTAATAGCGAGAGGTATAGAGAGTGTGTGGTGGGTGTCGATAGCGAGAGGGGGGGGGTGGAGGGGGTTGGATCTACTGTTGTTAATGTCCTCCACGTGAGCAAGGGTGCTGATGGTTTGGTTCCCCCACCATCCCCCGACGTCATAACCAATAACGAACAAGAACAAACCAACAAACGAACAAACGAACAAAATTCCCATAAAAATATTCGTTCCAATTACACCCATGTTGCCTTATCTATATCATATTAGTCCTCTCTGTTTTTTTTTTTTTATCTTAACCCCCACGCTCTTATCACAATCCATCAACTATCAATTGGCACCATAAATAGCATTTGGGGCTGAAAAATAGAACAAGCACCAATTACGGGACGATTTTGGCCCCAACCCTTTTTTTTCTCTAACAAGAAAGGCAAATCGGTGTTTCGATAAGCCTGTATTAATTAATAGAACAAATGTACTGGGGCTTTTGATTTACCTCTGCTACACTTTCTAATTAAAGATGTCATCCCCACCGGACGAGGCGAGGAGGGGAGCACCGATCACCCCTCAGGAGGGGGGGGGGGTTAATGGAGGGGTGATAGAGTAGGGAGTGGTAATGGAGGGGAGAGTATGGGGAGAACCACAACTAAATACGAGTCTTTGCAAAAGAAAAGAGGCCAGGCTATGGAAAATTCTATCCTTTGACAATCCAACCTCATTGGAGAGGGGAGGAAAGAAATAGATGATGAAGTTCTTGGACTCCATTAATTCCAGGTCCGATTTTTGGAACTGAAAACGATCTTTCGCCCCAACTCCGCAGATCTTTCGCCGGAACCAACTCCGCAGTGCTATCACTAGTAGCTTACCACTTGAAACACACTGACCAGTAAACGGAGACTCACCGTTAACCCTACTATACAATGCTAGTTGGGGTCTGCGTAAATCCATTTGGGGCGAATTGCTGTCCCAATTGGACCACTGGATTCAATACCATCCTGGGGCGTATAGATGCGACTGATGACCAGGTACCAACCTAGGGGAAGAGGGGAGAATCAGATTTCTTTGTTGAAGCAAAAGCAAAAGCAAAAATCGTTATGTATGGCTAAAGCAACTTACGAGATAGCCTCGTTTTAGTATGTAATTTTAGTGAGATGGCCATGGTACTTTTGGTAATGATGCTTTGTGAAAAAGAATAAAATAAGCCTTGGAACGATTTCTGCCTTCAGTTGCTAACTACAGCTGAAATCGTAGAATCCTACCTTTTCTCTATTTTCCCATAAAATATCACCGTCATACAAATGCATCGTTTGGGTTTCAATCCGATCTGAAATATTTCAAGATCAAGATCATCTTTGACACAGAAATGGACCGCATAAAAATCAGTATGTCGGAGTTTAAGGGCTTTGTAGATATATATTGATGACCTGGAAGTGAATTGAGCTCTTGGGGGTAGAACCGTTGGTTGCCTATTGTGCTGTTGACTCAATAAATTGCCAGGTGTTGTTGGCTATTTCGCTAATTCCACATTTTCTATTTCTACCATTTTGAGAATATAACCGAAACCTAAGCTCCCCACAATATCGTTCAAAAGAATCACAAGAATGTCGCTGAAACTATGGCATTTAATTTGACTAGCGTTGTTTCTTGCAAAATTACCTTTCAGGGTAACTAGCTGATTTTGCACCCAATCCGCTTACCAACAATAAAGCCTAACAACAGAAACGAATTATCTCGTGATAAACCCTATTTTGCAACTTTGATTCTGGTTAGACTATGTAATAGCCCTACCTGTAACTTATTGGTATACCACCGTCACGACAAGAGGAAACAAATACATTTAGAACTGGAGATTCATGACTGGGGATTTCTAAAGTTTGTTGTATGTTTTCGATAGGAGTAAGTTGGAGAACAACAGCACTTCAAAGTAAAAAAAGGCCATTGATGTAAATTAACTGGTGAAAACGGACGATATACAGTAAACAAGGTGGAAAAGAAAGACCTTCGAGCTAATGATGTTGATGAATCTCAAAAGTTGATAAAGGGACAAAGATACAGAGAACAAGGTCACAAGTCTCCGAGATGGAGTATTGTGGTATATCCCAACCACTATCCTGAGGGTAGATCGACATTGCCTGGCTTCGTTCTCTACCATTGTTACCCTTACTGAATTTGCATCCGTTCATAGTAGTAACCCACTAAAGATTAGTGGAGCATGAGCACAAGCACATTTCCGCGATGACCAATTCCCTAGAACCAATTCCACGGACTATCTCTAATTTGTTCTCCTAATATCGTCACCCTTGTTCCCCTAGCCTTTATTCTTCTCTTATATGACTGGTATCTGGTGATATGATGAAGGATGGAGGGACGACTATGCAGGTACCTCGTAGCTTTGCTACCAGTTGCAAAATATTGCTTCATCTAGTCGAAGTTACGTCCTTCGTCGATTGTACCCCCAAGTTATCACTGGGCAGTTTAATGGTTTTGGTGGTCCACGATGCAGCCTTCTCTTCCTGTCCTTCGTGAAACAGACATTTTGTCAATAGCTGCAAAATCCATTTACCAACTGTTTGGTGACATACTTG
Organism: Suhomyces maxii; assembly: GCA_030574995.1. Taxonomy (NCBI): domain Eukaryota; kingdom Fungi; phylum Ascomycota; class Pichiomycetes; order Serinales; family Debaryomycetaceae; genus Suhomyces; species Suhomyces maxii. The sequence goes on from JAJMGC010000008.1 coordinate 237,271, forward strand.
AAGCTCCCAGTCCGGACATGGCCTCATATCTCGGACTAGTCAACTGGCTCTGGTAGTGATAGACCGTAGACCGTAGACCGCTCTTGGTATTGGTGGTGAGTTACTTGTGGCCTTAGCTCAAAGTATCTGATTAGACTCGTCTGGGAACAGCTACCAAAGAATCACAGGAGTATCACAGGGTGTCTCAGGAATGGGGGACTTGATGACTTCCTATATCAAGTACTGACTCTTGTCAAATGGAAATGCCCATACCATCGCACCATGAAGTCTTTCAAAAACTCGCTCTTGGAGCATATGTCTTTCTCCGACCCTCTCAAGTCTTGGAATGGTATTCCATATGGCCCTCGCTAAACTGGAACACCACCAGGGATCGAAAGGTCCCTAGATGGATTCAACAAGGACCATATTGTTAGCATTGAAATATGATTATTAGTATTGAGATATGTTTGGAGATATAGCAATTATTCTATTGCCAAACCATTCAACAAATTGGCAGGCCCAATTACTGAACCAGGACATTCGGACCTATTGGTAAATTGAACAGGAGGTATTCTCCATTGACAACAACTAGACCCAACATTCAAGTGGTTCCAATTATATGAGGAAACATCAGCTGTATATAATTCCGCTCAATATCAACGTGTAGTTACATGTAACTCGCTAACGTATAATTGACTGGTGTAATCCCATCCATCTTGTCTCACATGATCGCTTTGGCCCCTCTTGAACCCTCAATTCCACCATCAACTCAATTCCACCATCTACTCCCGCTCCCTTCCCCGTTGAGCCCGTTCCTGTGGCTTCACCTGGCCCACTCGCCCCCACTCTCGCCCCGTTCTCACTCACCTCTTGATCCTTTTGGCTCCCCCATTCCCCTCTTCCTCTTGGCGTCCATCGTCATGGCTAACTGTCTCGGCTACCTGACACCTCCTGCACAGTCCTTATCACGCCTTATCACTCCATCTCTGTCTCTACAGTGTCTAGTGACATAAAACTCATCCCGTCCTTTGCCATCACCAAAAGCTTGGATTATCCACCATCACCATCGTCACATCCTCGGTATCCAATCTCAATTTTATAACCTCCCGTTCCAACCCTGAATCAATCAAACACTTCCCCTTCATAGCGGCTGCCCCCTTTGACACCAGTCTCATTTACAGCCGGTGCTGATGTCCTCTCTGAAAGATGATACCTTCTTGTCCCGGGTGTTCGGGCTTCATTCCGTATACAATCAGCTCCAAGATAACTACCAGGTCTACGACCCGGAAGTAGAGAGCAATGCCAGCAGAATTGATGATCCGTCTCCGATCCAGCATCCTCCGGAAAGCATCCAGTTGGCACCAACCACCACCACCAACACGCTCTTGGACTCCGAATCAGACCTGGACTTGTCGCTGTCACCATCACGGTCCGGCTCTCCAGTAAGGAGAAAGGGCAATATAGAATGGGACGCCCAGAGCCGTAACCACGAGGTGGCCCACGATGACGAAGAACTCCTGACCAATGACTTGTTATCATCACCTCCAAAGAACCGCAAACTTACCTTCAATATTCCCAACCCTAGGACCTACTTCAAAGGAAAGCAAGAACCTGAATTGCCACTTTATACCGAACACAGAAGAGCACCAAAAGAAAAGGTGCTTACCTCAAACGATGGCCTCTTCCAAAGAAAAAGACCCTCCAACCGTTTCGTCATTCCTCCTAGAGAACGGGCACTTTACTTATGGGCCAACATCACTAATATGGACGAGTTCTTGAGTGATATATACTATTACTATCGTGGGAAGGGGCTTCTTAACATTGTCTTATCCCGGTTTGTGGATCTCATCATTCTTATTTTCGTGCTATCATTCACGATATTCCTCAAATGGGGTATCAATTACCAATATTTCCACGACAATTATAGATCTAGAACACTGATCACCCTTAGTGACATTATAATTTCTAATTTCATCTATGAAGAAGTCCCATTCTCAGTGAAAGTTCTTCTTTTTGGATTCTTATGCTACATAGTATTAAGACTCATCCAATTATATTTCGACTATAACTACAAATTAAGAGAAATCAAAAATTTCTACGTCCATCTTATTGGTATTGATAATGATGATGAATTAATGACAATTTCCTGGAAAACAATTGTGGAAAGAGTAATGCTTTTAAAAGATTACAATAGTCTTACTTCCACTAATGAACCCACACCAGACAATCCATACCATAGCGATTTGAACTCCAAAGTAAGACTCAATGCTCACGATATCGCTAATAGAATTATGAGAAAGGAAAATTATATGATTGCTTTGATAAATAAAGAAATATTAGACTTATCTTTAAATATTCCATTTAAAGGTATCCTGTTGGTCAATAGCAAGTCTGTTTTGACCAAGACATTGGAATGGAATTTAAAGTTATGTATAAACAATTTCATCTTCAACTCACAAGGACAAATTAATCCTCATATCCTTAAAGATCATAATAGAAACCAATTATCAAGAGAACTCAATTCAAGATTCAAAATGGCTGCAATAATCAATCTTATCTTGAGTCCATTTATTGTGATTTACTTTGTTTTGCTTTATTTCTTCAGGTACTTCAATGAGTATAAATCCAATCCTTCTTCTTTACTTGGATTAAGACAGTATACACCATATGCTCATTGGAAATTACGTGAATTTAACGAATTACCTCATTTCTTTATCAGAAGATTACATTTATCCATTGGGCCAGCAAATACTTATATCAACCAATTCCCTAGAGGATTCATAGTTGTCAATGTAATGACCCTAGTCAACTTTGTTCTGGGTGCAATCATGGCTATTTTGGTGATAATGGGATTATGGTTCGAAGATGAAGATCACAGCTTTTGGTCTTTCGAAATCACAGAAGGAAAATCAAGTTTGTTCTATATTAGTTTCTTTGGTACAGTTTGGGCAATTACTTCCACATCATTGGATTCACCAAGCTCTTCGGCGGCTACGTCTGAAAATGCCAACACCAATACTTCATCCTTTGTATATGATCCAGAAGCAAGCTTGAGGTATGTTTCTCAGTTTACTCACTATTTACCAAGTTCATGGAATGGAAGACTTCATACAGTAGCGGTGAAGAATGAATTTTGTGATTTGTTCAGTTTGAAGATCGTCATTATAATGAATGAAATTTTGAGTTTGATTTTGACTCCATTCATTCTTTGGTTTAAAGTATCAAATAATTCTGGGTCCATAATTGATTTCTTCAGAGACTTTTCTATTCATGTTGATGGTTTAGGATATGTTTGCTATTTTGCCATGTTCAATTTCGAAGAGAAAGATAAGAATATGATGCACGATTTGAACAAAAAGAAACCAAAGAAGTACAGACCTAAAAGAAGAACAAAACAATCAGTTAATGCAGATGTTGAACTTAATCATATCAATCCAAATAAACCAGAAAAGGCTAAAGTTACTGATTCGGAGCCTTCAGATACAGACTCTAATGGTGATGAAAGTGATAGTGGTATTGCTAATGATTATTACCAAGATGATAAGATGATCAAATCATATATGTATTTCTTAGAGAGCTATGGTGGAAGTAATGGTAAAGAAGGACCAGAAGTCAAACCCCCACCAAAAGCACCACCAGCAAAAGGGATTTCATTGGTGAACAGAAACAATGATCCACAATTGATACAGTCTCAGTTTGATCCTTCACCTTCTTTGGTTTATCAGGGAACATCTTCCAACAATAATCTTAATCAAAGTATGAGTGATTCTACCTACAATATCAATTATAAATTTGAAGAACTGGACCAATCTGATTTTAATAATAGAGGCAGGAAATCAGGAATGTTAGGAATGTTGAACCAGTTTTACAAGCAAGATATTAATAGATGATGAATGAATTTTTAAGAAATGATCCGGATCAAAAAAGGTTATATTCTTCACGTATTGGTTTATTATGCCATTTATATTTACTTATTTTAAATATTACACAGCACAAACACAAAAAGGCATGCTATTTATACTGGTTAAATTTGCAACAATTATCAATGAGTGAAGATCAATAACCTAGAACAAAAAGTTTCTAGTGACTTTGAAAGCCTGTTCATTTATTATTAAAAAGAATAAAGGTATATGTTTTCGATTAAAACATAATTTTTAATTGATTAATAATAGAACTATACAATTTACAATTTTTTTTTAGTTCTAAAGATGATATTCCCGATATTATTGATTTCTTTTCATTTTTCAATAATCATTAAATTTATTAGGTAATAAATTATGATATATCATATAATACATGATCTAATAACTGATCTATCAGTTACAGGTAAAACCAATAAAATTATAATAGCTGCAACCATAGCTATAACTACTCCTAACTCATCAGATATAGATCTTAAGTTTCTAATCTGTGGTCTCGATGTTCACTCTTTTTTGCGATTAATACTAATAACGTTTTCTTTAGTAATTTGGGTTTATTTTGTAAATATACTGATGTCTATAAAGGTGAACGACATAAACGGCTGCTCCTCAGAACATCATGAGAAAACTATATCACTAGTAATTCCACCTCTCATCAGCTCTAAAAGAACACTTCCCTGATTCTGAGCACTTTCGCTCCTTTTACTCCTTTCACTCCTTTTATTTCTTTTATTCCTTTTCCTTTTATTCCTTTTCCTTTTATTCCTTTTCCTTTTATTCCTTTTCCTTTTATTCCTTATTCCCATTCTGGTAACAACCAGGCCAAATACGGATTTGTTCCCGTTTAAATGGTGTCAATGCTAGCACCAATGAAAAAGTTAGAGCTGTTCTAATAGCACAAAGGTGTCTGCTGAAGCGTTCTCCAGGAGGTAACTTTTACTAGCAATGAAAACTTATACCATTAGAATTGATATTCCCTACCTTAAGGTTTTCTGGAGCTCGTTCCTGACATGTTAATACTAATGTAAGCATGTGACACTACAATATAAATCATACACAGCTACCAAGTTGGAGTAGTGCTTCTAGTGAATGGGGAACTGGTCTTCTCTTCCTTCTTTTCCTCCCTCTTTCCTCTCTTCCTGCTCCTTTTTGACATCTTTTTGAACCCCCCCCCCCCCCCCCGATTAGGCAACTTGCGCCGCACGATGATGCGCCAGTTTTTTCAAGATGAGCAGGCCAAATCTACAACTACCACAAACTTCTACAACCCCAATGGCTGGATCACAGTTGAAACAGCTCAAAGCGGCGTTAAAGTCCCAAGGCTTGATTGGGCAAACCAACACCAAAAAGAAGAACCAAAAATCAAAGTCTCCCCATGACACAAGAAGAGATGACCGTCAGAAAATCATAGGAGGAATCAGAGACCAGTTCAACCAATTTGACCAAAGATTCAACAGAACCAAGCACGATGTGTCGATTATTCAAGGCGGTAAGTTCGTAAAGTTAGGCTCCAAACAGCACAATGATGCCACCAGAACCCATTCTTCGGTGCAACAAAACATGAAGGTGCAATATGATTTAGAGAAGAAACAACATGGAAAGTCAGGAGGATTAACCGATAGAAGATTCGGTGAGAACAACAAGACCATGACTGCCGAAGAAAAGATGTTGGAAAGATTTACTCGTGAAAGACAATCATCGACCAAGAAGAAGAATGTGTTTGCACTTGGAAGTGATGATGAAGGAGATGACGATGATTTTGAGGACGATGATGGGGGATTCACTCTTACTCACTCCGGTAAGGCATTAACCCTTGATGACGAAGACAACTTGGGAGATTCCAGCGTCAAGTACGTGGACGAAGACCAAATGGACCAAGAAGAAGAAGGCCCAGCCAGAAAGAAGACCAAGGCTGAAGTGATGAAGGAAATCATTGCCAAATCCAAGTTCTACAAGAAGCAAAGACAAGCGGAATTTCAAAAGACTCAAACCAATATCGAAGATTTAGATGAAGATTTCGGAGACATCATGCAAGAAATGGGTAGTATTAAGGCCCCATCTGGTCCTAAATTCTCTACCAAGACCGAAGAAGAGCAAGCTTATGATACCAAGGTCAGAGAATTGACTTACGACAGAAGAGCTGTCCCTGCTGACAGAACCAAGACCGATGAAGAGCTCAGAAAGGAGCACGATGACAAGATGAAGAAGTTGGAACAAGCAAGATTGAACAGAATGAACGGTTTGAATGATAGAGACGCCGAAGCCGATGACTTGGATGACGATTTCTGGGCTGGAAGTGACGAAGAAGGTGAAGGTGAAGGTTTTGCTATCAAGTCTGATAACGAAGGAGATGAAGATGAAGATGAAGATGAAAAAGATTCTGAAGAAAACTCTGAAGAAGATTCTGGCGAAAGAAAGCCTTTTGGCAGAAGTCTCCCAGTGAAGAAACCACAAGTCAGTATGCCTAGCTCCCACGAAGACCTCGTTGAAGCTCTTGCCTCTGTTGAAGCCGAAAAACAATCTTCCTACATTGGTAAAATCATTGAATTATACAAGCCAAACTTGGCCGAAGGTAACAAGGACAAGATGAATACCTTTGTGGGTATCTTATTCCAGCATGTTCTCTACTTAAGTGAACAAGAAAAGTCACAACCATTGGTGGAAAAGTTCTCCATGATTATCAAGAAGTTAGCAGAAGCTTATAACCAAGTTTTGGTTGAAAATATCAGAGAAGAAATCAACAAAATCCAAGCCAGAATCATAGAAAACGAAGGTCTTCTCCTCAAGAGAGATTTGGTCTTTTTTGTTATCATCGGATACCTTTTCTCCACCTCTGATCACTACCATTTAATTGTTACTCCATCATTGATTATGATGAATGAATGTTTGACCTCTTTGACCTATTCCCCAAAAGTTTCGATCCAAAGAATCGCTCAATTGACCTTCATAGCCGATCAATTATTGAACTACCAAAAGTTTTCCAAGAGATACATGCCAGAAGTGGTTAATTTTATGGAAAGGGCTCTTTTATTATTGGTTCCAGAACCAAAGAAGATTGACACAACCTTGTTAAACTCCACCAACAACATAATAGAAAGTAACATTAATCTTCCAAAGACTCAAAAGTATAAGGTTAGTACCGAACCAATCAGCATATCCGACCTTGTTAAGGAAAAACCAACCGTAGAATTCAGGTATAGAATTCTTGTTAAGCTCTTACAATTGGTTGATAGAATAATAAGTACATGGAAGGATCAAAGTGCCTTGGTTGAAATTTTGGACCCATTCATTGTCATTGTTAAGCATTTGGTTAAATACGACTCTTCATCTTCCAGTGACATTTTAACTAAATTGGTCAGGGTTAGAACCAACGCTGCCACCAGAAAACCATTGGCATTACAACATCACAGAGCATTGGCAATTGCTACATTTGCACCTAAATTCGAAGAAAACTTCAACCCAGATAAGAAATCTTACGATATTAATAGGGAAAGACAAGAAGTTAACAAGATGAAGAACCAATTGAAGAAAGAAAGAAAAGCTGCTCTCAAGGATATCAGACAAGAATCCAAGTTTGTTGCTGGAGAAAGAATTCTGGAAAAGAAGAAGATGTACGAGGATTACCACAAGAAAATGGCCAATATTGTCAATTCTATTTCTACGGTAGAAGGTGCTGAAAAGAACCAATATGAAAGGGAAAAGAAGATGAGAAATAATAAAAAGTGAAGAGAACAATTAAAAAAAAAAATCAATAATCACCCACATTCTTAGAATTCCCATAATACAAGATACATCACTAAAGATAGCTTCCAGTGGGGACCAAAAACTAGTAAACTTAATTCTCTAGTCCTATTAGATAAGTTATTAATATATAGGTTAAGTAAAATAGATATTTACACCATGGAAAGCAATGTAGATAGTCAACAAATAATATCATAGTGACCAGTCTTAGTCCCATTAAAGCAACAAGTAATTACGAAACTGTGGTTCACCTGAAAATTCAGATATCTCCATCATCAAAACAGGTTGCGAAAACGACTCTATTTCTCTGATTTAGCATTCTTTAACTAATTATTTTATATAGTAAATTTGGGTATCTCTTCACGATGCAAGGAAGGTGCAGTTATATAGCATCGGTGCATTGGTGGTGGCTCATAACCTGATTTTGACATCTTTTGTTTCGGGCTGTCTGATGCCCCATTAAAACACCCATCAGTTTCCGATATAGTGTAACGGCTAGCACGGTTCGCTTTCACCGAGCAGACCCGGGTTCGACTCCCGGTATCGGAAATCTTTTTTGCATATCGACCTTACTAGTCATCTTTTACAACTTTCGTATGTTGCCGTACTTTCTTTTTCCTTTACCTTTCTTTTTAAGCTGGCATAAAAAAAAAAGATAAAATGTACATCAAATGTACATCAAGTAAAATACGAAGAAAAAAGAACTTATGCGACGTACTATTAAAAAAGCTAAACCAATTACTTTATTAATTAATCAGCTTTGTCTGTGCCTTTTTGGTGGCTATTCAAGTCCATGATTCGGTAATTAAATAGAGAAAATATAATGATTTATGGTATGCAAAAAGGCTGCTGATCTTTCAAAACATTCTTGAATTATTATGCTTCGTCCAATTACTGAAATCAATACTAAAATGCTAAATTAGTGATCTGCTTTTTACTTCTTGTTAGCGTATCTGCACGAATAAGTACACTCCTTTCTCAGCTTTTACGTAGATGGGATTTACTATAGAAACGCTGCCAACGGATCATCTTGAGGTGTGACTTAATGTTTCTAACAGGAATATTTTGTTTCAAGTTTTAATTAATTTTCGACGTCTCAAATTGACGGGTATTATTTGTATGAAGTCTATTCCTTTTTTTTTTGACTTTATTATTTCGAAAGATGAATTTCGTTGCTTAACTATGAGTATACTGTGACAAAATCGAAGGACTACATCAAATACAGTATTAGTCGTTTGGAATTGCAAAAAGTATGCGCAAACCCGGAATCGAACCGGGGGCCCAATGATGGCAACGTTGGATTTTACCACTAAACCATTTGCGCTTATTGATGTAAATTACGTAAGCCCTAATAGTATGGTTTAGTTATAATTGTAATTTGAATTTGATGAAAAACATATATGATAGTCTTAAAATAGTATATTATACAATAAGCTGGTTTGTTATAAATCCAATTTTTAAAAATCTGTCAAATCGGTTCTATTCGATTACAATTTTTGTTTCGAGATTTGGGTGCAAAATAATGAAAAGTGCAGCTCTTGTATACTCTATATCCATGAATATCCGTGAACCAAAACTTAACTGCTTCTGACGTAGCAATGGGATTAAAGGAGAACTTGGGTTGGTTTGTTCTTTACGGTTTCTTATGAAATCAAAATGGTCCTATCAACATACAATAGGACTATTGTAGAATATTCTTATTGGTGTGTCTCCAAAATATTCAAAGAATTGTTTGATACATAGTTATCTTGGTAAAGATGATTAAAACTTGATTTGGAACAACCCTGTAGGAATCACTTCATGCCAAATTATCCTAAACAATACATAATAAATTCTACTGACACTATCTAATATAATTAATAAAATTATTTGTCATCAATTACCTCATAAGGTTTGAGCCCGTATCCATTGAATCTAAAGCCTGTATAAGAGCTAAATTATAAACTAAACCAGTGGCTCAAATAGCCAATTGTTGGTGACCCCTTGACGGTACCCGGGGATGTTTTTGAGCCCTCCCAGTCAGTCACTAATTTTTTAATTTTAATCAGTGGACCAGTTCCACTTGGTCCTGGGTGATCATTCTATCACCACCATAACCAACTCGTCACTTTACAACCTCTACCAACTAGTGACCTTTCAAGTCACTCCCTTTCCTATAGATCAGCAATAAAATCACTAGAATTAATAATCCGTATAATAGAATCAACAGTTATAGAGGATGGGTCGGAATTAAGCGCAACTTTCAACCCCTGAAACTTCATTAGCACATCCTACTCACCTGTGACACTGAACACCTCTGAAAAAATGCTAAATATACTTCGGTTAAAGTGCCTTGTATAGAGCTAGATAATATTGGAGTACACTCCAATTGCAATTGCATAAAATACACTATACAGACTAAGAATAGTACTAATTTATTTTACCTAAAGTATCCGTAGTTATGCCTCTTTTTGAACCCTTTTTTTTTGCCATTTGGCTTAATTTAAAATTACAAATAGACAACCAGCACAAGTAAGTGACTTCATGCATACATGTATACATACATGAAGAGATGATCTTATACTACCAAGATGAGGGATGGGGTTAAATGGATCAAAGAATTTTCACACCCGCAAATTGCTCAGGTCGAATTAGTATGGACGGCTCTTGGCATCCTCACACGATTATGGCGGGTTCCTACGTTAACACTCACATGACAAGGTTATAGGAAGGTACCGTTGGTAGCCATAGACAGACGTTTTGGGGTCTGTGGATGGTTTAAATATACGAGAATTATGCGGGTTATCACTATACCCAAACTTTGCTGAACTGTGCAGTATAATTCCTATTATTAACCTCCCACATAACCTAATTAACCATAATTAGGAGCCCAATGGAAAATGGCCCACATATTTGCATACTCACATATTCACCTAGCATGAAGTCTCGGCCTTACTATCGGAATTTACCCCCATACATTCCAAGGTCCGGTTAATTTTGTCATTTTCTCACCTTTCTCACTGGTGTGTTGGTCCGGAATATCCGCTTTACTCCGTCAGCCAGAATCCCATGTAAATCATGTCATTTATTGACTTCGCCTGAATTTTGTTCTAAGCTCACCAATAGCAGTTTCGAGCAACCGTAAAGGAATTATTTCAGGGGTGACAAAGGAAGGAGGAGGGGGGAGGGGGGGTGAAGACAAGGAGGGATGGTTGCTGATGAGGGCCCATCATGTGATGGCTGGCATGTGACCTTCATCCAGCTTCAACTTGGAAACTGGCACCCAGTTACTAATCGATTAGTAACATAGATGCCCAATAGTAGCAACAACTACATGGGCAAAACAACGGGTTCCCGAGGTCAATTGACCCATTGATGGCCGTGGCCGCTAGCAAGCACCGCCTACACCGTACACTCTTGCAATTGATGCCTGGAAATGCCATTTTTCAGTCCATTGGTCAACCGCAAATTCCCGAGGAGCAACTGCGATGACCCAGGGATTTGCGAAAGCCGACTTGGTAATTTGGCAATTAAAGTCCACCCTAATTTAACCCAACACAGGCAATTGACACATTTGCACCTTTGCACCTTCTAGGCCTTGCGGACGGCAACTATAGCATCACTTTAGCAGACCATTTATTCCCGCACCAGCTACTGAAAAATGTGGTGATTAGGGTGAAAATCGCTAACCAGTCGCAGAGCATAATCACACCACCCCCCTCCTGCTCCTTCTCCTGCTCCTTCTCCTTCTCCTTCTCCTGCTCCTGCTCCCTCTCCCTCTCTCCCCCTCCCTTTGAAGAGGAATGGTAAGGTCTTGTGTTGTAGCCAAAAACGGATTGGATAACTGGAAAATGCTACAGCAGAATTAGACACTACAGTGGTACTTTGTTTTATGGTTCAATTTCAAAATATTATTGATTATAAGCAGCTATACTTAATTACATAGTAAAACAACAAATAAATTTAGGGTATGATGATGATACCTTAAACTTGGGAAACAGTTGGGACACCAACTCTTGGAGCAGATCTAGAAGAACCACCGAATAAGCCACCCTTAGTGACACCGATGATGGAGAAGACGGCAGAAGCCAAGAAGATAAAGAAGGAGATGTAAAGGAAAGCAACGGAGGCTTGGGCCTTTCTACATCTGCCAGTTCTACCTTGAGCAATATTGTTGTTATCAATGTAGTCTTGGTTACTACAAGAGTGGGCATGGATGTTGGCAGCAATGGCAGTGGCAGCAGCAAAGGTAAAGACAAGGTTAAGGAAGTCAAACAAAGCCAAAACAACAGGCCAGGCGAAAGCAGCCACAAGGTAGGCCAAGATACCGTATAAACTGGAAGTTAAAATACCGAAAGCACTAGCAAATACGGCAAAGTTCACTTGTGGGTTACTTTGAGACACAGTGGAAGCAGCCAATGAACCAGTCAATCCAAGGGCAATGACAAGTAAAACAAAGTTTACTAAACGTAAGATAGAATCACCAATAGCCAACATTTTTTTTTATCTTCTGGTTTATAAAATTAATTATTAGGGATGGAAAGTGCTTTTAAAAATTCTAGTTTTGAAATTATCAAAAAAGATAAATGTGAAATGTTTGATGTGTTATAATAAATGTTGATTAACAACAAAGGGTATTCGTACAAAACACGATTTGAGGGGGGGGTTGGGTTGAAAGGGGATTAGACGAAAGATTGATAAAATCTAAATAAAAGAAAAAAAAAGAGGGCAGGATAGAGGGGGAGTTTTATATAACAGGGCCGGTCGTGCCCTGTGATTTCGGGAGCGTCACTGGCGTCATTGGGTGCATTAACGTTTGCCAGGGCAAGCTTAGATTGTGTCGTGCCCCGCCATGGTCTGCCTTCCCTTTCTATCCACATTAATAATAAGTCATCACCAGCCAATTGCTTTAGGGATTGTTGGATGTTTGTGCGTGTGTTTGGAATTCGGTATCTGTCCCAATTAGGCAACGGTCATGCTTGTTTACGGCCATCCGGCTGAAACAGCAATAGTCGTGGCCCCACCACTACTGCTGGGTGCTGTGGCCTAAATGCAGTGGGGACTGACGGTGTTTGGCTTTCGGCTGGTTCGGGAACATCACGTGGTTCTGCCCTCTCCCCCATTTCTATCAGTTTGGTGAGCCATTAACCAGGCTCCTCAAATGTTCCCCGTCAATTCCGTCCATTACTCTGCTATTTAACTGATCCTCATAATCATGTCCGGATTGATGACTGACTGTGTTTATTACCGTCTTCCCCGTCGCTTCCGGGAATTTCTTCTTAGCATATATTCATGTGCTTCATGCGTCAATTCTTGACGTGGTTACTAACCTTTTACATGAAGAAAATGATGCAGTTATAAGTGTTTGGTCACGTGATAGTGCGTCCCGATTAGGCCTTCTCTACTGCTTTCAGCCGTTCTGGGAACAATTCGTCCTCAGTTGAGCACTACGCATTAAAAAATTTAGTTTGTACATTCAAATGTTTATAAATAAAACCTAATGGCATGTTTAAATCCATCAAGATCTAGCTTTGCTGACACCTCTGTTAAAAACACTTCATCCCATGCTTTTGCAGAAATTCACTATGCCACATTTGTTTATCCTTTTTGTATTTGGCCAGTCATATTCATGTTTAAAAAAAAAAAAAAAACCTTTTTAAGCGAACCTGCACGTGACGCCTCGAGGCTACCAATCTTCCCCAGATAATTTTTCATTTTTTTGTTTTGAATTTTACTAAATAGTTAAATTGGCAATGTTGATGAACTGTCTTCACACGGAAATACCACGGCCCTAACTATGTAGCATTCTTGTCCGGCTCCTGCGGATATGATGAGTTATGTACCTTTGGTTAAGCGAAACTTGGCTTATAACATTGATCTTATTAAACATTTGCCTCTTTGGTACCAATTGTCACCCTAAACGGTCATACTTGGATAAACTAAAACTAAAACTCGAGGCATCTCTCTATCCTAATCGGTCAATAAACTAAAAATTTGTGCCTGGTTCCACCCCTCCTCTTTCAGACTACATTCTTTATGCATCAATAACATATCAAAACTTACTTGGTTAGTTTATTAACTACCCTTCTAGGACAATTAATGAACTGTTTTTTTTTTTTGTCTCTAGTTTGTTGAGTTCTTTGGCTTCTTGGATTTTATCAATTTGTTAATTTCCTGTATAGGTGATTCATTGATATTAATTTCGCATTACAAGGCAAAGCTTTCTAGTTTGAATCTAGTTTGGTTTACTTCCAAAATGCGTAGTTTGTAAATCTGTCAAAATTCATCGTATGCTTGTTTAAGCCATCCAGTTCCAGATACGAAAACACGATTTTGAGGGATATAATTACCCCCTTGTGCCGTTCATCAGCCCCGGATATGTGAGGGCCATACTTCTAATATTAACATCATTAAGGGCATTTCAATTGAACTCGCAAACTTTGAAAAAGCAATGGCCAACAGATATAGACCCAACCCAAGCCTATTGATAAAAAAGCTCCTAATTTTGCCAAAGGAATAGAAAAATCATTACAATGGACTCATTTCAGTTACTGTTTATTGTTCTGGGGCCACCTGTTTTCTAAAATAATTGGCCACCGTCTCATCCACACTGACCTGGACTGGCTCTTCTCCATCATTATTGACGACAGTAGGGTCTGCTCCCAAATTGACCAACAAGACCGCCACATCACCGTGGCCTTCAGCAAGAGCATGGTGCATCGCAGTCCATCCATTATTGTCTTTGGCATTCAAATTGACCTTCCCTTCCATGGCCTTAATTATAGTTTGGGATCCAATACTGGCTGCACGGTGTAAAGCAGTCCATCCCTTACGGTCCTTCTTTCTGGCTGACGCCTTGTTTTCCAATAGCTTCTTGACCACCGCGTAGTGATTCTTGCTGACGGCCAATTGAAGTGATGTGGTTCCACTAGAAGTCTCCATGTCCACGTCTGGATCCTTTCCTAAGAGCATATCCACAATTGCTTCGTTACCCACGGCAGCAGCAATATGGAGAGGACTCCAGCCACTGGCATCAACCGTTTCGTCCACATCAATGTTGGATCTAAGAATGTATTCTGCTAACTCCTTGTTCTGGACAGATGCTGCCCAGTGTAGAGGAGTTCTTTCGTCATCATCTTGTTGGAACACGAGCTTCGGGTTTTGGTCAATCAACCCCTTGGCCAAGAGGTTCTTGTTTTCGCGTACTGCTTCGTGCAAGGGGAACTTTGATTCCGACATGATTGTAGTTTACTGGTTGACTAAGTAATTGTGGTAGAAGTGAATTGGTGAGTATATGTAGGGAGGGTGGCGGTAGTGCCAAAAAGGCAAGTCCAGTGCGTGTTGGGGGTGCTTTTAGGGAAACATATGCCACTAAGAGCCTAAACTCCTGCCTAGAAACAGGGCGCGCTAGCGAGAATAGGGAGAAAGTGGCACCACCAGAAAAGTAACTTCGGTTTACGCTAGTGTGACCACAACTAATCCACCCATGACTTGCCAAGACCAATGACCAACGTATTAGCGACCAAATTATAGCGACACTTGTTCCTGGTGTGGTACTGTAGAAGGACACGAATGTATTTGTCCACCGATCAGTGATTGACCATCACTACTCGTTATACCATACCAAAGTAACTGGTATATAGTTGCGAAAATTGCAAAAAATTGCAAAAAGTGGAATTTGATCCTTTTACAGAAGATCATGACCACCAACATATTACGATCAAAAACAACAACATTCATCTTTCAGTATAACCAATTGACTCTGAAGAAAACCCCAGCAACTCTTTCTCCTAATCAAAATGGCTGCGAAATCTGCATCCAAATACCAGAGGTAACGCGATAATCTTGGTCCTACGATACCGGTGGAATCAGGCCAGTGGAGAAAAGACTTAGAAGAGACCAGTGCCGCATACTCAGTAGATCAATAAGGAAAGCCCGTTGTAGCATCCTATTCCTATCCACATTCCTGGCTCGTAAGCATCGCTAAAAAGAGGATAATCTCTAAAACAAATGCATTTCTTTCACTAGCTCTCCAAATAAGCTATACAATCAAGCCAGTATGAACTCGTTACTGACTTACTCTACGCCAAAGTCTTCATAAATATCTTCATTAAGGTCTATAAAAAAGTTTTTTTTATTAGCCTATTGCTTAACCATTCCAGCGGTTAATCTAATAGACCCAAGTAATTACACAGACAGCCCATAATGGGCGTTTATGGGTGCAAAATTCAGTACCAAGCCAAATCACACATATATAATTTTTGGGGGGTTTCTCTTTTTGTTAGTCTTCTATTATATTATCTTGCAACCTAAAATAGGACATTATGCAACGAAGACGTTTCATTTGCTTGCTTGGAAACGGCTAGGAATTTTCTATTTTGTATTTTTTTGTTTCAGTGAAAATAAATATTCATGGTCTATTATTATTCAACCTCTTCCTTTTTAACTCAGAGCTGTAGATGAAGCACTAGATGATTCATCACTTTCTTCATCTGAGTCACTTGGAGGCAGCGCAAAAAATGGTTGAGCTATAATTGCATTAGAAAGATCATTTCCTATAACCGTAGATTCACCAATACCTGTATTGGCTTGCGATGGAGTCTTTTTAGAGAGCTCACTAAAATGATCAGTAGATTTTTCTGAAAATAATTTATTTGATATAACTCCTCTGTCACTGCTAGTGCGGCTGAGTTGCATCGTGCTGGGATTATAATCCTTTTGATTATTATCTGGACTATTGTTATTGCTATTATTATTTTGGTTGTTGGTATAATCCTTTTTGAGATTTTCTAAATATACTTGATAATCATTGGTGGTAGTTTCATTATTGGTAGTATGACTTCCATGGACATTGATATCAATTTCTTGTGAATCTGGAGATGATGAAGGAGTCAACATGTTATTATATGGAACAATGGTAATATTGTTATTATTAATTGGCGCCACATCCTTGTTAGGTATAGGATCAATGTATGTGATTTGTGATGATGATGTATGCTTTTCATTAGAATCCTTAGAATTGTTCGATGGTGAGGACATTTTTCCGGGTTCACTAGTTGGACGAATAGAGTCACTAGATGAATCATGATCCAAATCACTATGATGAAGATCAGGATGAATCATACGATCAATGGTGGTGGTTGGGGCCAAATAATTTTCATCAAACTTGGCATAGTCAATTTTTGTAGATTTAAATTTAGATGATGATGGAGCACTAGAACAGTTGGCATACATAAAATCCACTTCTTCCAATTTTAATCCTTTAGTTTCATAAACCGTGAAATAAACAAAAATTGTACCCAATGCATTCAAACCTCCCCAAATGAAGAAGATCTTATTACCCAATGCAGCAGTTTGCCTACCAGTATCAATCAAATATGGAGTAATATATGCAAAAGTAAAATTGACAATCCAATTGGTGGCAGCAGTCATGGAAATAGCCTTTTGACGAATACTAATACCATAGATATCAGAAGCAATAGCCCATACCGCACCACCCCATGAACTAGCAAAGAAGGCAATAAAAATGCACGAGAATGAAATACTCAAAATTGATGATACTTCATTATTGGAAACAGAAACTCCGATCACAGCCACTATAAAATTGGATACGGACATTCCTACTCCTCCCCATAGCATCAACAGTCTTCTACCAATAATATCAACCATAATCATCCCAGGAATAGTACAAAGCACATTAACACAGTAAGTGACAAATGACATTAAGTAGAAGTTCTTAACTCCTGAACTAGCAAAGAAATTGACACCATAATAAAAAATGAAATTAATACCTGTACATTGTTGGAAAGCATGGATACCAATACCAGTTATCATTCTTAAACCTTGTTTGTGTCTACCACCACCACTTCTAAAACAATCCAAAATGGTAGTTTTACCAAAAGACATTTCGTAATCATAATTGGCTTTGATTTCCACCAATTCTTCAATTAAATCGGCATCATCGGCAGGTAGTCTTCTTAATTTGACCAAACTTTCTAATGCTTTCGGTACATTATCTTTGGTAACGTAATATCTAGGAGATTCGGGTAAAAACAACATACCAGTTGATAAAATTAACGCCCATAAAAATTGTAATCCTACAGGAATTCTGTAAGAACCTGAATTGGTTATTTTTCTAGTTCCTTGACAAACAGCACTGGCGATTAAAAGACCCCAAGTAATAGCCCATTGATAAGTGAAAACAACGGACCCTCTAACCCATTTAGGTGATGCTTCTGCTTGGTAAAGAGGGACAATAGCAGATAGAATACCCACCGCCACTCCGGAAATGGCTCTTCCCACACACATTAAAGTGACAGTTTTTGATATGACTTGAAACAAGTTTCCGGCTGTGAATATTATGGCTGATGATAAAATGATTGAGAATTTTCTTCCAAAATTATCGGATATAAGAGGAGCCACCAAAGCTCCTATAAAGGTACCCATGGATAAAATGGCAGTCATGATGGCTCTTTCATGGGTGGAGAAGTCCAGATGATTGGATGGGAATGTTTTGGTAACATATGTCATTTCAAGGATGTCGTTGATTAGACCAGTATCGTAACCATATAAGAAACCACCCATGGCTGATACCAAACCGACAATAATAGCGGAGTTGGAGGAGGATTTCTGTCGGATTTTTCTGTAATATTCCTCTTCGATAGTATTATCGTATAATAATTGTTCAAGGTATTTCCACATTATATATTATGATGATACAAGTGCATGGGGTTAAATAATGATTCAAATGTGTTTTAAAAAAAGTATGATGGGATCGAGTGAATCTTCTTTTTTTTTAAAAATTGAATAAGAAAAAAAAAAATCGGAAATCAAGCTGGTGGATGACTTTAATGATTTAATGATATGATGATGTTGAAATGTAGGTCCTTAAAGAAATGGTTAGAATAAGAAAATAAGAAAGTGGTTAGTCAGTAAAAATAGGTCGAGTTGTACACCAAAGAAAGGAAAATGAAAATGATGAAAACGATGAAATGGTTGGGCTAAAAAGTGATGAAGTGCTAGTTATAACAGTGATAGTAGCAGTAAGCAGGAGCAGTAGTGAGTGCTCTCTTTATGGTTGATGTTTTTAAAGTGAACTTTCCCTGAGAGTTTTTATTTTGATACTGTTGGCACTATGCTCGACCAGTATTGAGTTTGAATCTTCAATTAGTGTAACTAGTAACGGATACACATCTGAAATGTTCCCAAAAGAAATTATGGGGCGTGGCGTGGGGAAACAGAACACAGAGAGAAATTTAGTGTGGATAGAACAAATTCCGAGACTGTGACCAAGTAAAAAAAAAGGCTTGAGTTGATGGGTGTGAGAATAATAGATTAGAAATTAAGGAGACTCTGGTGAAAGCGGGGTCATCGAATGCAAAGAAAGCCCAAAATTGAAAAGAAACCAAGGTGAATTTAAACAACAGGTGCAGCCCCCAAATTAATCAAAGGCCAAAGCAGGTAGACAAGGAGCCAGGGTAATTGGGGAAAACGGAAAAAGGAGGGAGGTGAGTGGGGATAATTGACTAAATTAAAAGAGAAAAAACGGTAGCATAGAGAGCCAAAACCCATACCCATAAAGACTAAAGACTAGAGGGAGTGGGAAAAGGCCACCCACACGTGATTTGGGGACAACCACCAAATCCCCCAAGTCACCTCCTTTTTCATTTTCCTTTCCATGGAAAGGATCACCTATCCTGTACCCAGTTTGGTCTCCCCCACTTAGGCACTTTGGCACGATCTTAACCCCAACCAGCCGTTAGCCAATCAAGACAGCAACCAAACCTGGAAATGTAATTGGGAACCGAAGTGGCTCATTTTGGCGCAGCTGGGGTGGGGGGAAGTGGAGCTTATTGGCTGATTCGGCCCTTCCTCCACTTTTAGTCTACCAGATCTATTAAGTCCTTTCCCAAGATATCGTACTGCAGGTAACCAAACCCTGGATTGGCACAAGAACGCCTCCTATTGACCTCAACCTCTTGGCGAGTCTCCAGTGAGTATCATAAACGTAACAGCCAATGTTTTAATTCACTTTTAGTGCAGTGTAGATTGTATGAAAACACAGGACCCAAAAGAAATAGTAATTGCTGGATGTAGAATGTGGATCCTGTGAAAACGCTCTGTCCAAATCTGTTTCAAATCAAAGTTATTTGAGGTGTAACGGCGAAATCCACCAAGTCCTGGTCCAAGACGTAAAAAGTTTAGTGGCAACGGTGATGTTTGATATAGTAGGAGAAACAGCTAGGTACCGCCAAGCCACTAGGCGCGTAGTTCAAGTATCAAGTAGTAAATTTGAACTGATTCTGGTATCAGGTTTTGGTGTTCCATTTGCACGGTTGATTGTGCACGCTGTGGTGGAAGGGAACCAGAAGTCAACGACTGAATCTTCAGTAGTGGTTGGTTCCGTACCAATAGAGCGGTATGTCCAACAGCGTACCAGCTCAACCGTCGGTACAGCCAGCTCGATTGGAGATATTGGCGGTTAGGGACATTTTCTCAGCATCAACAAACCTCCCAACCTTCTAGTAGTCGTAGCCTTCTTCGCCTTCTTCGCTATCAACCTCCAGCACAATCCTTCACAGGGCCCCGGGACATCTTGACACATCTAGCGATATCTGGCGACACTTTTCTTTTGGCTCTTTGGTATCGTTGGTGTATTTCACCTCCTTGTCCCTTCTCCCTCTGTAATCAATAGGTTGCAAAATTCGCAACTGGCGATGCTCACTTGGCCCACTACCGTGGTCCTTTAAAGATATCACCCTCTACCAACGCCTACACCCCATGTTGGCTGCTACAGAAGAAGTATAAATAGCTACCACCCCCCGATACTACTTTTAGTTCCGTACCACTTTTATTCTGCACCAAAAGCGCCAATCAAGTGCCAATTAAGAGTCCTTTTTCCGCCCTCTTCCCATCTGGTTATCTCTTCTCACTAACCATATTCTTGAGACTCGCACCATCAACCTGTCCTACACACTAAATCTCACATTCGTTGTTCTTTACAGTAAAAAACTCATTTAGTTATCACCATTTAACCGCTGATGTCACCTTCAGCTGCAAAGGAACGTCTAGTGGCCAGGCGGCCGTCAGAGATCATCCAAGGTACTTCTGTTGATACCTTACACCATCCACCACATTCTCAGAAGGGCCCAGTTCAGGTGTCGCTAGGTCTCATCAAGATGCTCTTTACCAAGAACTCAGGTTCCACCAGTATCACTGGAGCCATTATGTTCGTCATCAACCATGCAATTTTACTTCAGTTGTTTTTCTTGCTCTCCATCTACAAGGGCTTACAACTTTTTTACCGTCGTTTGATCTTGAAGTATCTTACTTTAGCATACTATCCAAGTAATTCATTCCAAGTTATCAGAGATGATGTCAGTAAATTAAACAAGATCCCAAGAAAAGTGTCATGCATTTTGGAACTCAAAGATGAAGAAGACGAAAATGGTGGTGCAGACGCTCTTATCAATCAAATCAGTGAATTATCAGCTTGGACCATTTCCGCTGGAATCCCACATCTTATCATTTATGAATCTAGTGGTCTTTTATCGAAAAATCATCAAATATACCTTCCTCAGTTGAACAAGTACTTATCCAAGAACTTGGCTAATTACTTTGGTACTGACTCCGTCCCATATTATTCCATTAAAATTCCCCACAAAAATATTATTTCCTACAATAACCATTCTGATAAAGTGGATCTTGAAATTACTCTTCTCTCCAGAGTCGATGGTAAACCAACTATTGTTGAACTTACCAAAACCATGAGTGAATTGGCCATTAATAAGGAACTTTCTGCTAGTGATATTCGTATCGATTTGATCGATGAAGAATTAATTGACTTGGTGGGTCCAGAGCCGGATTTACTTATTAGTTTCGGACCATACCTTGATCTCCAAGATTATCCACCATGGCATATCAGGTTGACTGAGTTGTACTGGGAAGAAGACAATAAGGATGTGAATTATGCTGTTTTCATCCGAGCTCTTCAACAGTTTTCCAATTGTAAGGTGAATATTGGTAAGTAAACCTAGAAACCTAGAAACCTAGACACCTATGGAAAAATAACCAGCACATCATCATTAAAGAAATTATTTGATAATGTTCAAACCATGATAATAAAAAGATTTTTATGTTTCTTCCCCTTATTTGATAAGGTTCATATGCCTGCCATTACACCATATTTACCATCTGATATTACCCCTGGTTTGATAGGTTTGAAATTTCTATTAAAATACTGATGTTCGCATTCATATTCATTATTCACATTATTATTATTAGTTCCTAGTTGCTGATATTACGATACCTTCTATTTATTCTATTCATTTCGGGCTCCATTACACCATACATATTGCAATTGGACCCTGAACCACACACACACGCACACATCGATTTTCAGCTTTTTGGCATTGATTCATTGCAGCCATTCTGATTATTACCAGAAAAAGAAAAAATAAGGAAAAGAAAAGCGTTTCTTGTGTTTAACCACGCATGTCTGTATCGCTATCACATTCATGCTATCAACTACATCCTATATATAAACCGTTAATACTGGTTAAGTAAACTAATGGTCTCTGGGGCGAAGGCTCATAAGGGACTGAATAAAGGCTAAATATGAAGATATTCGTAGAAGATTGCCTAAGTTTCACAACGGTGGATCTGGAGCACAATTACGCAGCGACAGACCTTCGCCTAAATGGGATCGAAATGGGATCGAACTGGTCCTCAATTGGGCATCTTGGTACCAACTACGAATCTCATTGGTTACTGGTTCCACAGTACGGGTGCAATTTTTTTTTTTTTTTTTTTTTGCGAGGGTCCCACTAATTGTCCCCAATTAGTGCCACGTACTGGCCTACGCGTTGGGGCCACCTCAGCAATGTCAGTTGCAGGCACCAGTAACCCAGTAACACACCCACAGGTAGATAAGAGGGCCCACGGTCTAAAAGCCACGATACTGCCCGCTCGTAGAGCCACTCCCGCCTCCAGCGGCACCGGTATCAGTACCAGTGCCAGGCCCACTAAATACTCCATATATAAACCACTGGGCACGGCTAGGTTCTGTTCCGTTGGTGAGACACAAGTCTGGTACTGGCGCTATTGAACCCTCGCTAGATTTCGCGCCACTGATTCTCTACCGGCTATTGTTGCACAATAGGGACAATCCTCAGTGTAGCCCCTGGACCAAGCTACCACGTCGGTCATAACGAGATCAGCTAATGACTACTGCCACCAATGCCATTAGCTCAACTATAACGGCCTCAACATACCAGTGTACCATTGCACCATTGCACCGTTGCACAAGCCGTACCACAACGACTCGACGTCTCGGTGTGAAGTCGCTATCTCTCTCTACTATGGGCCAGTTCCGTTAGCTAAATTTACACCTAACCACCCCCGGTGCTACTCGGTACTAGCACCACCCACACTAGTGACAGCGCGTCCCTCACTCTCACTAATGGACAGGTCACGACGACACGTATCCGCACTCGCATCGGTAAACGTTCACCAATACTCGAACACAGCAGGGCCATTTTGGCCTACGATAACAAGAGATTCCACCAGATCTATCCACCGTAGACACCGTACACTGACGTAGGCGAATCGACACGATTTCAACGGACATTTTGCCATCAAAATTGGCTGATTTGGCCCGGAATCAGGTGGGACCTCCCTCCCCAAAAAAAGAGCGTGTGAGAATAAAAATTTTCGTTGATTCGATTTCTCGTTGAAATCGGAATTTTGATTTGTTGTTATTTAAGTGACTTCTTTCTTTAACCAAATCAATCAATCAATCAATCTAACACACCGTTAGTCGATCGAGCTAAGAACCGAAGTAACACATTTAAAGGGGACACGATGGGTTTATCATTTTCTAAATTATTCAGTAACCTCTTTGGTAACAAAGAGATGAGAATCTTGATGGTAGGATTGGATGCTGCCGGTAAGACCACTATATTGTATAAATTAAAATTGGGAGAAATTGTCACCACCATTCCAACCATTGGATTTAACGTTGAAACCGTCGAATACAAGAACATTAGTTTTACTGTGTGGGATGTCGGTGGACAAGATAAGATTCGTCCATTATGGAGATACTACTTCCAAAACACTCAAGGTATCATTTTCGTGGTTGATTCCAACGATAGAGATCGTATTGCTGAAGCTCGTGAAGAATTGCAACAAATGTTGAATGAAGATGAATTGAGAGATGCTTTATTGTTGGTGTTTGCTAACAAGCAAGATTTACCAAATGCTATGAATGCAGCTGAAATAACCGAAAAACTTGGTTTACACTCTATTCGTCAAAGACCTTGGTATATCCAAGCCACCTGTGCTACTACCGGTGACGGTTTGTACGAAGGTTTGGAATGGTTGTCCACCAACTTGAAAAACTCCTCTTAAATTTGTCTGAAGAGACCTTTTTTGTTTTTTTTTTTAAAATTAATCAAGACAATTGTGTTCGTTTTAGCATACAATTAAAATTATAAACATGAATTACATCTTTTGTCTTGATATATATGAAATACCATCATCAGATCATTTTTTTTTAAAAAAAAAAAAAGAAAAAAGGTGTTTGCGTGCATGACAACTTCTCTTCCAGTTCTATTATATGCTAGTATAGTCTTAGTCTAGTTATTTCATCGATTTGTTTTAATAACTCAATATTGAGCCAAATTCAACCATTGTCAGAAATATAGTGGATACAAAATGTTTCATTATGTTGAACCTTGTAGATTTTTCTCAGTAGCCCAATTAAAGTCAACTCAATATTAAAAAAAAAAAAATAACACCTATGAAAATTATCAGTTAAACCAATAATCACAATTAACGTTAGGCTACGTTTGATTGACGTGGAATCGAATATTTCCCTATACGACGTGTTATTTGTGTGGGAGGGGAGGGCTTGGTAGCGAAATGCGGGTTGCCTTATCAGTAACTAATTTGTGCAGTTAAGTGTATCAGAAACAATATTAGCATTAATAATATAGTGAGGTTATAGGTAACATAAGAAATACGAGGTGGGTGGGGGTAAATGGGGGAAAATGAGAAAGAGAGAAAGAGAGAAGGCCTTCCCCCAACAACTTCCCATTATCCAAACCCCCCGGCAACCCCCAAAACAACCACCGGTACGGACCCAGTGCCTGGCCACGGCCGAACTTCCACGGCCGATTCCCTGGGCCTACGCTCTACGCTCTACGGGTGTGTTGTTTGGTATACAATAGGGCTATCTTTGACCCTTAACTCGCGTCTGCGATAAGCAGGGACTGGAGAGCCAGCGACACCACCAGCGACCACTAAAACAGGCTCCACGGCAGAGCTAGCGAGCAAAGCGGTGTAGGGCCCGAACTACCCACCACCAGTAGTCGCTGGCACCGACCACTGGTGTCGCTAAACCCTCGGGATCACTATATACCTGTAGCTGTTATCGGTGGGCACTGGTACTGATAGTGGTGGGAGGCTAGGGCTCGGGCCCTAGTTGTCAGGTGACCGCGCCATCAGTAGCTCTTTCTCCCAATCGGGCAAGAGGCCCCGCGCCGCAGCTCCACCCTCAACATGCAATCCGTCCAGCATTTACAGGTTCCCGCTTGCACTGGCGGCCAGTCGTGCGAGGAAAACTTTCCTGGTGAACAAAAAAATTTTTCACTATATCTCAAGGAACTTCTTTTAGATACCTACAATAGTTCATCACAGTTAAAATGGTATGTGAATACAGCAAATATGACACGATAAAACGAGTTGATTCAACGAGCTAAACACAAGTCCATCAACGTCCAAACCGTCAAAACGTACCCTTCTTCGTCCCATCCGTTCCAGGACTCCCCCGATGACTTTTCATGAAGTATTATCAGTTAAAAAGAATAAGAACAGAGGAGCTCAAGTAAACAAGAACATCATGGTGTGGGAATATGTTCAGACGACCAGAATCAAGTATCAACATCGCATATATCAAACCAGCACCCGTCACCGATATCAAACGTTAAAGTTCTCGTAATAGCAGTTTTGTTTTGTCATGTCATCACAAGGAGGATCTCAGAGAAGATCGTTTCTAGTACTCCTTTGTTTTTTCTTTTTTTTTGTGGATAGTTTTACTAACATATTTAGGCCGCCGTCAAAGCTTTCGAATTACGTACCAAGTCCAAGGAACAATTGCAAAGTCAATTAGTTGAATTAAAGCAAGAATTGGCCAACTTGAAGGTCCAAAAGTTGCAAAAACCATCTTTGCCAAGAATCCACATTGTCAGAAAGAACATTGCTAGAGTTTTGACCATCATCAACTTGAACCAAAGAGACTCTGTCAGAGAATTCTACTCCGGTAAGAAGTACCAACCAAAGGACTTGAGAGCTAAGAAGACCAGAGCCTTAAGAAGAGCATTGACCAAGTCTGAAAAGAACAAGGAAACCGTCAAGGCTAGAAAGCAAAGAATCGCTTACCCACAAAGAAGATTCGCTATCAAGGCTTAAATTTTCCCCTCCGTACAATAGTTAATAAATCTTTGTTAATCGAAATCAAAAATACACCTTCTAATCAATGAACTTCTTGTACAACCTTTACCTTAAATCCTGGTGAGTGTAGTACCGTTTTAGTGATGGTGGACTGTAGTTTAATG
This sequence comes from Suhomyces maxii, assembly GCA_030574995.1. Classification (NCBI taxonomy): domain Eukaryota; kingdom Fungi; phylum Ascomycota; class Pichiomycetes; order Serinales; family Debaryomycetaceae; genus Suhomyces; species Suhomyces maxii. Next base: position 263,504 of record JAJMGC010000008.1, read on the forward strand.
ATCCAACTTTAAAAGTAGGACCACCTTTTAAGAATCGACTTCTTTCACTGTGAAGACTTTCACTGTTTAGTAGAAACTACCTGGAAGAGATCATATTACTGTTACTGTATGGGCAATGACTTAGTGAATCAGATGACTAATAACTGTTCAAAGTTCATTAAGATTTGTAGAGATGACCCTGATCCAGCCACAACCTTTTAGCTTGTACGATTTTTCACTTCCCATCTGAAGCCTTCATCTTGTTTCCAAAGCCCTGCGACTATATAGTGGCATTATAGTATAAGCTGAAAGACTAGTCCATGGACATAGAACTCTCCATGGTACTTGTAACGAGACACCACTAACTTGGTATACTTATCTTTCTCTTCTGTGCTCTGTAACTTCTCATCACCACAGTCTTAGTAACAACGATTTGACTCATGAAAAGTCATATATCTATACAAAAAACTAGTCGGACAAGAGCTACGAAGTCTACTGGTCCATCGGATCATTAGATGCTTCAAATTTTCATATTTCGTAGTGTTAGTTCCAATCAATTTGGACAATACTAAATTCTTTCCATAGTTTCATCTTCTATTGTTCAATTAAATTTTATATTTATTAACCTTTATTCTTTACTCTATACACAAATGGTAATTTTGTTACAACCTGATTTTGTAATCTTCATCCTGGGGGGAAGGGGGGGTTCGTTAATCTTTCATTTCTACATCTTGTTCCTTTAACTTTTCTGCTTTCTTTTCCCTCTTAAAACTTTCGATCTTGTGCTTTAATTCCACATCTTCAATAACGTCTTCTAATTTTAATGGAACTCTATTGAATGGATCAGTAGCATCACTCAATAAATGGGATTTAATAGTAGATCTATCAATACTAACCTTTGAACTTGGTAAAATCACTGGATCTTCCATAAGCGAAAACATTAACGGATCTAAGAATTCATCGGGAATTTCTCCTAATTCTAATTCTTCATCTTCATCAGTTTGACGTTGTAAATCAGCTTTTTTGGCAAAATCCATTAATGATCTAATTATTGCTGGATTAACAAATGTCTTGGTTGATAAAATTCTTTCTGCCTTTTCAAAATAAGTCAAATTAAATGATCTACCATCACGAGAAACAGCAATAATAAACTTTTCTTGATTGGATAAGTTATAATAGATTTCACATAAATCAACCAAAGTTCTCTTTGGACTGAAATCATACTTTCCTGGATCATCAACCTTTAAAGTACTGCACTTTGGTCCAACCATAACTGATAAATTATAATCTAACATACCAGCTAAACGGTCAACAATTTCAGGTAAAACGAAACCTTGTGGGACTTCCTTAGTAAATAATTTGAAAAGTTCCATAGTCTTATTACTTAATCCCATATAAGATTTAGCCTTTCTTTCAGAAGACTCTAAATTACCAGCTAATTCTTCATCGGTTCCAAGTTCATCATTCTTTTGTCCACCATTAGCTCTAATCTTGGTTTCTTCTTGGTAATTATGAATAGCATTTAATTCATTGAAAGTTTCATCTAATAAATATGTGGTATCATTCAACATTCTTGCAATAAATCTAATAAAGAAACTAGTATTGTTTTCTGCATAATCAGTTAATTGATGACGGAAAGTAACATTCTTCCATAATTCTTCAATAATAACAGAAATATAGTATCTGCTGTTAAATTTATCGTAGAATTGAGATGAAGCACCGGTTCTTTCAACCATAACATAAAAGTCTAATAATGAATATAAAATATTGTCTTGGACCAATTTGTTGGAGTTAAAAACTGGGGAAATAAATCCTGGTTGTCCATTTGGTAATGGCAATGCCCCAATAAATAACACCTCAACCAAATTGGCTTTCATGTGAGGATTACCAATCAATTCAGGACATCTCAATAAAATGATGGCAAATTCAACAAAAAGATTGAGTTTATCATTGTTGTAAACCAAAGGACAACCTCTGAAATTGGTTGAAAATTTACAATAATTAATGATTCCTTCTACAATGAATTCTGGATAATATTTCCATGGTTTTGGTGTTTTTGTTTTCAAAAAATCATGATCATCTAATTGAGAAACGTTACTGATCTTAAAAATGGGAATCTTCAATTTTTGCTTTGGATATTTATGTTCTGGATCAATTAATTTGGTAATAAATGTAGTGGATCCGACCACAAAGTCAAAGATTTCTTCTTGAACAGATCTATGATTGAATACTGCTTGAATGGAATGCTTCAAAGCATTAAGAGCATTCAAGTTCTTATTCAAATTTGGTAATTGGTTTCTTAACAATTGCATCATCATAGGGTTACTTCCTGGTGGTAATCTATTACTTTCAATCATTTGAATCCTTTCTTTAAATTGTTTAATTTGGTTCTTGAGTCTATCATAATGAAGATAAATACCACCCATACCATAATGTAAGTATGATAACGATAAATAAAAACAATGAGAGATGAAATTAGGTTCTCCTTCAATTGGTGGTTGTTCATCATTAGATTCTTGAATAGAAGCATTAACTCTAGATTCGTCATGAATATCAAGTAATTTAGATTTAGCAAAATAATCAAAGTCAATCTTATCAACCTTAGAATAAGTTGGATAATCCAAAAATGGAGAACTTAATTTAATCAATATTATAGAAATATTGTACATTATACCATCACCAGGTAATTTTTTTAAGTCAGCATGACTACCTCTTCTAAGATGACTTAGGTTGATTAAGTTTGCTAACCAAGTTAATAAATCATTTCTAGTTTCACTGGATCCTCTTACTAATTTATCCACAATATGGAAAAGACGATCCAAAACAAATTTATATTCATTTTGAATGGATTCATAAATTCCAGGAATTTGTGATTGAGTCTTCAAACTGGTATTATCACCATCGGTGAAATAGTACAGACTGGTCTTTTCCGAAAGTGGAGAAAATCTTAAAATAGGCCCCAAGATAGTTTGATGTTCATATTCTAAGGCATTGTCTCTATTTGGAGGGAAGAAACCATCTATTTGAGAAAAAATAGCTGCCACAGGTTTGATATTGACAAAGATTTCAAAAATACTGAGATAATTCACATAAATTCTATCATGTAAGTTTATTTCAAAATTTCTTAATTTAGGGAAAAAGAGGTTCAATAATTCAAGCAAGGAATCTTGTTCAATACTAACATTAATAATATCGGTTAAGAATGCAGACAGTTCGGAGTATTTTTGGATAAAGAAATCAATGGAACTATCGATGCTGTTATTGATAAACATATCTGGGACTTGGAAACAGATGAAACCATACGAGGCAGAGAACTTGATGATCTTATTGAAAATGGCCACTTTTTCTTGGTAATAAATGCTCTTGACTGGTAATGATCTTTTGACGCTGAAAGTGTTATGGTAAATGTTACAAAGGTAGTCCATGGTACTGGTGTAGCCCTTTGGAATACCCAAGTCGGTCAAGATCTCCATAAAAATGGCCTCCACATGGTCGCCCGATAAAACGGCTCCCCCGTTGATTTCCTCTGCTAATGATTGGAGATGAAGTAAATTGGGGTTGGTGTTGGAGATACTGGCCTTGAAAATATGCTCGATTTCTAACGGGAACCATCTGGCAATTTCCTGTTCTGCTGTGAGATTAGGCTTGGTCACCTTCTGTGACGGCAGAGCACTAGCTGATGGTGCTGAAGGTGGTGCTGAAGATGGTGTTGGTGACTCAGCTGGAGCTGCACCAGAAGGTCCCAGTCCACTACTTGGGTCCTGGTGTCCAGAAACATCTGACTTGGGTCCAATTGCACCCATATCAACGGTTCCAGCGCCAATCGCCTCATTTTCTTTACCATTGGATGGATCTATTGAAGATTCTGGGGTAGTTTGGTCTTGATTCGTGGTGGTAGGGGCCGCTGCCGCCGCCGTACTGCCCGAACCGGCCAACTTGGCCAACCGCTTTGCTCTTATCTGACACGTTAGTGAGTCCTCGGGTTGGATGTTCCTCTTTTCACCCATACGTACTTCGTCGGCACTCATAGTTAGTGTTTCAGTGGCAATGGTTATGCTACGCTTCATCAGGGTGAGGAGACCAGTTGGTTGCAACACACGACCTTTTGTGATCCAGTTCCGTCATGTGACCGCCGTCGCGTGACTTTGGATCACCGAAAATATCACCGTTTCACCATCTGGCAGCCAAACGCTCTATAAGTCAATTACACATCACGTATCGCCAAAAAAAATTAATTGAAAGGAGAGAAGTACATGCTCGTTTACAAATTACACAGGATTTATTGAGAAAAGATACCAAGACAAACACATCAAGTGCAGCAAATAACCACCCCGCAGTTTTCAGTTGTCCCGTTCATTTTTTTGATTTTTTTTTTTTTTTTTAGTTTGTTGGTCTCATGAATACGTTTCCTAAATCCATAGAGAGTGCTCTTGGCAAACAGCAAGAACGATTGTACTTGTTACAACTTGAGAAGGACTTGATAGGGTTGGTCAAGAACATTGTTGAAGGTAAAGAGAATGCCCAGGTAGTGATCAAAGCCCAACACTTGAAGAATTCGTACTATCGACTTTTAAGTCATCAATTATGTCAATATTATAATTTACAGCACTGGAATAATACTTCGAATGAAATTGTGGTGACTCCAATTGATGATTTTGATTATCAAGTATTTATGGAATTGGTTGATGCCAATCAATTTGTTAAGGTATCGGATCAAATCATTCGCATTCCCGAATCTGGGGACTCTTCCAGCAATTCCAATACTACTAAGCCAAAAATGATTATGAAGAAGAATAAAGATCGGAAACAACAAGAAAGTACTAAGGAAGTTAAAACCGCGGTGGATTCTGCCAAGATTGAATCAGAAAGAGCATCAAAAGAAGCATTATACATGAAGATTAGAGAAGAAATCTTTGATCAAGAAGACGAAGAGGACGAAGAAGATGAAGAAGAAAAAGAAGACGACAACGAAGCAAACCCTCATCAACATAATCCATACCAATTCGAAGACAATGACGAATATGAACTGCATCTGCATGACCACTTGAACCAAGACAGTTTACGTGGAGAACCACCATTCGATAATGGGTTTATTAACGGCCCGCCTCCAAATTTCATGCACTATTCCTCATATCCTGGTACACCACCACTTCCAGTCCCAATGCAAATGCCAATGATGTCCCCTCAACATTTCACTCCTCCAGGCCCAGGATTTTATTCTCCAAATAACATGTCACCAATACAGCATCAGCCGTTAGGATTTCCACCTAATTACTTCCCTATTCCTCCAATGATGCCTCCTCAATACTATGGCTATGGATATCAATCTCCACCAAATCCATATGATAAGGAGACAGAAAGAAGACTTTTAAACAATCCATACATTATTATTCCTGATGATACAAAAAAGAACAAAACAAAGACAAAAAGACATTATAATCATCACCATAAGAACCATAACAATTATTATCCACCAAATCATGGCTACTACAGTCAACCCAACTTAAGCCAACCACACCAGAACCCGAATCCGAATATGAATCCTAATATGCATCAGAATTACAATTCGAATCCAAATTTAAATTCTTCATTCGGCCCAAACGACCCTAATATACCCAAGAATCAGGACCAGGATCATAGATAGATGTAAATAAATGAGCAGCTACTCTGACAGACAGAGTGAGCTAGCAACGATTAAATATGAATGTAGTAGGCATGAAATTGGGCCATTTCAAGTGACAGGATTAATTCTTAGCAGCTTTCTCCACCTTTCCAATAAATGAAAGGACATCCAAAGGATAAAAGACATTGACTTCATCAAATACTTTGAGAGTCCACAGGTGGTAAGAGCTTGTGGTGGGTCTCTCTATTTTATGAACCAGTTGATGGTTCTCTTAAACTGACTGCAATATTGGTGCAATATTGGTGCAAAAAGTGCAACAATCCATCAAGCAAAGTTACCATCTACATTACAAGAAGACTATAGTACCGGAAGAAGTGAGGGCTCTTTCTGGTGGAAGACATTTAAGTTAAGAGTTCGTAGTCTCGAGCGAAAGCACCAGATACTACACTAATTATCATGGGACCTGCTACTTTTCGTCCTGATTTGAAACACTCTTAAATAACCACTCTAAAACTGGGTTTATCCTCTTCTAATAAATTAAGGGCTTTTTCTACAATTTCTAGTCTTCATCAAACAAAGACGCTCTGGGCCACTACCTTATTACTGTAAAACCTTTCATTTGGTAGTGCCGTTATGGACAGATATCAGCTGGTGGTCCGGTTCAAAATCCCCTGTCACGTCGTGGGTATTGTCTCGCTAGCATATCTCGTACTTCTTGATTTGGAAAAACTATTTCTGCTCGTCTGAGCTAGACGAGTTAGACGATGCCAAGTGATAAGAAAACATTACAAGCCTACTCGGGTCAGGAATACGAGTCAAGTATCTTGTTGGTAGCCATGGCTCTTTATTGCATTATTTCTAGGGCTAGTCCTTAAATATCCAACAGGTAAAAAATGTTACTGGTGACATCGTTCTGGGAGTATTTTTGGGCCCCTGCTACCTACCGTACTGTGGCCCGGTCTACTGGTACCACCGGTACCAACAGAAAGTAACAGAAAAGTTGGCTTGGTTAAATTTTGTTTGAAATTTCATCCTAGAAATCATCACATCACCTTAGACATTTCACCATATCCCTATTAAGGCCCATCCAGGTGGCCTGGATCCACCTTCATATGTACCAATCCACCCAAATTCAGGTTATAAAATTTCAGATTACCAACGGCTGACCGAGGAAACTTAGGGAGAAATAGGCACGCGGTAGGCGCTATTAATATCGCTTAAATCAAGCGAGCACTGATACGGGAATGTCATAGCCCAGTGGTGAGAAGTCCAGTAGAATCAGTTGCCAAAGCTCCTTCCTTGACACGTACCCAGTGGCCAGAAGTTCTAGAGCTGTAGAGCTGTGTAGTTGTACAACTACATCTCTGTTCCGTGCCAAAGTGGCTACTACACTGTTTTAGGGAGATTTCTAGAGGTATCTCTCTCTTTCTCTCTCTTTCCAACGCCATACCGACAGTTCCGCCGCCGTCCCAGGTCCACCACCGCCCCTCCTGCTGTCCCACTAGCCAAGCCCAGTTGTAGTCACTAACTTTTCTTTCCTCGTACTGCACCATTCTCACCCACCACCACCACCACCTCCTCCTCACCAAAACTCATGGTTCCAAGTGACTACCAGACCGTGCGCGGCTGGTCGTGCAGTCCTCGTCTATCCAAATAAAACACACCTTCAAAGACGTGTACAATCATACATTCCCCTTAAACATCCAATAACTATGACAAACGTGGAAGACGACTTGATCCCAGAAGCTGTTGAAGGCTACCACGTCGGTGAAAAGAAAACCATCCAAGAATACACCAAATTGGATGCTGAAGATGAAAGTTTAGCCAAATGGAAGGCGTCATTAGGGTTATCTGATGATTCCAACGCTTACCCAGTTAAAGCTGGCGATAAAAGAAAGGTGGTTGTTGTTGAATTAGGATTGGAATTTCCAGATCAACCGGAATTGAAACCAATCATCATCAATCTTGAAGATGCTGAAGGTAATACCATTGCCAACAAAGAAATCAAGTTTTCTATTAAGGAAAAATCCATTTATCAATTAGTGGTTAAGTTTAGAGTTCAACATGAAATCATTACTGGTTTGAAATACTTGCATTCTGTTAAAAAGTCTGGTATTAGAGTGGAAAAGATCGAAGAACCTTTAGGTTCTTATGCTCCAAATACTAAGGACAAGCCTTACTATGAAAGAAAGTTCCAAGAAGTGGAAGCTCCTTCTGGTTTATTGGCCAGAGGTAATTACTCTGCTCTTTCCAAGTTCGTGGATGACGACAAGACTATCCACTTGACTGTGCCATGGTCCTTTACTATCACCAAGTAGATAGAATTTCTTATGATAGAGGCGACAAAAAAGAAGAATGAAGGAAAGAAAGTAAGGTGAAACGATGAAAAAGAACAAGAAGAAGAATTAATATATATTGAATCAAGCATCTGCTTAAAAGCTCTAAGTTTGTTAAGTTGTGGCAATTGTGAATCGTGAATTGTGAATTGTGAATTTTGACTTGTGTGTGATTTGTTTAGTTGGTAATGTGAATACTGGATCTTTCGCTCGCTAGAAATCACCATTGATGATGTGGCGCGATACAAGTGGGTAAGTGCTGGACGTTTCCAATGGAGCATTTGACTTGCTCGCTCTTTTCCCGTATGTGACTCGCCATTCTTTGATTTTTGCCAGTATAGGCTAGATCAAATGATAGGTTTCTTCCGGTGATTCTGCATCCAGGAAAAATAATTGACCATGAACAGTAAGTGAGTTTATATAGTAATGAGCATAGTAACTTATCTAATATTTGAAATACACGAGTAGAAATAATAAGAACAGTTCTCTCAACAAGCCTCAAGTTAACACTTTCAATCCAAGTGAATGCTACTTAACCAAAGAAATTAGGAAATTCTGGGGCCTAAAGCGGGACCATAGGAAGACTCCATCAATTCCAAGGCACAATGAAACCAAGAAAAATTGTATGAATGATAGCACGGCTATGAATTTTTGACACTCCTTGTTCATACATATAAATGTACATATAGATGTACATTTATTTCTAAATAATTATCTGTGCAACCGACTCATGGTATTCCGGGAAGCATAAGGTCGGAACCCCGATAACAATCCACCTATCCAAGCAGCCCTCAAACCTACATGGATAGTATTTACTCCCATTTATTTTATCGGTGATATTTCCCTTTTGAATAATATTAATTATCGCCTCGTGTTAACTATATCCGATATTTTCGCTTAAAACAAAGTGAATAATTTTTTTTATTTTATTGTAGTTTAAGCCAAAATAAGGTGGACACTCTATAATATTTAACCTTCTTTGAATGTGTGTGTGGTGTTATCTGAATCAAAATCCGGTTGAAATCTGCACCTCCTGTTATTTCGGAATCAACCTAAATCTAAAAATTTCTCCAATACACATATATTTCTCTTCTCTACTCTTATCCCATTCATAATAATTATTGAGTATTCGTACTGCTGTTACAGGCTTGCACTCTTTAACTACTTTCTCTTATATTTTCAATATTTTTCGGATCTATTCTCCTTATATAAAAGAATTGTCATAACTAACTAATGAACCAATATTTTCAATATTTTCTATAGTTTATCACTCACCCTATTGATATAGCGTACATATATATGCTTGAAAATTTATTCTCTATGATTATGTGGCTATGGAATTGAGAAGTATGGCGGTTGTTGTAACTAAATCTATGGTTTTAAGGCTCCTTTAAGTCATGTTCGATTGTCTATAATTATTTCCCTGTATCCTATATATATATATTATTTAAATGCATGCGAGACTAAATGGTCTAATTCAGATCCAGAAATGTTGCATTGTATGATGAATTAACTTAGGTCACTTCTACCGAGATTCCGAGTGCAACACTTGAGATTGCAAATTCGTACATTGACCTGTTTTGTTTCTCTTCCTCCCTGTTAACCTCGGTCATTAAACTTGAGTGCCATTTGTAAATTAACTGTAGTCTATTGATTTCCCATTGATAACAATCAAATTAATTTTTTTTTATTGTTCTAACTGTTTTCAGACACTGAAGAATTCCAAATTGAAGAAATTGAATTACTTTATCTCCACAATATTGCAATTCCTTCGTGATGGTCTATGTTTATTTCTTTCTATTTGGAATGTAAGTGGGAGCTCGCTTCATTCCTGTTACCGTCTTAATTTCTGACCTAATGTAAACCGGAGCCCTCTGAGGAGCCCGTGAAAGGCCAGGAGCTCTTTGAAGTCCTGTTGCATTTCCTATGGGTGTCTGTGGTGCTTTCACATTTCCAGATATCATTTTTTGGGGAATATACAGAGGCGCTCTTTGAGGAGCTTTCTGTTGGGGTTGTGGATTTAAAATACCTATTTCTTTCTCAAGCCTAGGTGCTTTAAAGGCTTTTCTTTGCGGCATTGGTCTCTTTTTATCTTCAGTCCTATCCAAATTCTTAGCACTAGTAAACCCTAAACCATTGTTACTTGTAGGTTTAGTCTCAAAAACCATCTCATGTTCTTGACCTCTCACGTAAGACTGCAGTCTAGACTGGTACATTTTAAGAAAGTTCTCAAGATTAAACTCTGTCAGTGGAGCTTCACATCCTAATAACAAATACAACTTTTTGAGTCTATCCCAATTGAGAAACGCTTCTTGATAATAACTCATAATTTGGGTCTGTTTTTGAATGAATCGAGAAACTGATAAAATAGGTCTCCTTCCCCAATTTCCACTTGTATTTTTCTCAGTGTATGAAGAAATATACAACAAGGACTTTGCCCGTGTGGTTGCAACATAGAAACATCTTCTTTCTTCATTAACTGCATCATCACCACCAGAATCAAGAGCAAATTTTGCTGGTAATAAATTTTCAGACAATCCAGGAACAAAAACTACTGGCCACTCCAATCCTTTCGATCCATGAATAGTAGATATAGAAACTTTACCTCTGGTATCTTCTTCTGGATTAATTATCTTGGAGTCTGTTTCATAAAGACCTACTGAATGAATAAATTTGGCAACAAAGTTTCGTCCATCAGGTGCCAAATCTTCTTCCTTCCCTCCTATAAATAGTGGCAATTCTTCATCATGGGGTGTGAACTCACAGAATTGGTTTTTTACTTCAGCTATGTTGGCCTCTATATTTTCGTCGTTCTGGTATTCTTTTTTGAGTCCTGATTCTGAATAAACATAGGTGAAGAAGTTGTTTAGTATCTTACTTTTTTCATCATCTGTAAAATTATTCAAGTCCTCTTTGATCATTTTTCTGGCTTCTTCAATAAACTTGAGGTACTGTGAAATCGATTCCTTATTTTTTGGGGCAATTTTGGTGTTACCTAAATCTTTCAATGCTTCAATTACCAGTTGGTTAGAAACTTGGGCTTTCTCAAGGTGATTATCGATTATCTTAAGGGTTTTTTCTCCAATACCTCTCTTTGGGAGATTTATAGTTCGCAATACAGCTATACGATCATTATCATGAGCACAAACTCTAAGAAAATCCATAATTGCCAACACTTCTTTCCGTTCCCAGAATGCTTTACCTCTAACCATAAAGTATGGAATCCTCTTCTTTACAAATTCGTTTTCTAATACTCGGGTTTGGTAGGCAGTTCTCACCAAAATAGCCATATCTTTGTAGTTTAATGGCGAGCCTGGTAATTTTACTAAATGCTCGATCTGATATGCTATCCACCTAGCTTCTTCCTCAGGAGAAGTGAGGTTTCCATAGACTGGTTTATAGCTTGAACCATGTTGTGATTTTAATGTCTTTAAAATACGATTGTTCTGTTGTCTCATGATTGTTTCAGAAAAGTTTAAGATATCCGAAGTAGACCTATAGTTCTGATTTAACGTTATAATCGAGCAGTTAGGGTAATGGGTCTTCATTTTCTCGAAATTTATCGATTGGGCGTCTCTAAACGCGTAAATGCTCTGATCAGGGTCCCCCACAATTGTAACATTATTTTGCAACTTTGGGTCTGTAGGGTGACCCTTGGCAAATTGATACATTAATTTGAGCTGGATTTCATTTGTATCTTGAAACTCATCCACAAGCGTATGTCTGACGAAATTGAGCACTGGATACTTCGTTACTAGTAAATGACAGTACAATAAACAGTCATCGAAATCAAGTAGTTTCTCGGATTTCATCTTATCGTGATACTTGGAGTATATAAATGAGAGAAATCTGTTTGGGCTGAGAGACTTGCCGTACTCTTCTGCCTGTATCCCTGAGGATTTGAGCTTGGAGATCTTCTGTCTGATTCGCTTGGGATCATACCCGTTATATTTTTTATCTGAATCACTGGTAAATTCCTTGGTATCTTCTTCTTTAAGGTTAGATAAATAGGCCAAATCTTCACCAGAGAGATCGGAAAGGACCTCCTTCAATATCTGGCCACTATCACGTTCATCCGCTATATTGTACTCGTTAAGATCAAGCTTCTTACCATATATCTTGATGATGCGATAACAAATACTGTGAAAAGTTCCTATAAGAAGCTTGTCTATATCGATATTTGTAGCTTTCAAGAGTCCTGCTAATCTTTCAGTCATCTCATTTGCAGCTTTCTTGGTGAATGTCGTCACAATGATGTTTTGCGGAGGGATTTCTTCTTGTAGTAAGAGGTAAGCTACTCTAGCCACAAGCACCTTGGTTTTTCCGGTTCCGGGACCAGCAATAATCTGTAGCTGCCCGTTGTTGGGGGACAATACTGCCTTCCGCTGCTGCTCGTTTAATCCAGCAACAAAAGTGTCAGTAATCATGGTTGACACGTTGGTTTAGCCTCCCGGTATGGTATAGTCTTATTGTTATTGATACTGATATTGATATTGCATCACGTGTAGTATTTTTGAAAGCTTCGCAAGTCTGTCTCAGATACCGAAATTGACTACCATCTGAAACATCTATCCTCATACATTACCCATCCTCCAACACAACCACAACCATCATCACCACCACCACCACCACCAAGCACCACCCCATGCGTTGGATTATCATCCTCCTACTCATACGGTCGGTATGGTGCTACGTGAACTGGCCTTACCTAAGCCTGCAGCTCGCCATTTCTACCCGCTCCCAGCGGGATCTCTCAGGAGAAGTTCCCCTTGATCAACTTAGTACATTTGGTCTTTCCTTAAATACTTTGGTATTTGACAAACGAGGTTACACCCTTGACGCCATGGACGAGCTCTCTGATATGTTGGTCGTCGGCGTCCAAACTTTTATGGTGGATCTTTATTGGAACGAGGCTACGGAAAAATGGCAGTTGTGTCCTGCTCCATTTCCTACCAATACTACCATTGACTTAACCCCTCAAAAGCTCCTGTGGAATGGAAAAAAGTACACTTGTGGGGCCGAACTCACATTGGATCTGATAATGAAGTTGTTCTACAGGTACATTATGTCTACCAACTCCAATTTAGATGCAAATTATCTCCAGTTACTTTTGAACCTTAAGTCGTTTGAGTTTGCTAAAAAGACCAACTCCGTGTACAAAACAAACTCATCAGACTTTTTGAGTTTGGGAAATTCCACTCTTCATGATTCGGTGGCATCTCTTGGCTCATATGTCTTTACCCCTACAGATCTTAATGACTATAGAAATAGGACTTCTGATCAAGTAGGTAGTTTTTTATTTGGAAATAATACTGCCGATAGATTACCTCCGTTAAACACATTTTTGCTTAATGACTATAAGAGAGTCTTGGTGAATGTGATCTCACAAAGTTTGAATTCTTCATCTTATAATATATCGAAACGAGACAAAGAACAGCTCTTCTTCCCATCAACATTATCATCCGCTATGGAAACTAGTGACGATACCGATTTCTACTCGGAATGTACCAATTTGGTCAATGGTAATGGATCTTCTACTGCCTATAATAGCATCACCGCCGAAACCCGCTTCAAATTCGTTATAGACGATGCCAAAACTCCATTCTCCAACAATACCTACCAAAACTACATCATGTGTGGATATTCACCAATTTTAAATTCTACTCAGTATATTTTTAAGAGTTTCTCCTCCAGAGATAATCACTCGGTTGCACCTATTTGGGATAACTTTCTACCTGAATCATTCTGGGGTTGGGCTAACGGCCAACCTGCCTTCGTAAATGAAAATTTTACAGATAGTCTTACAGATGGAAATCCTTCAGACAATGATTCAAATAGACTGCAAAAAAGTCATTGTGCAGCCATTTACCCTGAAGGATTTGTATTATCGAATTGTTACGACTCGTACCACTATGCATGTCGTAATATCAGTAATCCATATGACTGGACGATTACCAAGGGAGACAAAAGAGCATATTTTGCTGCATATCAACTGAGTAATTGTCCACCAGGATATTCATTTGCAGCACCACGACTGAGTATTGAAACCATTGCTCTAAAATCAGAAGTTAACAAAGAAAACTTACCATTTCCGATTTGGGTGGATTTAAATGATATCACTGTTACTGATTGTTATGTTACAGGAGGACCTTATGCACAATGTCCTTATCAACAAACAGTCACGAGATCACAATTGGTTAGACTAATTGCACCTGCTTTCGTGGTTGCAGTGATTTTGATCATCTTAATTATTCTAGAGAAATTATTGCGTGTTACACCTATTCACGCCAATAGAAGACGTCACTGGAAAAAAATTACTAACGAATATAACGAAAAGCATGAGTATGAAGGCGTTCCTTCATAGATTATAAAAAGTAATCCCCATAATCATTAGGAAACCATCTAACCAAAAAAAAAAAGGTGGTTCAACTAGCAATTGTAATTTTTTAATAATATTTAATCAGATAATATATCATAAACAGCATTTAGATACATAGTAGTCAAATGGGCAAACTTACTTAGTGAAACATTGACACGAAATCATTCGACTATCATATAGAATAGGCTTATCTATTTGGCCCAAGAGAGGTGAGTGATTGGTGAGTAAATACTAAAGATCACGTCGTAGTTGGGTGGTATTGAAACGTTTATGTCGCGACAGAAAAATGACAAGAGTGAGAATACAGGAAATAGATAGGATCAATATACTGGACAGAAAAACATATGAAAAAGTCCTCTAGACTTGAAAATATGTCTCTAATGACATATCTGTCTTTATGATCCAGTCCTCCACTGCTAATCGCCTCAATTGCATATTCTGTTTTGTTTTAGCCCGTAAAATGTCATTTAATTAACAGATATTCACCTTAATTCTGGACAAAAGGCTCTAAAAAACAGCTAAATGCTTCCCCTTCGGCTAAGCACGGGTTGATAGCAATTTGAAGGACATTTAACAATCATTTTATATTTTTGTTCATATTTGCAGATATTTGAATATTATGGTAATAATTCATGTCCAGTATCAATGAACACCACCAATTTACACCTTAAAATTTTTTAATTCCAGATAAAAGCATACCATTACAAGCCCAACACCCACGCCACACTACCCAGCACATAATACTCTCCATAAGATCCATCCCTCTATTTCCACACTCAACTAACCTCTAAAACCACCAGCCCATGTCGCGCGACATACCAATTAAAGGTGTCGCGGAACCAAAGGCAAAATTATCCTCAAAGGTTAACCTCTCCACACCCAATTCATCCCAATAATGAGTGATCAGAACTGGAAAAACTTATCCAACGAGCTCAGACGCAGAGCCACCCAAGCACGTAACTCTGGAAAGTCCTCAGCTCCAAAGTCTCCGTTTGGATTTTTAACAGGTATCGGTGGTTTATTAATATTGGGAGGTGTTTCAGTATTTGCCCAAAATGCTTTATTCAACGTTGATGGTGGTCAAAGAGGGATCATTTACTCTCGTATCAACGGTGTTCAACCTCAAATATACCCAGAAGGAACTCACTTTGTTCTTCCATGGTTTCAAAGACCAATTGTCTATGATGTTCGTGCTAAACCAAGAAACGTTGCTTCGTTAACTGGTACTAAGGATTTACAAATGGTCAATATTACTTGTAGAGTTTTATTCAAACCAGATATTGGTCAATTGCCAACCATATATAGAACCTTGGGTACTGATTATGATGAAAAAGTGTTACCATCCATTGTTAATGAAGTTTTAAAATCCGTGGTGGCTCAATTTAATGCTTCTCAATTGATTACTCAAAGAGAAAAGGTCTCTCGTTTAGTTAAAGAAAATTTGGTTCGTCGTGCTGGTAAATTTAACATTCAATTGGATGATGTTTCTTTAACTTTTATGACTTTCTCTCCTGAATTCAGTGCTGCCGTTGAAGCCAAACAAATTGCCCAACAAGATGCTCAAAGAGCTGCTTTCATTGTCGATAAAGCCATTCAAGAAAAGCAACAATTGGTGGTTAAAGCTTCTGGTGAAGCTAAGTCTGCTGAATTGGTTGGTGAAGCCATCAAGAAATCTAAGGATTATGTGGAATTAAAGAGATTGGATACTGCCAGAGAAATCGCTACTATCTTAGCTAACTCTCCAAACAGAATCTTGTTGGATAACGATACTTTGTTGTTGAACACCGTTACTGATGGACGTAAGTAACGGACTGTAAATAGATAATGAATATGAAAATAATTAAAATCTTAGATTAAATACTACCACTTGTATCTACAAACTACTGATGATTTGCTAATTGTTAATTATACCTTTTAGAACCTTCATAAACAAAATTAAACTATCAACACTCAAACTGGTCCACTGTAATCCCAAATATTGTGTGTTTCGACTTACCAGTTTGGCGATCACCCTGTGATCTATCAAAAAAAAAAAAACCAATTTAATAAAATTGCTCTATACAATTTTTTTTATTAACTGTATGAATTTTAAGCCTAGAAAATTGAGTTCACAATGTCTCCACCAAGAGTAGCACCGGCACCAAAAATAGCAGCATTACCGAATTTACTACCAAATTTCTTAAGGTGAGATTCTTGTTGTTGAGGAGCTTCGGCCACGTATTGTTGTTGAGGCTGTTGCTGAGGTGGAGGATTTTGGTAGTAATTAGTAGAAGGTGGTGGGTATTGAGCGTAACCACCGTAAGATGGTTGTTGTTGCATTGGGGCTTGTTGAATAGCTTGATTATACTGTTGAGGAGATGGTTGGTTGTAACTTTGTTGTGGAGAATTGTAGGAGGACTTTTCTTCAACAGGAGGAGGAACACTGACAGGAGCACGAGGAGAGCTATTAGAATCGAATTCTTGTTCAGATATCACACTAACATAATTGGAAGGGAAAACACCTGGTTTTTCTGGAGAACCTCCCTTTTTATAACCCTTCCACCAATCTTCAGACAAGTGTTCAACCACCGCGATCTTATCACCTTTAGACAATGAGATATCACCAGCTTCCGAAGATGAATAGTCATATAATGCTTTACAGAAACCCAATGGTTTGGAAGTAAAGGAACGTGGAGGTTCAGATGGAGGAGGAACATTATTAGTAATGGAAGTCTTAGCAAAGGATTCAGCCAACTTATCAGCAGAAGGAGGTGGTGCACCAGAAGGAGCAGAATAGCTTGGAGCAGGAACATCGGCATCCACAGCGCCCAACTTTTCAACTCCCCATGGAGCCATATCCTTTTGATATTTAGGAGGAAGAGATTCTATGAGCTTCTTATATAAGCCTTCAGTGATAACTTCTGAATCATGAAGGAATTCCAATTCGGTCCTTATGGTAGTCAAGGAACGGTTGATCAATGGGCCTGACATGGTGATTCGTGGTATGTTCTAAAGACAGAATAAATCAATTATGGAGAATGAAACAATCTATTTGTGATGGAAATCAGATCAGTTCTTCTTGATATATAAGGAGGTTGAGGGGGATCACGTTTTTCTGGCGTGGCAATGCTCCTAACGGAAATAACTCGGTTGGTACCTACAACGGAACGGAAATAGTGAGTAATAGACAGAGACCACAAGAGAGAGAGTGTGAAATAATCGAAGTACCTAGACGAATATAGCAAGAATTAAACGAAGCATAAAAATGTAAAAAAAGAAAAAAAAAATAAAAAAATTAATTACAACCATGCAAACGATGAAACGGTCCAGAAATAGAAGCTGGTGCTGGGCACCACCACCACCACCACACTACAGCACCCCCCCTCCATACTGTCATCAATAACTTAGAATGGAATTAGATTGAGGGAATTTATAGAAGTTGATGATCTCAACCTATAAAAATAGATCCGCATTTTGCGGAAATAGATCCGAATTAGAAATCTTGTCTATTCTGATTGTTCCTATTATTAAAAGATGTTTAATTCTTGGCTGACGGTTTTGATAGGCTGAAGTGGTTAGGTTAGGTTAACAACCCAAGTTTTATTTCGGTTAATTTTTATTGTAGGCATTTTAGTATATGACAAGTTTTTGGCAAATGGGAAGACCTAACAGTATGCCAACTGGTCAGCTGCTTTTTAAATTTGTAATAAAGATCGGTAGCAAGTAGATCCGTGCTTTATATCTCTGGTTATTCTTGACAGATGTGTTTCCCTTTGCTAACACAATTTTCTTATATTCTAATTGTAGTCACATTATTCGACCTAATAATTAAAAGAAAAGAGGATCGTAGCATAGGACTATAGAAAGTGGACAGCACTAATACCCCTATGTCTTGCCTTTGACTCCACTATAAAACCTCTGGTTGTAGTTGGTGAATACTGGTAAAATTCATCCCCATCTTGATTTTCGCAGCCAACTATGCCTATTAACTATTGCAATGGTTCTTCATTTGTGTTACAAGGATTTAGAGAATCTCTTGCTTAAAGATTTGAACAAACCCTTCTCATCTTGTGGATTTCCTATCCCTTCAAATAAACCGTTATTCGCAGACATTATTGTGAAATTGCGTAAATACCACAATCCATTTTCCTGTGAACAAGCATGACAATAATAACAAAATGCTAATTGATGGGTAAACCAGATTAGAGCAACGTTTAAATCTATTCTAGTCGATATACCTAACAGGGGGTCTGAACTTAGTGAGTCTAATAAATCGACAAGAAAATCATGATAATCCACGACATCATCTTCTAACATATTTTGGAGATCTGGAACATGAAGAAGGTCTACTTCATCGATAGGTTCAACTATATCAAAAACTCCATTTATATCCATGAGCACGCTTTTTGCTACAAAAAATGAATCAAGGATTGTTGTATGAATTAGGTCCATTCCCAAGTAATTCCTGAAAATTTCTTGAACATCTCTCTTATTTTTACTCCTTTTTATAACATCCAAAACGATTTTTTTCAACGATGTACTTCGGAAATTTTTATTAGTTTTAACCAGTGATTTTATTTCATTACTAATGGCAATATCACGTTCCAGGTCACCGTAATCGTCATTAAAAACTAGTGGGAAAGGTCTAGGGCTCATTGCATCAGCATATAATTGCCTCTTGATGAGATCTTCACGAGAAAGATCTGGACTGAAACCACAAGAACAGTTTGAGGTAGCTTTGGTTTTAAATTGCAACTCTGAAAGCCCGGTCAGTGAAACATCTATAAGTTTAATATTATCCGCTAATTTGTTCAGGCAAATTGGACAATAGATACTAAACTCTGGGTTGTAAGTTTTAAATTCTTTGTATGAATAGTCAAAATATTTTGGATCTACAGTGACAGATTCCAAAATATCAAAGTAATTCTGAACATAGCTTTCTGGTGGATGATACTCGAAATTTTCGATATTAATCCAATTGGCAATCTTATTCAATGGGAAAGGAAAATTTACAAATGATGCAAAGTTTCTTCGAGCACAAGCATCGTAGAACTTTGGCCCATCTAGCAAAAGTACATACCACACCATTGCCACATCCAAAGGAGGTAAGATTTCATCAATTAAGAGAGCCTCTTCCGTAAAAGATGAATGCTTATAACGTTGTTTCTTGAATATAACAACTTCTTTGGGATTTGTTGGTATTGATTTTATCATTCCAGTAACAAACAAATAGAATCTTCTAACGGCATTAGCAACAAAGATCCTCCATTCCTTAGAGTTTTTATGACCTTTGGTTATATTCTTTTTCATAACAAAAATAGCCCTTAAGATTTTGAGGTTGGCTACCGTATCATGTGGACCTGGGAAATAACTCATATCTGCATCATCCACTTGTTTACCATCTTGAACAGTTTTGATATATTTCAAAGAAGCACTGTTTTCTTCCAGCAGATTCAATTTTATAAAGTCAAGCTCAGGCATAGTCATCGAAAAGTTAAGGACTGCTTGCTCTTGTTCGGGGTTCGTGGGAAGGTCTTTAGGAACACCATTTTGGGGCGAAGTATCGTTATCATTCCCAGGGTTCATTGGAATACTGGAAGCGAGATTATCATGGAGTTGACCCCGACTATCTGTCATAATCGAGTTTGGTGATTGGATGGGTCTGGTAAAGTGAAAATCATAAAACTGAGAATAGTTGATCTATTTATGTTGCAAAATAATGAAAAAAAAAGAGTTCGTATATTCCCCACAAAAAAAATTAAGGGTCATCCTGTGGACATAACTGGTATAACTTTATTATTGTATTGATTTGCAAGCAATGATAATGTACACAAAACGTGGCTAAGCTGAGTTGACATAGACGTAATGTCTATCTGATTGGTAGATATGTGGGAAATATGCCAAGGGACCGGAGATGTTAAAAAATCTTGTGTGGTCAATCCTAAACTATGAGAAGCATCTTCGAATTACACTATATATGATTATGAAGTGAGTATTAAATATGATCACCAGCCGTGTTCGATCTATCGTTATTGTTATCGTTATCGTATATAAGAGAGCTGGGATAGACTTGAAGAGACGGTATGTCATTGGTAGCCAGTCTAAACTACAAACCACGACTGGTTGTTGAGGGTCAGTCCATTAAATTAAATGGTAACTTGAATAAAGAAAAAAAAGTGAACCACAGACTTGTTCAAGAGAGTGGCTTTCTATCCCCAGATGATACCACCTAATCGAATAGACCATACCAATTTCACCAACTCCCATCACCACCACGAACCACTGGCTATATGTTCTAAGCCTCATACCGATTATCTCGTATGTTCCTGATAAAAGTCACATTACTGGAAAATAAAATATTTTTTGAACCTCATCCTTGACCTATTTCCCAATTCTATTGTGTAGCGATATATCCCTTGATTCAATCTTTGCTGTATGATAGGGCCCAAAATGCCGTGTCTGTGTCTGTGGCTGTGCCTGTGGCTTATTTCCTGGAGCTAGCAAGCTCTGTTAAGGTGATTCTGAACCGGTAAGTGTAGTTAGAAGTAGAAGTCAGGTGGAGATTCACATGCTTTATCCAACAACTCACCGTATGGTAGTACCTCGTTTGGTAACACCTTCAGAGAGATCAATTAACGAGCTGCCATAGTTGCCAGGCCCTGCTGAATCTGACTGGGAACTAAGCTCATGGGTAACTTGCCATAGTCTATAGATCCGGATAGTATAATCATTGGCTGCAACACATATTGAAGTACTATCTGGACTGGTGGTAGAGCTCAAAATCCGTAGATTGGGTGCGGTAGGAACCTCTCTTTGCAGAGCCATGGAAGGATAGGAATAAATATTCATTAAGACAGGCAGATTGGACCCTCCAAACCCAAAAGTTGCAACTATTTCCTTTTTGTATTTGGACCAGATTAGGGCCGTTACTTGAGCATCAGTTTGAACTTCGTTTAATAAAGTACCTGATCCAGTATGCCAAAACCGGATTTTACGATCTCTACTACCTCCACCAGTTGCCAATAAAGATTTAGACCATGGACAATATGCCAACGCTTTAACGGCAGCATGATGGGGGAGGATTAGTTTCAAACATGGCTGTTTAATATCATGAATGTCCCAGATCATACAACAATTATTATTACTGCCAATAGCAACTTGATTTTCGTCTTGATTAAGTTCGATACCTAGAAAGTTAGTATTAAATCCAAGCACCTATTTAGTTAGACACCTCAATTGAATAGGCTATAATTAAATTAGACCATAAAGAATTAGTACTAAAGTGAACGTAAATATAAACTTACTAATTTTTTAAGGTCTTTCTTTCTTTCTGTTTTTCTCTTTCACTTACCACAGATCTGTTGTTGCATACACTTTAGAGTCGAGCACTTGTGTATCTTCCCCGTTGATACCTTATAGATGCCAACGTTCCCAGTCTCGTCTCCGGCAAAAAACACCCTAGCTCTGGATTTCCATCGAAAACAAAAGATCCCACCAGTGCTGTTTTCAAAAGTATCCAACAATATATTTCTTGACTCGTCCACAAGATACACGGTCCCTCCCATTACTGCAATCAAGAGAAGGCCGTTAGGACTAACAGAGACAGCAATGACATATTTCTGATTCAAGAATGGAAAATTCAGAACAGAGTTATCAGAACCCCACCAATAAACTTTGAAACCCAAGCCTATAGCAATTTTTGCAGACGATTTGGACCAAGAAACCAAATTTGAATAGTAGTCATTTCGCAACCCTGGTGCTTGAAGAACATTATTTGCCATGAGAAAGCCTTTGGGTTTAGGCGGAGGACTAAAGGTCGGGATTCGTTGATTACTTATGGCCCTTATTATATCCTTTTGAGGAGACACAGACAACAAAGGATCCGTGATATCAAGTGGGCTGGTGGGTGGCTTGTTAATGTTGGAGTTATAGCGAAGAACTCGAGGGCTAAGTACCATGCCCAACGCATCTGTCAACTTACTACTCTGCGATCGTGGTTTCTCTTCGGGGTGAATAGTATAATCTTCTTCAAAGGATGATGACTCGTTATGAATAGATTCTGCTCTCATATATAGAATATCCTCCCTTAGGGAGATTTCCGCATTCAAGGACTCTCTGGATTCATTTAGTCCTGTTTCGCTATTGTGGTAGACCAGCGAAGAAGACGAAGTTGGGATGAAACGAGTACTCATACCTGCTCAACTCAAATCCTATTGAAACCAACCAGTTAGCAAATAATGAGTATAATAAAAAAGAAAGAGGTCAATTATCCCAAAACAGAAGTAGTGGTGACTATTCAGATGTTGATAAATGGTGTCCAAGTGAGTACTCTCTTGAAGTTGATGTGAATTTCGAAGTAACTCGGGGCCAGCCACAAATAGGTCAATCGCCAATTCAGTATAGTTGCATATACACGATACATACTCACATAACCAATTGCCAGACAAAGACCCGTACTTCTCAGACGAGCTACACATACAGTTTTGATAGTACCCATCTAGCGACAGATTTGCAAGAAATAAAGTATTCTAATCACAGGCCTCGGGCCTACCCAACATTGACCCTTGTCCATTGGGTGCAACTTGGTTGCAACTAGCCTAAACAGTACGAGGTTTGCGCACGACCAAATATAATTGACAGTCTTCCTAGCGTGTTCTTTGGCACTTTCCAAGTGAACTAAGGACCACCTACTCCATACCAGCAGGGGAACAAAGGAAGCTACGCGCTGTAATCCCGTTTTTGGACACATCATCTGTTGGTTGTTGCTTTTTGGTAGCTCCAAAACTCTTCTTCAATCACGTACTGTCCCAATAACTAACTCATCCACCATGCCACTTATTGCTCCGTCAACCAGGACGACACTCAAAAGAATCTTCCTTGACAAGCAAATTATAAGTTTCATCGTTATTTCCTTGTTCATCAATTTGATCCACTCGCGTGTCACCCAGGCGGTAGACCATCCGTTTATAGATGAGTTCTTTCATATCAGACAGTGTCAAGAATACTGCAAAGGTAATTTTTCAAAATGGGATAACAAAATCACCACTCCTCCCGGACTCTATATCCTTGGGTACTTGGCTGCCAAGGGGCTGGAACTACTCAGAGTCTCTAGCTGTGAATCTTACAGCTTGCTCCGTTCTGTTAATCGTTGGGGAGGAATCTATTTTTTTCAAGCTTTTTTACACGCTTTTTCATTTCTAGGTGAAAATCAGTTTTGGTTTACCAACATTCTTGCCCAACCTCTCTTGTTCCCATACTATTTTCTTTTCTACACTGATATTTGGTCTACCATCTTCATAGTAATGTCCTTGCTATTTGCTATGCAAAAGAAACCACTTCCAATTTCTAGTTGTGTGGCTGGATTCCTCAGCTTGTGGTTCAGACAAACAAATATTGTCTGGATAGCCTTTATTATGTCAGTTATGGTGGACAGAAAAATTGATACTAGAGTGAACAAGCATATTTCTTTTCCTGAAAGAATATTAGAGTTTGTCAAGACAATGATTAAATCATGGGTTCAATTAATTCCATTCTTTATTGTAATTGCCTTATTTGCAGCTTTCATAGTTATCAACGGAGGAATCACTCTTGGTGATAAAGAAAATCATCAAGTCAACCTCCATGTGGTACAAGTATTCTATTGTTTCACCTTCTTGACCTTCTTCACATGGCCAGTGTGGCTCTCTAAAAAGACTATTGTTAACTACTGCAAATTTATCTCTGGTTACAGAGGGTTAAACATAGTTTTAAATGCATTTTTGATGTTTATTATCAAGTACATTATTGATAATTACACCATAGTTCATCCATTTTTATTGGCTGATAACAGACATTACACCTTTTATATCTATAAGAAATTGATAAGCCACCCATACAGTCAATTGGTAAGTGTTCCACTCTATCATTTCTGTACTTGGAACATTATTACAACTTTGAACCAAAAGAAAAAACTTTCTTTAAGTCCAATTACCATAATAACGTTTTTAGGTGCCATTTGTCTTACTGTCATCCCGTCACCATTATTTGAACCAAGATATTATATCATTCCAATGGTCATCTATAGAATATTTATCAAGCCAAAGGAAAATTTCAGGCATTACTTGGAGTTCGTGTGGTTGAACTCCATCAACTTGGCATTCATGGCGGTATTCTTCAATTACGAATTTGAATGGGATACCGAATCAGGTATTCAAAGAATTATTTGGTAATTACTTTGGTAAATAATTACAGTTAGACAATTTAAGAATTTCATAGATTGTCTCCATATTATGAGAGTTTTTACCAATACCTTACGTGACATTTCAATCGTTTGTTCACTGTAGTTAACCTTTCATATTAATATAATACACACGAGAAAAAAAAAAGAATTAAAAAATCACCATAGATACTGAAATAGGAGAACCTCAGACTCTACACGTCAGATTGTGTTGTTTGGGAAACCTGGCATTAAATGAAAATTGAATATCTCTGATTATGTCTTTTTTTTCTTATATCCACTTTTGACTGCTCTTTAATTAAGTTGGTACATTGTTATAATACAAGTGTACTTGTTATTATTATTATTATTATTATAATGGCCAGAGACAATTAGCCAGGTTTTATCAACAATAAAGGGCGGAAGAGCTTCTTTGTTGAGGTGTGTTGTGTATTATGGTATTGTATGGTGTCTGGTGCTTTCTTGTTTTTTCTTTTTGATTGATACCAGAAAACTTACACGTTTAACTTATTTGTCTTATCCTGTTTCACATTGATCGCTATTTCTTTCAAAACTTCATCTGTAACATCATTAGAAAGTGGACTTTTCATGGTGGGAGTGTAGTTTGTAGAACCTATACTTGAACGAGAGTTGGTGGAAATTCTATTGGAGATATCCAGATCGGAATTGATAGGTTGATTTAACCCATCTATACCTGAAATATTCTTATTTATAAAATCATCAATTGGTTGGGAATTTTTATAATTCAACATAAAAGTATCCTTCGTTTTTAAATCAATAATTAATTGTTTTGTTTCTTCATCTAATTCAGCATTTGATTTTTCAAGAGATATTAACCAGTTATTAATACTTCTTCTTTTTAATATATCGAAATATCCAACTTCAAGTTTAGTTTCTTTATCCATGTATACTAAAGTGCCTTCATTACCAAGAAACAAATCACCATAATTGTTCTTTTGTTTAGTTTTAATATCCCAGTTACCAATTTCAAGATCATTGGCAAAAATTAAAAGAAAATCACCAAAATTATCAGCAATTTTAAACTTGGTATCAAATTCTCTTCCGAATAAAATCACTTGACCCAAACTACCTGAACCATTAGCAGGAGGAGCCAAATCAATACCAATATAATTACCTACTTCATCAGTAATTAATGGGATCCACATAGGATGGGCAAAAGTGGTCTGAATTGCATCTGGAGGAACTGATTTTTGTTGAGGAATATTAAGTTGAGATGATTGATTACGGGAAGCACTTGAAGAGGAAGAAGAAGAAGATCTTGAAGATCTAGATAAAGTATCAGCCAAATCGACCGATGTATTAAAGGAATCCATATCACTTTGACTACCGGAATCATTATTATGGGAGAATTTCTTTGTAATTTGAATGTTTTGAGTGTAGCTAGTTGGTAATTTAGATATTTCATTAATCTTATGAGATTGTTTAATATTGGATTGTTCTTCATTAAAGATGCGAGCCACTTTTCTCCAGTTTTCAGTCATGATAACAATTTCATCTAAGGACATTAATTTTAAACCAAAGATCAAACCATCTTCACTGGTGGTTGAGGTGGTACCAAAATTAGATTGACCATCAGTCATCTTAAAGAACTCCAC
Source organism: Suhomyces maxii (assembly GCA_030574995.1). Lineage (NCBI taxonomy): Eukaryota > Fungi > Ascomycota > Pichiomycetes > Serinales > Debaryomycetaceae > Suhomyces > Suhomyces maxii. The sequence goes on from JAJMGC010000008.1 coordinate 289,632, forward strand.
CACATCAGGAGGTAATTTGATATTAAGATCTTTTTGGAAATCATTTAAATCAGAACTAGTACATTTATCTTGAAGGGAATTATTTAAATCAGGAGAATATTTCGATAACCAATTTTTGATATGTCTCCAAGCCAACTTGACTTCATGAACACCACTATCAGCAGGAATATCGGTCGATTGACCACTAATAAACTCGGAGGTGGATTCGTTATGGTGCGAAAACAAGAGCTTGGTTTTATCTGGTTTATTGACGCGATTGAACGATTTCTTTGAGTTGAACTCCGAGTACTTGTCGTTGGTACTCATGGAGTACAAGAACTCCTGGAATTTCTGGGAGAGAGTCATTTCGGTACTGAGATCACCGAGGAAAGTGTTTGGTTTGTATGGTCTTGTATGGTGGTAATGATTATACAAAGAGCGTGGACTGTAGCGGTTGACTGTTAAAAGAATGACTGTATAGTATAGTATACAGTGACAGTGGGGTAAGAAAGGGAAGGGACAAAAAAAAGGGTTTTGGTGTGATGTTTTGAATATGGTGGTACGGGTGGGTCGGGGTCCGGAAAAGAGTAGTGGGATGTACTTGGTGGAGGTGTTTTGGGGGTAATAGGATCGGGGCCTTGATGGAGAGTGTCCCGTGATGACACAACGTGTATTGTGTATATATTGTATCTTTATTATGAGGTCATAGTGACGCGTTCAGGGACGATTGTTTATGACCCGGGTAACCTGTTTAGGTGATAATGCGCCTAAAGTTAACGTTTTTTGGTGTCACTGATACTGACACACTGACAGAACACAACTCTAATGACAAAATAGGCCAAACTGTGCCCAAACGGGCCACTGCCCTCTCACGGACAGATGCGGTCTGCCACAGTATGGTCGCTCCTTAGAATTGCAACTGGACGGAACTGAAAGACTTGGATTGGTCGGCCAAGACGTCATCATCTACACTGTAAAATTACCGTTCGTGGTAGGACAATAGATCAATGCGAGGACCACACCAGCAGGAACAAAAAGAAACAAAGAGAAACGGGCTGGAGAGGGCGACAAGTGAAAGAATTGAATGGTGCCATTACCCCCAGAAACGAGCAGCTTATCGTAATTATATCATTGCGCTGGTTGGTATGGATTCGAGACACCAGGGACGTAACTGGGGGACGACGGTGGGTGCAACTGGAGGTGAATTGGTACGGCCCGCCAGTGGGATGGTGCACCTGGTTTAGTGGAGAGCTGGTGTTCTAGTGAGATCCAACCAGCGAGGAGGGACGAGACCAGACACAGGAACTAACAAGTTCGAAGGTACAGTGGGTCACCAAGTACCTTCCACCCGGTCAAACGTTTAGTGATAGTGTCTGTTTCAAGTTCCACCTCAGTGCTGCCCCAGTTTCTCGGTACACTACTGACAATACTGGGCACTAGTGCTCGCTTTACTGACTGAACAAATACAGGGACAAAATACGATGTCACTAACGTCACTCAGGAACACGCTAGACTCGTTGGCCGTTGGCCGTTGGGTTCATCTACAGTTGTACCCCGGGCATGAAGTGTAAATCCTATCGCAAAGCAAGTACACGAAAATCCGGGTTTCACTCTGGGAAGAGCCTCTAAAACAAAAACACCTAAAACAAAACAGTTGATTAAGAATTAGTAAAAACGAACAACAGCTCCGTAATTCTCGAAACACATTGGCCGCATCTATCCGCAAACAAGAAACTTCAGAACGAGGCCCTTCTTCACGAACCGATTACTCGACGATACTACCAACTAGGGTTTTGATTTTGGGCCACTATCCGTGGTAATCAAATTGGTGAGAAAAGCTTGGATCGATGAAAAAATCGCTTTTATGGGGATGAGACGGCCGGGTAACCCCCGTTAGGTTTAGAGTTGAAGGGAAGAGAAGGACTTGGTGTAGGACCAAAGCGGGTGACGGAACTATAACCTGGCTGGATCTGTCTGTGGTGGGGTGGGTGTGGGTTTTCACGGCAGTATAAGTACTATTTTTGGTGACTGGTGGGTATTTTTCATGGTGAAAAGTCCCATCTCAGATGCTACAAGAGATGAAAAAAACCATAAGAACCAGATGATAAAAGGAGTAGAGGACTGGTAGAACCGAGAACCAAGACAGTTATGTAGATTATGGTGATTATGGTGTGATATCCATGTTTAAAACCTAATTTTTCACTCCAATACCATGGGATATACCTCTACATATATAAGCAGCGATGGCCAACCAGTGAAAAGTCTTTTGGCAAAGTATTGATCCAGCGAGAACGTTATGATAAGTGTACTACTAAGGCTGGAGAGCCTTTTGAGCTATACCCTATTTCACTAGAAGTCTACTTTTAGATCGACTAGTGCAAAACCTGATCTACATATAAAAGGTCTACTACAGCGAATCCGTCTTTAAAGGTCTTCAGACTACACTATTAACCAATACAACTCGAGGAAAAAAAAAAATTGTACAGGTAATTTTTGTTTTATAAGATATGGTTTATATTAACATAGAAAGGGCCCCAAAGACGTGATACGTATGTGATGTTCGAATTGATAATGATATTTTTGATACAAAATATTAAATATTACAATTACCAGGTGGAAGCAACAGCGTCTTCAACGGCTGGAGCAGCATCAGCAGCCCAGTCAACTTCTTCGGTTTCACCGGTCCATTCAGCTTCAGCTTCAGCAGCTGGGGCTTCGGTTTCTTCAACAGCCTTACCTTCTTCGGTAGAGTTTTGTTCAATTTCTTCTGGGTCTCTGTAGAAGTATAAATCTGGCATGACAGACCATTCGGTGGTTCTGTCTGGAATGATACCTCTCAATCTCAAGACTTCTCTGGCAACTAACCACCAGATCAAACCGATGGAGTGCTTACCCTTGTTATTACATGGAATGGCGACATCAACGTATTCAGATGGAGAGTCCATATCGGTCAAAGCAATGACTGGAATGTTAACGTAGGAGGATTCCTTGATGGCTTGAGCATCAGTTCTTGGGTCAGTGACAACAACTAATCTTGGTTCCTTGAAAGAACGGGTGATATAGTTAGTGAAGTTACCTGGGGTGAATCTACCAGCGATTGGGGTAGCACCAGTGTGGGCAGCGAACTTTAAGACGGCTCTTTGACCGAAAGTTCTAGAGGAACAGACAGCAACATCACTGGCGTTTGGAACAGCAGCAATGATTCTGGCAGCCAAGACAATCTTTTCCCAAGTCTTACCAATGTTGATAACATTGACACCATCTGGTCTGGTCTTGTAAACGTATGGCTTGTTGTGAACCTAAAAAAAAAAAGTTAGTATAACTGTTCGACAATGATCTTATCATTTATTATTCTCTTGTTGGATGATCTTTGTTTGATTTTTCATGGTTGTTCATTTGGTTAAACTTTTTCATTGGAATGATTTTTCACTTCCAACTTCTTTGGTTCAAACCCTCCAACATCGTCCATTTGGTACATACTTGAACGTTCTTAGAACCTAAGTGAACGTTGGCAGCTAACAATAACTTAGCATCTTCGGCAGTTAAGTCAAATGAAGCAGGTAAAGACATCTTGATTGTTTTCTCCTTGTGTTAAACTTCTAAGATGAAAGAAACTTTGAAACGTGAAAGATTTTTAGGAGACAAAAAAAATTCACTGGGGAGTGTAGAGGTGAAAAATTTTTTGGTGGTAGCAGGCGAGTGTGAGTATAGTGGAGGGCCTGGCGTGGTAGCGCACCGCGCCAGACAGGAGTGCACTAGTGCAATCGGGGCGGCAGGTACCACAAAAGACATGTACGTGCGCAAACCAAACAGCTAGGGCTCGGGCCCTTTAGGCAAGCGAGGCACGTGATGCGATGGCTCCTGCCTACTTCTTCCCCACCCCACCACTGGCTTATCATTTCCATCAGTCGTATCAAGTGACGTAATGTGCTGATAACAGCCACCCTTGACATCAGTCAACGGAGCAGTTCGGGGCGACAGTATTGCACTATGGGTCCTCGGGGCCGTCCTGGCTGGCTGCCGCTTGCTCCAGCGACCTCGTCCCGGCTGCTCTCCTCCTCTACCACAACCCCGAGTCTCCTTGACATCGACGCCTACCCGTCACTTAGCAACTGGGAGCATGGTCACGTGACCAGATCGGCCTCTAGCAACCATCAAATTGTAGCCACCAACAGCACCTGACACCCACCAAGCGATAATACCCCTAGCACTTGCTCTGACCGTACAAGAATAGCCTGCTGCCAACAGCGCTCCATTTTCGTTCCATCTTGCCTTATACCTGGCCCACCAGCCCACCTCATACTCGGTCTCCAGCCACACTCTTCTAGCAACTACTACTCCACACTTCCCTGTCGAACCGGTTCTATAGTGGCTTGGGATGGACGAGGAATCACGTCTACTTCCCCAGACCATCCTGCGAAAACGGTCGGAACAATTCACTATTGAGGAAGACGATGGGAATGACCATTCTTCCAGTCTATTGAGGCAACACAGGCGCTATATAGCCACGCTACGATGGTACAAACGGCCGTCCTTTGGGTCAATTGGCCTTATCCTCTTTCTAATTGCATTAGCCGCCTCGTGTGGCCAACCGACCAAAGACTCACTCAATGCCAAATTGGCATGTAGGGTTGTTCCTGAACAGACGCTTTGTGACCCTGTGCTCAAGCAATTGATCTTGTCTAATTTGAACTTGGTATCCTCCATAACAATCAGTCTTGTTCTGATGATTGTACTGGCAAAAGTAGGTCCATTATCCGACTCAATAGGTAGAAGTCCATTTTTCCTATACTATACCATAGTCAATTTCACCGCCCTGTTGATGTTACTTTGGATCTATAAGACGTTTCCTTCCCTTAAATTCTGGTTGATTGTGTGTACCAGCTTTATATCCAGCTTAAGTGGTGGAAACTATTCCCTTTTGTCACTTCTGAGTGCCTATATCTCAGATATTGTATCTGCTGAGAATAGAATTTATTTCTTGGGGTTGATTTCGGCAGCCCTTTTTGGTGGTAGTACTTTAGGTCCTATCTTGAGCAATTACGTGGTCTCCCATTCTAATGACAAAACTCCTTTGAATGGTAATGATATCCTCGGACGAGAGCTTCTTCCTATTAAGGTCGAGCTTGGTATTCAAATATTTGTTATGTTCTTTACATACTTTTTCCTTCAGGAATCAAGATCTAAAACTGCAATACATCAAGCAAAATTAGCAAGAAAAGATACTTCTCTTGTGGACTTTATTAATTTTATGAAACCTATTAAATTATTGGCTTTACCTGATTCAGTGGTTAGACCTTCGGATAGATCTAGAATTAGTAAAGTAAGACCCACGGTTATTTTACTCGTAATTGTGGAAATTCTTATGGCTTTAGTGGATGATATCGTCAGGACGATTATCAATCAATACGCGATCTATAAATTTAATTGGGGTGCAAAAGAATTGGGTACTTTTTCTTCAATAAATTCTTTAACAAGTGCATTGGTATTAATGGCATTATCACCGTTTTTAAGCAAAATTGTACTCTCTAAGATGATGAAGTGCAAGTCATTGGAGACCCAATTCGATACTGTTGATTTTTCAATGCTCATGATTGCAATAGTTAACGAAATATTAAGTATTTCTATGCTTTACTGGAGTGAGAATACCTCTCAAATGTTGATAGCAGGTAATGTACTAGCTATCAGTCTTATTGGTGGACCAACACTTACATCTGCCATGCTTAAATTTTATCCTGAATCAAAGATGGGTGAATTTTTCAGTGCACAATCAATATTGAAAAATGCTCTTGGTTTGCTTTCTCCAGTTATTTTTCAATATGTCTATAAAGTGAGTGTCCAGCATGGAGCCCCCAACTTTTCGTTTGCAGTTTATGCTATCATCATTTTTGTATGTGCTCTTTGCCTAATAGTAGCAAGGAGATTGATAATGAACAAACATGATATACATGGGTAAACAAGTATATCGTTACTTTGAAATAGAATACCTATTTAGATTACTATTGGATGTGGAAGGAAAGAAAAAAAAAAAAAATAAAAAAATTAAATAGTATAGATAGAATCAGTTAAAGGTTAACTGGGTTTAATTATGGGATACTTATGGAAATAATTGAGTATATAGATATATAAACGAATTATGAATTAGAATTTACTTGGGTTATTAGGGTGGTGCTTTGAATTTTTGGCTGCGATAATTAATAAGCTACACCAGGAACAATAATCCAATTGTACTATAGTTTACTCGCTTTGACTTGTGGATCTTTTGTATAGTGCTATGTATGATATTTAATGAAGAGTCAAGGATTAGTGGAAATATATGCAATGTCTTAATCCTTATAATTGCAATGAAAATGTCAAGCGCTTGCACCTGACCATTCCCATGAGCAATTCTTATACCTCATGATTGAACTTGTCAATTGCTCATTCGCTCCTTTCTTTTGTTTGAGTGGTGGATGGCTTTAATATTTGATAAAGAACCTCTACTGTCTTATCATATCTTTCTGGTAACATCAAGTAGGTAAACTTCAAGTCATAATTGTGTTGAGTAGTCAACAGCTCTCCTCCCACAAGAGACAGGACCAATTTGGATCTGAAGTTTTTTGCAGCCGTGAATAATCTGACAAAATTCTTAAAAATCTCATTGTAAGTCAATGCTTTATTAGATAGCTTTGCATAGGTTGTATTATGTTCGTACATCAAGTACTGGAATTTAATACCTCCCTGTAATCTCTTAGAATTCTTGAGCTTTAATACGCACATAAAAAGCGGTGTGAATGTGATAACGATTTGAATATTCTCTAAAAAATTCAAAGAAATCAAAATTAGAAGTCTTAGTAAGAAAAACAAGAAGTAAAATGCAAAGACAGTGGGAAGTAAAAGAATTAAAAGCATAAATAACAATGTACCCAATAACAATTGGTCGATTTCAAATGAGTTACTCGAACCAATGACGTAATTATTGAGGTTATCAATTCTATCTCTGAGAATGTTATACTTCTTTCCTCTGAACAATTGGAACAATGACTTGATAATCTGAACTTGTCTATTGAACACTTTCGTTGTGGTGAAGTAAAAGCCCGATATGTGGTAAGTGGATTTCTCAATAATGTCGATCATAAGTCCTAACAAAAATGATAACCCTCCAAAGTAGCATAAAATCTTCAATGAAAATTTGAGGAAAACTAGGAGTGATTGCTTTAAATCTGGAGAGAGCTTTGTCTCAATAAGATCATTAATAACGTACTTCCAACAATTCAACGACCACATAAATAAATCACCCATAAAATGACCCAATTCGTCATTTAACTTGAAACCTGCTGGGTGATCAGTTGCAATCCAATTGATGAGGTTGGCGATTTCACCATAAAGAATTTTTTGAATGAAAACCAGATGAATAAACGATATCACTTGGTCGAAGTTCAGCATCAAAAAATCATAGGCGGCCGCACCCAATATCATATCATTGAAAATCATCCATGCTGAGTTGTATAAATTAATATAGTTGGAATTGTTAATATTCAAGTCTGAGTTGAAGATTGGAAGTTTGAGATTCTTTAAAAGAGGGCTATCTTCATTATAGAGGATGGTTTTGTCATAATAGGCCAAGAATTGGATGGGAAAATAGTTGATTTGTCTGATTCTCAAATCCAATTGTCTCAAGACATTTGAAGTAGAAATTAAATTACATCCATAAACTTGATAATTGAGGATTCCAATGCTGAATATAAGGACTTTTTGAATAGCTATGATTAATAAAAGTACGAGTTTGAGAATCGGGTTGAGACTCTTGGTTTGTTTATTACCTTGGTCTGTTTCGATACTCTTGGACTTATTTTTCTTGGTTAATGTACTATAGTCGTACCTTATACTAAGGACTTGGTTGATTTTGGCGATTACTTCTGGACTGGCCACGGATAAATTGCTGGGTGGTTTAGTGTATGGTTCAAAGACATCTAGCTGTCGAAGAAGATCATCATGAGGATTGATATTAAATTCACTACCCATTGATTGAAGAAGAATGGGTTTAACTGATAAGTACTCCAAGTTCCTAAAGTTGGGAGGGTCAAATATTATGATGGAAAATGCATGAGATGGATGGTCAATATAGGGAATCCTGAGTTTTGAGTCGAACTGAAACAATAAGGGTGTTTTATCTGAATTATTGGCATTAAAGGAACCAATTGGTTCGAGTCCAGTCAAATGAGGCGGCAATCTACCTTTAGGAACAGGATGTTCAGTAAGTAGAACCACCACATAAACATTTTCTAGTTTATGACCCACCACATAGTAAGGCTTGGGCGACTTGGCGAGGGAGTTGATGAGATCCTTGGGGAAGTAGATCTGGTAGTTCATGATAGACAAAGTAAGCCTCGTTGATCTCTAGTGTTCAAATCTTTTACTTGGTTGTTATTAGGTGGAAAAACTGTCTCTTCTTAAGTACTGAGAAGACTTATTGGTGCTCTTATAGAAGGAAATAGGATAAACCAAATCGTTTTCGTTGTCGCTGTATTCGGAGTCTAGATCGGACTTCTTTGCTTTTGCCTTGTGCTGTTCAATGATGGCGGCTCGTGCTTCGTGGGAAAGTTTTTGTTGATTCTCCACGATGTAGATGTCCAAGATGAGGATCTTTACTAGGTAGATAGCGAGAAAGAAGATGGACGAAAGGACAAGGAGGAGTAGGAGGGAGCGGACGGTTCCTGAATCGGACATAACCAAGGCACAACTGTTGGTGGTTGTATTGGTAGAAATGTGAAGTGGTTGTTTATAGGTGGGACAGTAACTTGAATGGGTGAATAGGTGATATCTGGTACTACTGGTGAGGTGTCAGTGAGGCGAACACCAACACCGCGACACCGTGACACCTCCAATTACCACTAGACCTGGCACTGCGGTTAGCGAGAGAGCCAGGAGAAGCCAGAAGGGAACGGAGCTATTTGGGCCATTGGCGTACAACGGGATCAATATCGTGGTATGGCGGAGCCTCTATGACTGCCATGTCTAATTCTTGGTGGACGTACTTTTGTTTTACTGGTTGTTCCTGGTAGTTGTGTCTCTCTACTGGTACTGTTGCACATGATTGCAAAATGTCCTGTGATTCTGCGACAATAAGGTGTTCCATAAAATACCATCTGGTTGATAGACAGCCAAGAGGAATGATCACCTACGTCTTATTGTCTCAGCCCCTGGCTCTGCTGGTGGGAGGGGCTCTGTATTCTCTGTGGGTTAGTGTGTGTTCATCCACTCAGCCAAGTCAGGATGAAGGAAAAGTAGCATATAAGTACACCAGACCTCCATAGAAGACTATCTACGGACCGCAAACAAACACGCAATAGGGTTTAAACTTAGTCGGTCCTGTTTCCAGTATATAGACTTTGGTCCCGTCAATCGTCTTTGGGGAGTGAAGTGCTGTGTCACTCCCCAAGCCTCTTGCTCACATCCTCACACCATGGATGTAGCACTTTTCGCAGCCAAAAATGAGTCACATTTATAATTTACTATACTATATAATTGAGAATTGGAAGATTGGTATCAAACACAATCGTTGCCGACATTGGTAACTTGCAAAATGAGAAGATAATATATGTATATATAATATACTGATGAGCTTCAAACTCATTGGTGTTGGTTATGGTTCATCTACCAGCAAAACTATTCTTTCTTTGGTTCTCAAGAAGTGGAGAATCCATGCTTGTTGGTACTGTTGGAACAGAAGAAAACGATGCAATAGAGTTGGTTCTGGTGACCGAGGGCCTTGTCTTGGTTGATAAGCCCAAAAGTGATTTGGTGAAAAGAATAAAAGTTGTATCAACTGTTAAACATGCAACAATAACGAAAAAGATTAGATGAGGAGCTTGCCATCTCAAGAACATTTTATAAAGGGAAAGGAAAATAATTGGAGCCACCAAACCAAAAAGATTCTTTAATAATGCAATGGCACCAAATACTTCGCCAATTTTAGAATCAGGATAAAATTTACTGATACTAGAATTAATTGTTGGAGAAATAAGGGAGCCAAAACTGGAGAGGAGAATACCAATCATAAATACCAAGGTTGTATTAGCCATTCCCATATGAATAAATGCAACAATATCTCCAACAAGCCCAGCGATAGACATAACAAAATCAATCATATCAAATTGTTTTTTCAAGAGTCTTAATTTGAATCTTCTTTGAAGTAGGGTATGGTTAACAAAAGGCGATAAAACGATTAATGCAAATGCTTTTGAAGAGCAACTAATGGCCAACAAATGACCAATATCTTTAGAAGTCCATTTAAAGGTGAAAATACCATACAATATAAAAATCTCACCTGCTCCCATTACCATAGCTGATAAACAGCATTCAGTCAAAACCAAAAATAAAAGTGCTATTCTTGTATTTCTAATTACCCGACGATCAGTGGAAGGAACATATTCTGCTGGAAGAATCAACTTAGATAATGGATGAAGGAAATTAATGCTGTCAATAAAAGACATAACCTTTGATTGTGGTTCAAGTTGTTGATCCTGTTGATTAACTGGCATCAATTTAGGCATAGATGCTGATCTAGACTTTTTCCTGGCTCTTTCAGATCTGGATTCTGGTAAGATAAAAACAGCAAAAAGCAAACAAAGGAGAAAGATCCCCACTTCGAACTTAAGAGGGATGAATTCCGAGCTGCTAATTGTGGTGGAAGCATCAATGGAATCCAAAGGAGCCACAGGACCTATTTTTGAAGACAACGAATTGATAAAATTACCCACCAAAGGCCCAATACTTAAACCAGCTAGAATTGAAGCCATGCAAATACCAAGGTAGTAAATTCTTTCATGAGATTCCACCACATCAGTAACATAACAATTACCTAAAGTAATCATACAAATAAGACCACCACCAGCATCAGTAATTAATTTACCAAACACCATCAAACCAAAATGTAATTGATCAGAACTGGTCATAACTGCCAATGAGAAAATCTTACCCATTAAAGCAAAGGAAAATACCAATATTAAAAAAGGTTTTCTGCCATAAATATCAGACATAGGACCAACTTTACCGGTAGCCACCAAAGTGATGACGGAACTAACAATGGAAAAGGCCATCAGTAAATTCGACAATAAAGCTTGGACTTCAACCTGGTCACAAATCCCATGTTTTGAGTATTCACTAAGGAAATTACATCCTAGTTTCAATAATACAATCTGACGAGTGGCTTCAGCAGCAGCAGTACCGAAGGTGAACATAAATGCAAGCGCCCCAAACATGTAGACGGAAGGACGTTTGGACCAATGCATGTCTTTATTGAGGGACCTCTGCTCACGTAACCAGATCACATCTTCATTGTGCTCTTCGTTATTATAGTCCTCATCGTTTTCAATCACTGCTTCATAGGTATTGTTGGCAGCTGTTTCTAGGTAATCGTACTCGTCCCCTGGGGACTGGATAGCGGTCATTGATCACAAACAATTACTTAATTATTGGATCCTGTAAAGGAGGAGGGTGGGGGCCGGAAATATGTTAGAAGTCAAATGTTATCGCTTTGAATAGCAGAATATATATATATATATATATGTCAAAAGTGCGCAGAAACAAGGAACCGTTGGTGCAAAATTGACAGATGGGGAATGATTAGGTTGGACTGTTTCTCTCGTCCGTTCTACCTGGTGGAGTGTGGTTGGGTAGGAAAGTTGTTTGTATAGAGTGTGGTGGGGTGGGGCCAAAGACAGCTGGTGTGGTTGATGTGGAGTGTTGGAGTATGTGGTAGAAGTATGTGGTAGAATTTGTAGCGAAGTGAATGCTTTATGTTATTGGTGGTGGCAATGTTGCGATATTGTCGCTCACCAGATTAGCCTAATTGGGGAGAACGGCTCCAAAATATCAACGCTGCGGGATTAGCGCATTTAACCACAAGATAACAGTGGCGGAACTTAGTAATACTGGTGATGGTAGTGGCGGTGATTGTGGTGATTGTGGTGGTAGTGGTGGTAGCGGTGGTGGTAGCGATGATGGTAATGAAATTGTGGGGTGCAGATGTGAGTAGCTGCGAGAGTGGGCTACATGAGGTAGATGCGAAGTATATTATCGTACTGAAAGGTATGTGGCTACGGCCTATACAGTGAACCTATGAATGAGAGCTAGAAGCTATGAACTGTAGCGCTAGATGCATGGGGAACCATAGCGTGATTGGCGGTGTAGTAGTGGATCTTTCGGGATATCAAAAAGTGAAACAAGCCGTCAATTGCGATGGCTCGCCGTAAATTGACATGGCTTGCCGTAGCTAGCGGGACGATATCAGTGAGTTGTGGTGAGTCACGGTGAATCAGGTGAGATGCCAGCGATGGAAAGTGAAGATTGCTCAGGCGATAGCCCGCATAGTGGTATGTGATGCTGAGTAAGGGGCCCTACACAGCTTTAAATTTTGTTGAATACAGGACCACCAGAATCAGCGGTACAATGTAAAGAAAGATCGATTTTGGAACCCTCGATCCTTACTGTCGGGAATTGAGTAACAGTAACTGTGTACTCTTGGATACTTCAGGAAGATCAATCGCCACCACCACCATCACCATCACCAACAAAAAACCTAAAAAAAAAAAAGACCAATGGTCTGGCAACCCAGCTATTTTTGCTAGATAGGCGAGTTAACATGGGCAAACATTGGTAAATCTATTTTTTTTTTCAAATACGCTTGGCTACTCAACAATTTATCAGCCAGTTGCAACACTCTCTTTTGTCTTTATATATTATAGAGAAACGACTGGCACTAGTTCTGATAAATGAATGTGGGGTTCAGTTCAATACAAAATTTATTGAATTAAGCTTCCTCAATGACCATCTCTGGTTGTTTGTTTGAGGCTTCGCTGGTGAGTAATTCCAGGTCACTCCAAGCCCATCTTGGAATCAATCTTATATCGTAGTCAGTTTCTAATTTCAATTCATCCCAAGGGTCAAAATTCAACCAAACCATTTCAAAATCATCATCTGACTCAATTGAATGATTACCCAATTGAATATGAGGTTTGGAATAGTATGGATTGACATATGGAGATTTTCCTTCTAAGATTAAATCAATTCTTTCCGCTTTATTCAATTCATTGACATCTTTTAATTCTCCTTGAAGTAATGCCTTATGTCTCTTGTCATTTTTACCCGAAAGACGGTTATAAAGCTCCGAATATTTACCTTTAATGTTCAATCTTTGTATTATATTACTTTGCTTTTCATTAATTCTCATGACTTCTTTTCCAGATTCATCAGTAATAGTGAATCCATCTCCAGCAATAACTTCTTTTTCTACGCTTTCTATCCAAGTTCCCACTTTATCGGTCCATGTATTCATGGACATTGGTTTATAATATTTGTAAGCCCCAAACCATGAGCTTGGCTTATCACCATTTTTGCTTGCCATTTTACGATAATATTTGGCTTCTTCATACCATGGATCATAAGGAAGAGTCATTCTGGTGATCTCGAGTCCAGATCCAAAAATGGCTAAACTTCCAATGGTTCCAGGTATCAATGCTTTCAATATAGATCCCTTGGGACGTATAAATCCACTAGGTACTGGAGGACGCCATATATGACGGGCTTTTCTTAAACATGCCATTCCCAGGACCAATTGAAGGCCTATCATGAGGTATAAAGCTGGTAGGTTATCGGAAGCAGGAACCAATGGTCCCCACATCAACCCTACACTAGGATTTCTTGGGATCCAACTGGCTGGATTCGGTATGATTATGGTTGTTCCTGATGAAGATGAAGATGATGACGATGATGACGATGATGAGGAGGAGGATGTTCCGTCTGTTACAGATGTGTTGCTTTTCTTCGACTTGTCGTTGTCGTCTGGTGGAGGGATGTAGACACCCATGATGCTTTTTAATGCTGGAGAATTGTGCTAATGGATCAATGTATTGGTGACTTGTGACCTTGGCTTGGGCTCACCTGCATATGTGTTGGGCGTAGTGCGTGGCCCAAAAACAAAGGTGTATTGATCAGGTGGTGGTTAGGAGCAAACTATGGTTTTGATTTGTAAATGTGATTGTATAAGTGGATACTCTTAGGATATAATTGGCTGGGCACACGACCCAGACACCCGTCACGTGACCGGGTGCAAATTATACAGTAACAGAGAAGAACTCATGAAGGGTATGTGATAGGAGGTCTGGACCATTTAAGGTGTTAAGTGCCGTGGGAGCAAAATTTGATTGGGGTTTGCTTTCAATATTTTTTTTTTTGGTTTTGAAGCTCATATAATTTAATACTTTAGATACCAATGGGTAATATTCGTATGGAAAATCCACCTAGATTGTGTCAGATATTAAGAGACAATTTTCATAGGATTGACCAGAACATAATATTAAATTGGACACGGTTGTTTTTTGAGTAAAGAAATGCTTGATGAGGTTTTTTTCAAAAAAAAATTCTAGGATAGACATCAAGAACTCTCTTTATCTAGACATCGAATAGAAAGAAAGGACCAATTCTTGGGTAAAATTGAGGCCCCTCAAAATCAGCCATTGATTTCTTTTCTGTACTTTTGGAAAGGCACCAAGACTGTTGCTCGCTTCAAAATCTAACTGAAAGTTTCCGTACTCTTGTATTCTCTTTGGTTGGGTCTCAATTGAGTTTTTGGTGCAAACAGATTATAGAGACATGATGACTGGCTTTGTTAGCCATGAAATTGACCACTTAAAAAGTAGATTTGAAGTAGAATCTGTTTTGAAACTTAGTGACCATCTTTTGTATTTAAAAAAATTAATCCAGCTTAGCTTTATTATTTTTTTGGTATGGATGTATAATTGTTAGCGAAAGTATATGACTCCAACTTTGGCCAAAAATTCTCTATAAATATTTTTGTCCAAAGCTGATGTTTGTCAACTTCGTATCAGCAACATCGCAAGTTTTATGTCCTATAAATATTCAGTTCTTCGTATTTCAGTGACCAAATTAGCGTTATTCATTTATAATTTAGCTTAAAATCTAGTGACCAAAGTAGCATGTTTCAGCACATTCAAATTCATATCTAGCTGAGATTTAACTCGTATCTAATAAATAAAGGCTTTAAACAATTGGTTTCTCCGGGAGGCTTTTTTTTTTGAAATTAGTTCATTTACATTATTCGGTGATATATCGGTTGCTTTATTACTATATGGTACCTCTAAAGCTGTATATAATCGAATCGCAGCACCTTTAAATACATTGAGCTCCATACCTGATATTTCAAACTATTTATTGGATTGTAACAAGACCCCTCTTTGGTGGCTTCCCAAATAGGTTAAATGGTTGATATCTTTGTAGCTTTAAAGTTTAATCTTGCTACTGTAAAGGCTGCGAAATGTTATCCAATACCAGCACCAAAAAGAAGCCGAAAAATAGAAGCTAGGGTAATTGAGCCATAATTCGGGATGCCTGATGGACCCCCTTTAGTCAACCCTCTATACAATTCCATCTTAATCTTGAATATTAATGGTATCTGGAGCCAATTATTATTCTGGTATTAATCATCAGAACACATGATAATCGACCTAGAACAAAGACCAGATAACAGCCCTGAGTACACTCGTGGTTTCCAAGTCTGGGAATACCCGATAAGCTTCGTAATTGCTTCATCAATTCCTTGTGAATCGCCTACAATACGGTTGGCACCTAACACCATGACATCAATCTACGTCTACACTGAAAGAGATGGCTCAAAAACATATAGTTGCTAGATTCACCTCTTCTTTGTCTACATGTAACCACTCACAAACTACTACTGACGACAAGGATATACAGTAAACTGACAAATATTAAATTTCATTGGTTTTTGTTTCTTCATTTGTTGATACTTTCACCTATTACCTTTTGGATGTTGACGGTATTCTATGGTTATAGTTCTATCTCTTCATTAGTGGGATCGGATGTTTTCAATGGTTCGTTTGTCAGTCACTAGATGATCGCTTGCTCAGTGATATAATTGTTCGGGTTTGTTTTCCATTAATTCACTCGTTTATTTTACTCTCAACTTCAATCACATCTGTTGGGGTGATGGGGGTTGTTCGTGATGCACTATCTAAGCCTTATCAGCATACAAGTCTTCCTTCAAGTCAATACCTAATTCTTGTCTGATGTCCTTCAATTCTTCCAAGTAAGCTTCGTATTGTTGGTTGTTTTCAACCTTGTGCTTTAAAGCTTCAAAAGTTCTGACGGCAGTTGGGTAGTCATTGACTCTTCTACAGGCTTGTAAAGCCTTTTCGATAACAACTGGAGCTGGGACCAAATCGTAGGAGAAACAGTTGTTTAAGATTCTTTGGACTTCGAAAAGATCGTAAGCGTTTTCGAATTCTTGTTCATATCTAGAGAGTTAGTAATTAGGAAGAAAAAAAAAATAGATCCACCCACCCACAAACATCGGGGTTTGACCCAATCAAACGGGTCCCGTATATCATCAGCAATCGCCTTGTTTGGTGTGCTGTACCGCCCTTTTAGAGGACTCCAGGGTTCTGGAAACTGTTACCTGTGACCCCCCTGTGGTATAAACAGTCGTTGAACAGGTTCAAATGGGGGGAGACCATATATGGTGAAGTACAACTAGGACGGATTTGACCCTTCTCGAGAATGCTCGATGCTGCTTGGCCAGGTGGGACGTAGGATGTTGGTGGGACGTAGACGACGGGTTTGATGGATTGGACCTTGTTCTGATTGCCTTCAATTATACATACCTGGCAGTGAATTCTTCGAAAGTTTCTTCGTGATGATCAGAGTATAATCTGATTTGTTGTGGGGCAGCCATTCTGACCATGGAGGATGGGACCATCACTCTTGGAACAGGAGCCAAGGCTCTGACTCTTAAAGCGGAACGAATGGTGTTGGTGAACATTATGCTGCTAAAAATTTTTATGAAACACTTAAACTTCTTATCTCAGTCTCAATTTGAAGTCAAACTTACGATATTTCACCACGTAAATGATTGGCCTACAACGAAAAGAAAAAATTTCCCATTTACCTCACTAAAATTTTGTCAGGGAAATAGCGAGAGAATCATACGATTTGGGAGGATGGGATTAAAATGGAGAGGAAGTGCTGGCGAGTGGGGAAGGTGAAGGGGATAGAGGGTGGGCAAGTAGAGATGGCGTTGGTGGCTACAGGGGCATTGGGGATGTGGAAACTACGTGGTTTTGGGAAGAGCCTTGGGGGGAGCGTAGTGCTAGGCTGGAGTGCTAATAGTGAGGCCTGGTGAGAGTCTGTCCAATGAGGAAACGCCAATTTTGCGCCGGTCACGTGGGGACCGCTGAGTCGCTCGCTCTCGCTGGGGTGATGGCTCCAGGATGGAGCCACTAGGGTGAAGCCGAAAACGAAGCTACAGAGGGGCCAGAATTTTTGTAGGTGTTGAAAACAATGCAATTCGGTTTTTAGGGCTTGGGGCTACTGCTGGGTGCTTTTTTCCGTACCATTTGGGATTTTTTGTGGTCCTTTTGGTCAACTACTAGCCCGTCTTTTGGGGTCAGCTAGTCCCTGCCAACCTCTTCAAGTCTGTAAGGGATTCAATAGAATGCTTCCGTGGTGCCTAGAGGTTTTAGAAATTATTAGAGTCTGATTTGCTAAGTTATTACGTAAAGAATAGTAACCTTAACCCGTCATATCCTCGTAATGTGCCCCCTCCATACGCGAACAAAGTCTCAGAAATCGCCTTTATGGCCAAGTTGGTAAGGCACCTCACTAGTAATGAGGAGATCGTCAGTTCGAATCTGGCTGAAGGCATTCTTTTTTTGGCTTCTTGCTCCCTTTCTGTTGCCGTGGTAATGTGGTTTCACTTTGGCCCTAACTTTCGCGGCTTCTTTTGGGGACTAGCTAAGAACTGCCTTAAATTTCCAACAAATACCCCAACAAATTAAACAAGTGAACGGAAAAACAAAACCATAAGTTCTCAGAGAAGGGTTCTATCTTGGCTGCATTACATTACCTCTCGGAAATTGGTTCCTGTAATCTGATCGTATAGTTTGGGTCTCGTGTTTAAAGTGCCGAATAGCTGCAAATTATATTGTCTAAAGTATGCGAAAATGTGATCTAAAATGTAATTGACTAGTACGGAACGTAGATCGGAGAATGAGAGAAGATTTTCATGTAAATATAAATGGATACGTTAATTAATCGGTTGTATTTGGCAAGTCTCACTGTTCTTGGTCCTCGCAAAAGAACTTCACGTTTATGAACTTTCAGAATTACTGCAAAATCAAAAAATTGAATTTGGCTAAATTCCATAAATCCAGTGCAAGCCTTGGGAACTAAACGTTTCTGAGCTGATAAAACTAATAAATACCTGAACTAGTAGGATTTAATCGTTTAAAATTGTGGTTTTTAGGTCATAAATCTTCACTATTTCAAGTCTGTCTGAAATTGCGACAAAATTTTGTGTCAAGAAAAAAGGTTCTATGGTCTAGCGGTATGACGTCTCTCTCACCCAGAGAAGGTCTCGAGTTCGATCCTCGATGGAATCAAATTTTCTTTTTTTATGTCTGACGGAACACTTACCAGTTGAACCCACTTCAGAATTGAACAGGATAAAGGTTCATTGATTTTTTCACTACGAAAATTCTTGACTTATTCAATCACTTCTCACCACTTCTTTACTACGTCTACAACTACATTCTTTAATCATTATCAACCAAAACCATTCATTTCTACTATCATTAACTGGTTCTTGATGCCAGTTGTCATAACTATTATTTTGTAACCTATTCACATCTTCTTGTCTCTTGATAATAATTGCTATCATTATTCTAATATTATTGTTCTCTAAATGTTATTATAAATGAGCCACTTCGTTTTATATTCATTCTGTCCTGTATTAACATTGAAATTTTATCTCCTTCTGTATTAACATTATAACATAATTTTTTTCTCGTTCTTTCGCTCGTTTAATGGTTCTATTCTTTAGTCTTTCCAAATCTCTTTGAGACGTTTAAATTTTTATGCTTCTTATCCTTGATTCCTAGATTTGATTGTTTCCTATAATGATATCCCAGGTTATAATTTCCATGGAATTTTTTATTTGATATGATTGAACTCTTAATTGGTCCTGAACCATTAAGGTTAATTGGTTTCCAGATTGGTAATTTTTTAATATCTACTCTTAACTTTCGTAAGAGTATTGACAATTGTTGATCATTTTTATTAGGAAGTTTGATTTTTAATTCTACCCATGATTTCCCTCCACTATTATTGACCTTTAATGAGTTAGTGGGTTCTCTAATAAACATATATCCATGGGTGTTTCTTTTATAAAATGTAGAACAGTAATCTTCTGCATACTTGTTTGTCTGCAATGAGATATTATCTTTAAAATCATCTCTATGATTATTATTATTATTATTATAATTATTATTATTAATATGATTTAATTTCGTTTTGCTCTTTGGTAAACTGATTCTAATCTTGGTACTGTCTAATTTTTCATCATGATCTTTCCCACCTTCAATTCTTGATCTTTCGAATTGTTTCAATTTATTATGTTTGGGGGTAACCTTTTCTTTTTTCCCCTTATGAGTATTAATAAATTCTCTCATCTTTTCAAGTTTATCTGGTTTTTCCTTCATAAATGGAGCAGGTTTTAATTTGGTGGGAACAAATGAAGGATTATTGACTGTTTCCAGAAAAATATTTTTTGGTTTGATTGATTTAGCAAATGAATCAAAATGATCGGGAATCAATTCATCTTCAAGCGAAAAGTCTTTAATAAGTCCTTGGAATGGAGTACTTTCATAACGACTATTATCATAATTAGAAGTATCATAATTCGAAGTAGAATTATCAAAAGTGCTATCAAAATCACCACTATCATGATTTTGATCAAATAGTTCATTTAAAGTACCCAACTTAATATTTTTACCATAAAGTGAACTATTACCATTTCCATCATTCCAAATAGATGATGATACCATCGAAGGAGTAGCACTACCACTGGTATTAGCAGAACCCATATTATTAGTAAGGTTCATGGTAGAAGTACTAGATACTTGAGGTGAAAATAGAGACCCTGAAGATTTATAAACCGGTTGAGGTGGAGACGTCAAAAGATTAAGCGATTGAAGATTCTGCGATAAGTCTATAACGGTAGCTTCACTAAACGAACCATGACTTGAAGGTTTCTGGAAAACAGGTGTAACATTAGGAGTACTGGCAGAGAAATAAGGAGACGATTCAACAGATCCACCGTTACCATTACCATTACCATTACCGTTACCATTACCACTGGACCCGCTAAAACTACCACCGAAAAACCGGGATGAAGATTTTCCACTACCAAAAGCCCCAATTAATGGAGAACTATTATGCCTTTTAGAACGAGTAGGTGGAGGAGCATCAGTATCTAAAGAAAGGGAAGGAGGTCTGAATTCTATTTCACTTTCCAGACTTCCTAATGAGCCACCCGAGACTGGGAAAAAGTTGGAGGTTCGTCGCTGGGATCCCATTTGGGATAATTGTGAACCAAAGATGGAAGTCGAATTAAATGAAGGTGTAATCGGTGCTGCCACCGTTTCGTTTTCGGACATGATACGATTCTGATTGGGGGAACTAGAATAAAGAAGGGCTGTGCATGAAGTGGCCAAAGACCCAACACACAAGGATGAAGGTACACGGTTTAGTTGGGGGGTGTACTTTAGGAATTTAATGGAATAATGAATCAGATCCCTAAAATAGGCAGGGCACGTGTGAAAAAACGTGACCAACGGTTTTAAAGCAAAATCGGAAGACTACGAAAATACGTGTCCGGGTAACCCACCTAGTAGAAAAAGGGGAGATTTCACGTGACCGTACAGCGACGAGTGCTCCCAAAACCAAATTATCAACAAACGAACCAAAACCCAACCACTACTGCTTTGTAATCCATTACATAAAAAGTATAGGAAAAGTTCTTACATAATTGATTAGTTAGCGCATTTTGCAACTATGAATTCATCATTCACTTCATGGGGTAACGATAAGGCTGAAGGAGCTACCGGCCAAGACGATAAGTTTGATCCTTCATTTGCTCGCCATTCCGGTGGTGCGGAAGGAACTGAAGGATATCCATCAGTTGATGAAGTTACAGCTGCTGCGGTGGCAACTGCTCAACGTGCTGGAAAGCCAATTCGTCGTGGCGATAAAGAAGATCGATCAATCCATGATGATCAAGTGAGAGCTGCTCAAGAAGTCGTTGCTGGTTTATCACAACAACAAGAATATTCTCAAGAAGAAAAGTTAGCAGCTGCTGTTCGTGCGGAAGAAGGATCTCCATTATCAGATGGTGAATCAGGATCCAAATTAGTTCGTGGTTCTGGTACCAAGAGAGCTATACAAAATAGAAATGCCCAACGTGCTTTTAGACAACGGAAAGAAAAATATGTCAAAGAATTAGAAGCGAAAGCGGCTGAAGTCGATCAATTGAAACAATCTATTGAAGAATTAAGAGCTGAAAATTTACAATTGAGAGATTACACTTTGGCTTTACAAAGTAGAGTTATTGAACTTTCTCCTACCAATGGACAACCATTACCACAAAATAATGCAGCACAAGCTAATAATGAAAGCTCTAATATAATGCCAACTCCTCCAGCTGTATTTTCAAATAAACACGGGGAAAAGTAAGCGAGTATGGTCAAAGTACAGGCCCCACACTACGGGTATTTAATTTATTTATGAGTTTTCTTTTTTTTTTTTAATAGTGTTTGAGTTTGTGGATACAAATGACAGATGACAAGTGACAAAAATAATAATGAAAAAAAAATGATGATTCAATTGTCGTTCTTGTTATGGTTCAAAATTTAATTAGGGATTGTCATCAAAGTAATATACTTTTTTTTCTAGTTTCTGGTTTTCATGAGTAACAGAAACAAAGAAGTCTAGACTTTCGAGTATTACCTGATTATAGGGACATTTTTTCCAAGACTTATGTATTCATATGTGTAATTTTAATTGATTTAGTTCGTATTTTGTTGAATAGGTTTATCGTAAAACTTAATTTATCAGGCCATAACGACTAGGTATGGCACAACATAGAGCCGCCTTTTTTTGGGCTTGAAATAGCAATCTATTCTGTTAACAAGGGTAGTTGGGGCATTAAAGTTCCCCAAGATTACATAAGCAGTTACTGGAATACCATAATAGCGGAATATTATCCCGGCACCTTCGTGGTTATTTTCAACGCGGCAAAAAGGGTTCAATATGCCGTATATCAGTAATTGCGCAAAGCTAAAGAAGTGTGGAAAAAAAAAAAACCTTACCAGATGTCGGAAACAATACCCTTCCTAGAAATGAGGCCGAGACTTTACCAAAAGGTCGAAAGGATGAGCTTAAGGGAAAGAAGGCCTAGCGAAAAACCTTTGTAGGGAAAACCTCAAACCTCCCCCAAGGATCCATAGAAGGGAGTTTATGGCGATGATGGGTATCTTTTATTATCAATTACAATAACAAGGCTATCACCTGGTATTGTCTGATAGGTATTGTTCAGTTTCTAGACAAGTAAAATACAACATTTGTAGATGAAAGAAGTTGCCTGAGTCATGATGATTGCGGGTCCAAATCAAGTATAATGCGAAGAATTGCGGCTTGTGGTTCTTTTTTGGGGGATTTTTAGGGTAGAGGATGATGGGGGAGCAAACCGTGGGGGATAATCTGGTATTAGAGATCCAAAAAGCCGTTTCATCAAAAGGACGTAAATGCAGGCCGATTACAACCGTGGCTGGATCGGATGGGTGGGAGAGGAGGGGGCCACCAGTGTGTTATGAACGATAAGCTCTAGATATCATCTGATATAGTAGAAGTTTATCGGAGCCTGAAACTTGAAAAAGAATAGCCCAGGCCCACCTCTGAATAATGTCAATCATTGCAAGGCTTGATACACCGGTGAAACAGTATATATTTTTGGGTTCGGTAAGATGTAATCAAGAACCGGCCGATCCTTAAGAACATTTTTAAATACTGATTCGCCCTAATTTGCACCAACACCCTATACAGAAACCTACTGCGCAGACAAAGCGGCACTAGTCAGATATGAGCTTTGGCGCAATATCGTTTGTGTCATAACCGATTAGGAACTAGGAACTGGTAACAAAGATTCTTTCCTTCAAGCGCTTGGTATTAACAATAGTAGAGTCACTGTCACTGGATTATACGGTAGTTTTCCATAACCATGGTTTCATAAAGCAGGAATAGCCGTTTTGTAAATTTCTGATCGAATGTTATACCTGCAAGACAACAAGACGCAGGAGTTCTCTTAACCCGGAATAGATTATCTCCGTTACGGGCTGCATTTGCCTTAAATTATTGCCTTTTCAAATTTCAACGCCGTTCCATACATCAACTCACAGTTTTAATGCCATATTCATATATATAGACTGATATATGGCACCGATTCTTTTAATTTTTTCTTTTGTAGAAGCCTGTTAATTAGCAACTAGATAGAATTTGATCAATAAAGATTCATGGATCATCCCGTGGAACTGTACGACGAGTTCCTAACTCAAATGGAATCTTGTCTGTATAATGATTCCTACGTTGTACCAAGAACTGACGATTGTCAAGAACAACCTCCCCCGACAACCACCTCCAGCATTTCTAGCATTTCATCCTGCCCACCCAATAGCTCCTTATCATCGAAACCAATACCCCAGTCCTTAGGGTTGGGTCAAGGATCAGTGGGTCCTTTATTAGGTCCAAACCTGTTATTACATCCTTTGGATAAAGCCATTATTATCAAACGTCCATCCCTAATCACTCAATACTTATGTTTAGGAGCCCCAAGTCATAATATCAGTAACACCTCATTAGATTCAACTGCTACTGCTCCTTGCTCCTCCGCTAGATGTTGTACGGATCCTATTCCGCCTTGTTGCGATAGGCCCGTTAACACCAGTTATTTTTCGCATCATGAACCTACTTATGCAGATCTCCCAAGTTACGAATATGATTACGAAGATAACAGTGATAATGAGGATAATGACTTCTTTGATGTCATGTTCAGTGGCGAGAAAGATCCAGATTCCAATAATCCAGTGGCTCCTGGACTCTTTCCCGAAATGAGAATTGACGATGATGCTCAATTTATGAAGTATGATGAGTTACCTTTAACTCCATCATATGTTTCACGATAATTTTATGACGAATTATGATATATTTTGCAACAGAAAATAATACCATCACGCAGCCAAGACTAAAAGTTTAAAGAACCAGTATTGAATACAAACACGTTCATCAATATGATAATCATCCCCAACAGTTCAAACCAACTCCCTTTTCAATTCTATATATTTTGAGATATCCATATTTTGTGAATATATCTCACTCTTTGATTCAAATTAAATATTTATGAGCTTTCTCTAGCCGGTATAGATTAATAATGATTACGAACAAACGAAAACCATAAAATAGTGACTGTAATTATCGAATTAGTTCCAAGCTAACTCATCCAACTCGTAAGTTATAGTATCGAACTATAAAATATTCAGTCTATTGAAAGATTTTCTTGTAAATTTCTTGCTAGTTTTTCTCATAATATTTCTCGTAAATGAGTTGGGGACTAGTTTAGGTTAGGATAAGAGTTATGGACCAATAAGATAGAATCTTTCATTTAGCGATTCGTCTTCTTGAATCCTTAAATTAGTTTCAGTCATTTGAACTTCGACTATCGATATATCTGATGTTGCAAAATTCGGTGTTTGGTGCACTGATACTTCTAAAACCGGCCAACAAACGCTCATCAACACCTTATCAGGAAATGTTTCTCCGTCTATCAATTTTGCTGAAAAAGACCCGTTCCACTGTTCTAACCGTTCAGTAAAGATCATTTTGCTATTTTAATATTGGTGCCTGTCTAAAAACCTCTCGCCTAACCTTATTTTCTCTATGAGCTTTGTCTGTCCTTGAGTCCAACCTGAAGACAGTAAAAACTTTCCAAAATTAGTTCCACAGTAGAAAAATTGAAAGAATCAGTATCATCGACTTTTTCTTACATTGATTTGGTAAGGTCTACTTCAAAAAGATGTTTGGAATAGAGTACAGTTTCTTACTATAACTTCTCCCATAGTAGCTCGTTCATTGATTTACGCACACGCGTAATTTTTGGCACACCTTAATCGTACTACTGAAAAATTTCCATCCTAGTATCTTCAATCACCATCATGTTGAACCGTACCATTTCTGGAGTCAGATCACTCCGTATAGTCTCCAAGAGATTGGAAAGTACTTCTGCAGGTATCTGGAGTGACTTTACCAAGAGACCCGAATCTTTAAAGATTGTCAACTCTGATATCAAAAAGAATGTCTTCAACAAAATCGATTCTGAAGGCCCTGCATCCATTGAGAACTACTCTAGAAGATTAACATACCACAGTATTAACGAAATCGACGAATCATTCAAGTCTGCTTATGAATTTTTGCAAGAAGAAAGTGCTGAAAAGTATCAACAAGTAGATGCCTTAGAAAAGGAACTTTCCAATGTTCAGGATGAATCCAAGATTGCTGAAATCAAGAACAAAATCGACTCTTTACTTGTTGAAGCTGAAGTCACCAATCCAGAAGTTTTGTACAACACCACTTATTTG
Source organism: Suhomyces maxii (assembly GCA_030574995.1). Lineage (NCBI taxonomy): Eukaryota > Fungi > Ascomycota > Pichiomycetes > Serinales > Debaryomycetaceae > Suhomyces > Suhomyces maxii. The sequence goes on from JAJMGC010000008.1 coordinate 315,152, forward strand.
GAATCCAAAGACCTCGACAAATCTCACCCAGTATACAGACAAATCTTGAAAGAAAAATGGGAATCTTTTGATCTTATGGTTACCATGCAAAGATTAGAACAACTTCATGTGATACCCGACACTTTACCAACCTTGGTACCAAAAGTTGATGTCAAGGTCAAGTTTCCTCATAATCTCAAAGAAGAATTTTCTAGTTGGGTTAACCCAGGTGAAATATTACCAGCATTTGCCGTGAGCCAACCACCAACCATTCTTATCCAAGAGTTCGAAAGAGTTGAAAACGAACAACTTTACACTGTTTTGGTTGTTAACCCAGATACTCCAGATTTGGAAACCAACTCATTCTCCACCACATTACACTACGGTTTAGCCAATGTTCCTTTGAACAATGTTGATAACACCATTTCTACTTCCAAATTATTGAATGATGGTGAATCATTCACCTTCCAAGATTACATACCATTGACTCCAGAAAAGAATGCTCAAAACCAAAGAGCTTGTTTGTGGGTTTTCAGACAAGAGAAAGCACTTAACCTCCAATCATTGGTTGGTTCGAATGCTAACTTCGATATCCGCAAGTTCGTTGAAGAAAATGCTTTGAATGCCGTTGGTGCCCATGTGTGGAGACAGCACTTTGACAGAAGTGTCAACGAAGTCAGAGAAAAGTATGGTTTGGGTAAAGGTAGAGTCTTCCACAGAGTCCGTCAAAACGATCCAGTTGTCTAAGTCTGTCTAATAAATAGATAAGGATTTAGCAAGTTAGACCAAATAGTGTATATAGACCACGTCAGTTTCAACGTCATGTTAAGCTAATAAGTAACAAATAGGAAATAACCACTGAAGTAGAGTCATTGTTCGAAAGTGTAAGTCGATTGGTGTTTCAGAGCAACATACCTTGAACCGTTTATACTTTGTAGATATCAGAGAACAAGGGTGGAAATGGGGTCTATTTATACTGTTTATGGTATTAGAATAGAACAGGGTCATTCATTAGCTACTGGACGTGACGTTTCAGCACATTTTCGTCCTGAGTATCCCTATGTGGTGTATTCTTGGTGTCTACTTTTGCAGCCATCATTATTATAAAAGGTGCTTATTTTCCTCCCTTCCAACAACAAATATCAGCTCCTGCTTTTTATCGGGTACTCTCAGTAAGAGATTATAAATGGTAAGTGAACGTTTCACCTGATTTTTGTTCTAATTTGCTCCATGTTGGCTTTGACTGTTGTCATCATTTTATCTATTACTTTATCATAACTGGACAAATATCTACGCACTTTACCAGTTGATTCTTTGTTCTCACAAAAATTATCAACTATTCTTCTCAACTACATGAGATGGTAGATCTCGCAGTCCGAAGAAAACAGCTCTATGAATTGAATACAAGAGCATGGAATGGCGAACAAGTCTTCAATGTATCTTCCAAACTAGATACTTCATTGAAAAAAAACACCACATTCATCAAGAAAGTCAGAACATCAATCAATCATGACCAAATAAATGGTATACTCAAAGATATTGAAAGTGTATCCCTTGAGAAGTACTTATCTGAAGTCATTGCCTCTGTTTCTGATGGTTTGCAAAGAGTATTCAAGAGTGATGACATATTAGCAGCCATGGAACTTGTATCGGCTTTGCACCAAAGGTTTTCTGTTCAGTTCACTCCATACTTATTGATCAACATGTTGTCAGCGTTATCTACTGTTGATGTAACTGATGAAGTTTTCAAGGCCAAACACAAATCATTGTTCAAATTATTGACTGAGTTTTACTGTATTGGAATCTTCAGAACTTTAAAAGATGTAAGTAAGGAAATAGTACCAGATCAAATACTCAACAGATTTGGGAAATCAGCATCTCAACCAATAGTGGTGGTTGTTTTCAAAGACCTTTTGAGTTTCAAGTTCAAACAAGGTGAATCTTTACCCATCGCAATCTCTTTTGTCAAAAGATTTAAATTCATTTTGGAAGAATCACAACCTCATCTCTCAGAAGCAAAGGAATCATTACATCAAATTTTAAACAAATTCTCGGGTCTAGTGGTTGATACAGCTAAGGATTTAGCATACAAAGCTAAAAAGTTAGAAGTAAGAAATCATAAGGCTTCTATTAGAACCGGAAGATTTCTAGAAGAGATTGTTGAGGAGTTGGAGGAAACAAAAGTGCTTTTCGAAAGCTTTAGAAGTGCCAGTATATTTCTTACAACAGAATTAAAATTGAAAGTCCCCGAATTTAAAAGCGATGAAGATCTCGTGGAGAATAATGACTCTACGGTTGAAGTGGTAAAGAGTAAATCCCTTAATGAAGATGATTTAGATGGAGTATGGGAAGATATCAAAGAAAAGAACTTTTATACAAAAATTCCAAAGTTGGAAGACTTGGAAGGTGATGTGAAGGTTGATGCTTCTAAAACAGATGGTGAAAAAATCACCAAGTTCATCAACAAAATGGAGAAGATAGATGATGAAAAATTAGATTCACTTGTTGTTGAGTTCAATCATTTAAATATTAATAACAAGGCAACAAAAAATAGGATTATCAAATATTTTTTGGAAATTCAAGACTTAACAAAATTGAGATACGTTACAAAGTTTCTTAAAATAAATGAAGAATCATTGACAGATGTTATCAATGAGTTGGTGGAAATATTGGATTCAGGATTTAGAAGTCAAATATATCATAGTACCATCAGTTTTAAGAATATGCATTTTTTCCTGGAAATGATCAAATTTAAGTTAATTCCTCGACATGTTATATTTCATAAAATAAGAACTTTGACCTTGAGAATTGGTGAATCCGGTGTCATGGATATTTTGACTATTTTATATGAAAGGGTTGGAAGATTTTTGATGAAAGATCCTGATTACACTGATTTGATGAGAGAAATGGTTGAAATTCTTAAGAAGCAACAGAAAATAGCCAGTAAGGTTGACATTAAGTTGGCAATTAATAATCTTTTAATTATTGTTGAACCTCCAGTGATAAGATTTCAAGAAGAAAAGAAAAAGTTAACACCAGCGCAACTGTTTTTTTACAGACTTGTCAGAGAAGAACTAAATCCCAAAACACTTAAAATAGTTTCTGAAATTTTCAGAGATTTTCAATTAGATTCCGAAGAATTATCTGAAACTGTTTTAGACTGTTTTACCTGTCCTGAATTATTAAATTTTGACGATGTTCCAACCTTATCTAAATTAATTCCTGAGGCCCCCCGCTATAAATCTTTAAGAGTTAGAATTATTGACACTATGGTTGAACATGTTAAACGTGGATTGGAACTTAATGACTACAGATCAAACAGAGAAAGAATGGTGCAAATAAGATATATTGCAGAACTATATAACCGAAGGTTCTTGAATTTCAAAATGTTGACAGATTTACTATATAAAATAGTTTGTTTGGGGCACCCAAATAACCAACCATTGCCTGTGAATTATGACAACAAATTAGATTTACCCGATAACTATTTTAGAATTCAAATGTGTTGCAGTCTATTAAATTCAATTAAAACGATCACTGAGGATGTTATTAAAAGAACTAGATCTTCAAAAGCATCAAAGGTGGAAAATAAGGATGAAAAGAACAAGGAGTTGTTAAGGGTATTCTTGGTATTTTTCCAATACTATTGTTTCTGCAAAATTGAACCAATTCCAATTGATATAGAATTCCAGTTGAATGATTTATTTGTCAAGTACGCTGATCTTGGTATTGAGAGATACAATGATTTGAGACAAACCATATTGAAGCTTCAGGAAATTATCAAGGCCAAGGGCTTGAAAGCCAACGAGGAAGAGGAGGATGATGATGAAGAAGAAGACGATGAAGAGGATTATGAAGAAGAAGATTTGGAAGAAGAATCAGAAAATGATGAAGATGATGATTCTGACGAAGATTCTGAAGACAATTCGGAAGAAGAAGAAGAAGAAGAAGAAGAAGAAGAAGAAGAAGAAGAAGAAGAAGAAGATTCTGATGATTCCAATGAAGAAAGTTCAAGTGATGAAGAGAGTTCAGACAGTGAGATTGAAGATAGAGAGAATTTTAAACCACGAGCTCTTACTACAGAGGAAAAAGCTAAAATTGCAGAAGATAGGAAGTTTGAAGATGATATGGAAAAAGAATTCCAAAAAATGGTTCAGGAATCTTATGAGGCAAACAAGAACGCACCATCTACTCAAGCCAATAGAAGATGGAATATTCCTGTTTCAATGCAGCATAAGAATGATAACAAGGAAATTCCTGTGCCAGGATCCAAAATGTCTTTTAGTTTGTTAACTAGAGACGGTAAGAGTGATTTAAAGAAAGTTAGTATCCCAACTAGTAACAAATTTGCAGCTGGTATATTGAAGGAGAGGGCAGATCAAAAGGAGCATAAAGCAAAAATTATGAACCTGGTCTATGATATGGAGGAATAATAGTAAATACTTTTGTGAAATCCACTACAAGCATTCATTATCAGTCTATTAAAATAGTATTTTACTGCTCATTCGGTATTAAATATACATGTAATGTCCTCGTTATTCAAGTCTAGCTACTTATTGAGTTTCTCCGATAATTCGAGAGCAATGTGAAAATCATTATGTTCGAATACATCATCCACCTTTTCATCACATTTTTTACAAAACCTGACTTTAATAAGTTGGTTTAAAAAGTTATCAGGTGAAGGTGATTTTTGCTTCTTTAATGATTGAAGAATATCAGCCTTCTGTTTTTTTGATGATTGCCTCTTGCGAGAAGTTACTGATGTCTTCTGGATTGGTATATTGTGGGAATTATAGTCCTCAAAGAGCTTCTTTATGTACGAGTTATCAGAAGCTGATGAGTTCAGTGAAAGCTCTTTAACTTGTTGGATATCCTTTTGAGTTTGCTCATCCCGTCTTTCCGCATTAAAGTCGTTAAAAAGTTTCTTTATATAAGAACTATCGGGCGAGACTGAGGATTCACCTTTTTCCCGAATTTGTTCAGTAGGTTGATTGTTTTCCAGTGCTTTTGATTTTGCTAGTTTTTCATCGGAATTGAAGTTGTTAAATAATTTTTTGATATAATCCTTATCCTCGTTGGATATCTTTTTGTCATGATTTTTAGGTGGGACATCTTCCTTGACCTTCGCTTCATTATTGACCTCATCAAACATCTTTCGGAGATTTTCACGGTATCCTTCATTGTTTTTTCCTCCATATGAATCAATAGTATTCGAATCGGAAGTTTTCACGAAGTTGGATACATTAAGAGCAAAACTGGCAATAGGAACAATTTTGATTTTGGACCATGGGGTTTTATCATTTTCCAATTCCTTCAAGGTTTTGCCGTTATTAAGGGTTGGAAAACTATATGAATTTTCCAATAATTCTTTGAATAGTTTGAACCCAACTGATTCAAAAATGCCTTTGATTTTTTCCAAAGATATAGTTAATGGAATTGCAATTTGTTTTGAGTGAGTATCCCGAGAAACAGTGGTTATACTTACACTTAGAGTTTTGGGTCTTTTAATTATAGCCTTTTCCTTAGATGATTTTTCCAGCATAGAAATGTTGAGACTTTCGTCATCCACATCAATTAATCTATTATGCAAATCACCAGCAAATACTACTATCCAGTCAAGGGCGTCTTGAAGATTTTCAACATACTTCCTAACGAAATTTTTTCGTGACATCATTGATTTGACATCAACTCTGTAGGTTAATTCCAGCCGAAAATTTCCTCTAACAATATCGAAAACTCTTTTTGCTAAAGGTTCATCTCGTATTTCTTCCATTAGAGTTTCAATGGTATGATTCTCTCGTAAATAGCCAATACTATTTATACCAATAGGAATATCAAATTTCTGAACAATTTCATCACCAGTTTTCCCACCCATTCCAGTCATATCATTAAGTTCAAAATTAGACAAGAATTTATTGATCAGTCTTGTTCTAACGATCGTTTGATTGTCAGGTTTTTTAAATCCACCTGCTGACTTGGCTACTAATTTATTTCTTGCCAATCCTCCAGACGTAAAGTATCCTAATTCGTCATATACGATTTTTCGAAACTTGTGCAAAACCTGAGATCCTATTATCATGCAAACATCGTCCCAATCTGTTATGGAGGGAGATATGGGAGTAGTCTTTTGAGAATCACTGGCCAAATCACGTTCCTTTGCAGCTGTTTCTTCTTCATCTGTAGGATAGACCTCTCCAACCCATTGTAATTTAGCAGGAAGAGTTGATGGTATGGGAGGCAATTTGTCACCATGAGAGTCTAGTTGAGGAAATAATTCAATTAAATCTCGATAGATAATTCTACCAAAATCAAGGTATGATTCATCCACACTGGCTTTCTGTACCATGTCACAGTTTTCTTGGAAAATTTTAACAATTTTTCTACCTTCACGACGATACGGATCCAACGACACCTTATGAGTGGATTGGTCAGGTAAATGTTTAAGATATGCCCAATAAGATTCACCTCTTTTATAGACAGCAGCATGAGCTATCACCATTTCGGGACATTTTGATTTCGCAGATTGAATGGTATCCATCCGATTTATACCGAATTTTCGGGCCGCATAGGAAACTGCAATAAGCGACTGCCACTGGGCACATACAACTGGAGCATCTGCTGGAAGACCCAACCTGACCTGCTCTACTTGGGCAAAAAACGCGTTCATGTCAACGAGGGCAATAACTGCTAATGGCAGAAGATAGGCCGTTTTGGGATCATTAAGAAGGTGAAGGTCTTTGAATGTGAACTGGGAAGTCGTGGGGGATGTTTCTAGTGGGGCAGCGGGAGACGGGTCGGTTAGAACAGACATCAGGACTCACGTACAATCCAGCAGAGGAGTCAAGGTTGTGAAAGAGAGATTGCGGTGAGTCTTTTGCAGTTGAATCAGGCCTTCAGATACCTGGCTATATGCAGGCCTCCAGATAAGAGAAATAGGACATGCTAACCACATTTTCTTAGAGGAGGACTGGATAAGCAAATTGTTGTTTATGAGGAACAGCATCTACAGTATTTTCTCTCTGGAGCCTACGAGAATTTTTTGGCTGCAAATTGGTTACGAATTATGTGCTTATAATGCACCTGTGAACCAGGAGGTGGTTGGACAAAGTGTGATTGAAACTTCATGTGTACGATGGAAACCAAACCACGGCTTTGTAGCTTTGGATTTAGTAGCCTATATTAGTATATCCGATCAATTACAGATTATATTTTTTTTTGTTCTAGCTGTGATAGAGAGTATGGGTCAGGAACTATGATTTTGGTACCAGCCCAATCTATAAACACCTTTCCACAAAGACCAAAACAACTATGATGATGCTAAAATATTAGTATTATTTGGTGAATATTTTGGTAGGGTGTTTTTTGTTATATTTTATTGATACAAAAAAGTCTATTTTTCAATATTTTCAGAAATCTACATTGACTAAAATTTATAGAATTGATTTACTAGAAAGCCAAGTCATTTCCTTATAAAATAAAAAAAGCTCCTATGGCGGTCCACATAATCACCCCACATTTGATCAGGAATTTGACAATCTTCAGCTTCAATGTGAGAGCTATAATCGTTAAAGAGTTGCTCCAATTCTGGTTTCTGGCTACACCAAATACGCGAAAAAGAGCAACAGTGAAAGAAGTTAAAGGACCATCATCCTGGTTATGGACTTCAGTTTTCTTTATAAGAATTCCTCAAGAGTGGGATTCTCTAGATCTTAGCATTAAGGGAAGATCAATGCAACATTTGTAATGAGCTGATCCCGATCTCGAGCGAGCTGTTACGGTTGGGGTTGCGAACTGTGAATTGCAGTTACTGATTCTGTTCGCGAAAGAGGTAGACTGAACCGAAACACGAGTCCCCAACTATCAAAGATGCACTTGTGATTCCTTAATGATGGTAGATCTTAGGTTATACCTCGGAAAGTGTGTTTTTCTCTTTCGGGAAGCGTTGGATTTGATTGTTTAGTGTATCTTGTCCCGGGAATGGCCAAGATAATGAGCTCCTCGGCATAAAGGCCAGTCAAAGAGGTGAATTACCTTGACCACTTTGCATCGTACGACTTATATGCTTCCATAGAGATGCCAAAAGGATTTAGGTTACTTAGTTCGACTAAAAGAGTGTGTTCAACCAGCTTCTGAAAATTCTCAGAAAAGAGCTTGTATGGCGCAGTGGTAGCGCAGCAGATTGCAAATCTGTTGGTCCTTAGTTCGATCCTGAGTGCAAGCTCTTTTTTCTCTTTTTTTACATGATCACCCCTTGCATGACCTGCATAGACACCTGCATTTAAGCTATAGTGCTTGCATTCAGATGTAATACTACATAGTTTTACACATGAAATATTTATCTGATTCTATGATATAATAGACTTTCCTTTTTCTTTTTGTTAATGTCTTGTAAATATTTTTGACAATGTTAACACTACTGAAAGTGTCTTGAACACACAAGCATTAGATGCACACCAACAGGCGACTAAAATTATTCATTTAGACACGATTCTATTGTTCAAAGAGTCAATCTTTTGTACCTAATTATATCCTGCATTCCCAATATATCTATGTGTGGCTGAATCAAATAGGGGTATCTTATATAATATCTGGTTTATATGTGGAGTGTGTATGTATATGTGGAGTGTGTATGTATCTGTATCAGAATCAGTATCAGTAGGGGTATATATCATCATTATGCATAATTAAGTATTAATGGATTGAAAATCTGCACAAGAAAAAGAAACAATTCTAGGGCCATATTTTTTGTCCCACTTGGTGAAGAGTTACAGATATCAAAGAATAGACTGATTTGTTTGATTGTCCTTAGTTCATGGACATAGAGAAAAAAAAACAAACAAAACACAAAAAATAAATAAGTAAAATTCTATTACTTTACTGTATCATACCAAATAAAGTATGGAGTTTTATTTTCTTTCACTAATAAGGACTTCCTGCATCGTGTCCAACTCCCTAAATTGCCAGGATGAAAAGTGGGCAATGCATGGTCTAGCATAAAAGTTCTCAACCATTAAAAATAAAAAAACGTCATACTCATACTATTGTTCCCCTGACGATACCATGACCTGTGTCACTTTCAGGGTCTATTGCTGTGAGTAACTGTATGACACACCTCTGATTCTCACCCCCTCCCTCTTCCCCCCTCCAGCATTCATGGCAACTTAATCATTAATAAGGTAGTTACATATTGAGACAAAAGAGTTCAATTGGGTTATAATCTGATCCGATAAATATTATAGTCGGACTTATATTAGGCAATGGAATGCAGGTGGAAAATATGGGTTTATAAGGAATTCTTGGTACATTGTTTCCATTTCCATCGATTTGATTTATTATTAATTTTTGTTCTATTATATTTCATATTCCTCCGAAAAAAAGTTGACTTGGTGAGTTTGACTCCACGTTTTAGCATTTGTATTTAAAGATTGGGGACCACAGGAAATCACCCAATGACTATTGTATTCAACATTTACCCCTAATATCTCGTCAAGCACAGGTCTGCCTTGAAGGTAGGCTGTGGAGGATGATTCCGACTCGGAAGCACCGATTTCTGATAATTCAAATCCCTCATTTGAATTATCATGAAGTAATCCTTCATTATCTTCATCATCGATTTTGAAAATTGGAGTATCAGCCGCCCCAGTCACATAAATTTTTATTTTAGGTAGATTAGCTATGTGATTTAAAATATGCAAATCATGCTTACTTCTTACGCACCAGGTTAAGGTGACAGGAAGCGCTTTAGAAGTAAAATATTTCAATAGTGGAATTCCAAATGAAATTCCACTTCCTCCACATAAAATATCTAGCGACCTTGCAGAAGTGAAAAAAGGTGGAGGAAGTGAGGAGTATGGACCCAACATAGCATATTTTGGAGCAGTTGGATTGAATTGTAAATGAGAAGTTTTCCTGACAATTAAATCTAAAGTATCGGAATTGTCATCAGATACAGAACTTATAGTGTAGGGATGAGTAGGAAGGAGCCATGTATAATAACCTAGGTTTTTGTAGGATACTCTAATATGAGATGCTGGGAGATAGGATGGAAAACTTTGTGGTTTTTTAATCCGTACAAGTTCCAAAGTTGAAACGGCTGTATTTTGGAATACTTGGATATCAGAATCGAGTATAGTGTATGCATTGAACCTGTGAAAGGCTTGAAGTGCGAGTAATACCAAACATACCAAAAATAGATTGAACACTCCAGGACGAGCATGGATGGTGACTAGTCCTACAAAGAGCCATACCAACACATTATGGGAAATGTAGAATAAGCGATAATATCTTCTTCTTAAGAATTTGACAGATATGACCAGTACCACCACCACTACTGCAAAAACCACCACACCAAGGAAATTTAACCACCTTAAAAATTTAAGCCAGAATGCTCCTTCAATGATCCACTTATAAAAGTATCCAAAAGCATGGATGGTAACACAGACAAAAATCAACCGGGAAAGCCACTTATGAAGGGAAATGTTTTGAAGGTAATAGCCCCATGGACTGGTGGTGGAATTGGCAGGTCTTAATACCAAGTAGATATTGAATGGGACAAGGGCATAGGCAATTCTACCGTAGCGCTTGATGACAGTGGGATAATTCTCAGCCAATTCTTCGATATGGTAGACTCCAAGGATGGCGATGATGACCATCCAAACAGCGATTGTAACCACGACCGGGACGCGATTGAAGAATCTCCATCGTGATACCGGAGTTCCTGATTGTGACCAGTCACGGTGGTAAACGGTAAAGAAGATCCATGTGAAGACGATTTGTAGCGCGGTGAGAAAGAGCACGAGGTAGCCGTACTTTATGTTCACGGTATGATGGTGGCCGCCGTGTCTGGGTAGTAAGTGAGGGTCCATGGCTGGGTCTATAGCACCAATAGCCATTAGGGTAATTGATGTTATATTGTGGTAAGAAACTGTAAAAATGGGGGGTATTGATGTGGTGTTGCAAAGTGCAAAACGGACAGGCAGTTTCCAGGATGCAAATAATTTTTCAATTTTTTTACAGGTTAGACCACCTTTGGACTTCTAATGATTAGAACCCAATAAACCCGAGTGCTAATGTCTGTAGTTGCAACTCCGAAACAACTGGGTGGATGTTAAGGTGAAAAATCACACCACCAAGACTGCGTTGTCGGCCGAAGGCATTTGGAAAAACGAATCAAAGAGGGGGATATAGACAGGCTAATATTTCTCTCGGTGAAAAAAAAGACGATGTGCTTAACGACTTGAGCAGGGCATCTTGGAAGGTATAGACGGAGCACAAGCGGAACAGAAGACGGATTTGGAGCTTAGTTAACTACATGTAGGGCTAGAACGAGAGATCGACTCTAAACGGTGTTGAGATAACACCTAGCACCGAACTCCGGGTAGATTTACGTGGAGTTTAGTTTCCATTGGGTTCCAATTCCAAGACAACAACAACTTCAGATTAGAAGCCCAGGAACCGCAGCTGGAAGACGGTGAGATTGGTGAGGCCCGGAATATGACTGGATTAAGAAGTGCTAAGCGGTTTTTTTTTTTCCACACCAACAAGAATAAGGTAATGTGCTTGGAGGTGGAACAAAAAGAAAAGGACTGTAGCCGAAGGTGGCTTTTGGAACAGGAATAATAGTCTAAAAGCTGGGTAGGAATCGTGTGCTTTTAGTTGGTTGAGGAGAAGAAGAATAGATGAGAACGAGGTAGGAAAGCTGGTGATGTCTAGGAATAGTATCGGAATGTTATCGAATCTGATATTGCATTATGAGCGGTGGTTTTTGGTATTAAAGTTTTTTTTTTTTTTTTTCAATCAAAAAGTATTAGATGCAGAATCATGGGGTGTACATATTAAGATTAAGGGATGATGTATTCATACTCATGCAAGTCAAGACAATTCTGCACGACGAAAAAAAAAAAAAAAAGAAGAAATTCTCACCAAGTGTGGAGATTATTAAAGGAGTTATTAAAGGAGGAGAAATGTTCAAGAGCCATGCAACTAGCCCAAAAAAAATTTAGCAAAGCTAGACAGGGAGTTCGTATGTGAAGCATCATCAACTTCTTTTTGGAATGGACTTCCACTACACTATTTACCCTCCGTGCCTAAAAAAAAGGGTTCACCACGTACATGTGCTATACAGATGTCATAGATACAGCGTATGACGCATGACGCTAACCCCATGCGCACAATACATAACGTAAGTATTGTTTATACCGTTTTTGTCAACTTTCTGAGCTTAAATCGATCTTACTAGCCACTGTTGTGTTTCGGAATTCCAAGACACTTCAAACATGCAGGTGGCTGTAGGTCAGTACAGGTGATATCATAGTACACTTATCCACTCCAAGTATGCTTGTGGCGATGTCATTTCCCCCCCCCCTGAATTCCATTACACTCCCAAATCTCTTCACCCCCTACTCTGAACTATACTACAAGAACCAGCACTTTAATGACCTTGGCTACTTCTAGTGGTCGAAGCTAAGCAGAGGTAAATCTCTTAAACACATGGAAATAGGCAAAAAAAGAGAGGAAAAAGCCTTCAACCCGTGGGGCCACCTGGCTCTTCCCTTGATCCCGAGAATCGTGCTGAGTACTTTACTGTACACTAGCCACTTCTGAATAGCGCTCGCCGTTTTATTGCATTGGCTAAGAAATCGGTAGAACCTTCTACAGATTTAATTTCACCTGCCTCATCGAACGGTTACATCATAGATTATCTATGGTTACGTGCCCAGAGAAAGTGTAATAGCTAGTGCATATACTGTCTATATGAAGGAAACAAGTCTTGAACATCCCTAAAGCTCAGGTAAAACAAGACAGTGTTACCAGACAGCAAAACAAACTGACCATCCCCCTGTTCGTAAGTGTAAATGTTTCAAACACTGTAAACATACTAGTATAAGACAACAGCAAGTTTGGGAGAGATACGGGAATCCGCTTCTTTTGGTGACCCACCGCCCTCCCTGACGCTCTACAAACCAGGCATCAGGGGTCCTTCACTGGCCACACTTCACCCACACCTCCCTGTACTATGTACTACTAACCAGCTAACCCCATGCACAAACATCCGTGGCAAATGGCACTTCCCACTTACCATATAGAGAAAGTGACATCACTAAGATCACGTGACCTCCCATTAGCCTCCCAAAGCGGCCAGGTCCCATAGAAAACGGGCTGATAATGATATATTCTCCGGAACTCCGCATAATTAGACGGTGGTAACAAAGGGGGTACGTCACTTCTCGAGGTTCCACGGCTTTATCCCCGTTCTTAGAAACCAAGAATGTTCTTTGTTACCAGGTTATGCTGCTTTACACGTCACCAGATACTCAAGTGGGTAAAATAGAAAAAAATAGGGATAAATACTTGGAGATGAGATTTGGTTCCAGACAAAATATCTGAGTATCCCAATTGGTTAACAAATAAATATCAGAGAAGATCTTCCTGTTTGGCAGAGTAAGTGGGCGATCGGTTTGGTGGGGGATTTCAGGAAATGGAGGTAGTGAAAAATATGGAGTTCTGGGTGCCGATTACGTCAACTGGTCTGATTACGCCTGCATAGTGCACCCACTTGCAAGTATTGGTACGCGCCACAAGTACGTCATAGCCACATGCATGCCGCATGTACTTTATCATCATATTTCGTTTTGCAGGCGATTGTCTGAAACATTGGGAGTTCGGGGTTCCGTCAAGGCCTCCAAAAGGTCCCGTATTGAGTTGATTGGAAGTCTTTCCCATCGCTGGATATTCCGCTGTTTGTTTTCAGTTGATAAAGCTTTCGTAGTCATTAGTGAGTATTAAGAGCTGAATTTCAAGGGTGAAAAAATTAATTGGTGTTAGTTGAGTTTTGAAATTAATTATTTTTTGTGGCGCAGTATTTTCTTATGTGCATATATTTTTATTTTTTTAAAGTGTCTCACTAATTATTGACGTATGTGGCGAGTGAAGCAAATTTTATCCTGGTATGGTTGGTAGAAACCATGAAAACTGGGCAAATGAATTGGAGATATTCGCGAATGTCAATGAAATCCATCTAATCTTTCACGCCGTTTCTTGGTAGGAGGAACTCCGAAATCCAGGGGTGTGTGTATACTAAAAGCATCGAGAAAAGAGGGTTAAAATGGGCTATTAGCTAAGAAAGGGGCCAAATGTTCGTAGTTAACCAGTAATTTTTTTATTTTTTTTTTTTTTATAAGGCGTTTAAGGGTTCAACTACTATAAAAAACTGATGTATTTGAGTATCACATGATTGCCAGAAAGTAGTCTGAGACTCTTGGTAAATAAGGATTAGTAGTTTAGTTTCTAGAATATGCAAGGCATTCTCCACAACTTCCGGAATCCCGTTGGGATTAGAAGCATTGGGAATTACAATATAAAACTTGCATGTAATTACTGCATAGGATGCCAAAAATAAAATAAAACACCCCCATCATCCATTTATAATCCTATCATGCACGCCTTGCATGCAGAAATGCACCCTTCTATTAGATATTTTATTTTTAATTTTGCATTGTTTTTGTACCACACACACATATGCATGCATGGGGACAGAGAGGGGCTTTTTTACCCTTTTCTTTTTTCTGAATCTTATTATGTCCTGATACCTATTTGGATTCTTATTTCTAGACACAGTCCTATTATGTATGTATGTATGTATTATGTAGGATGTAAGTGGGATTCTCGGTTTAGCACTGCCATATCTGTTATGTATGATTACATCGTGCTTTTTGTGAAAAATATCCCCTTATACCAATTGATATATAAATCCATCATTCTCCCCCATTTATTCAAGGTTTCAAAATTAATCGTATCCAGTTTAACAATACTATACCCCCCACTCCCCCAGTCCTATCAATACCTGACTGCTCTTTAGTAATATATAACTCGATTAACGTTTCACACTCACACTCACACCCTACACTTACACACATTCGCACCCCACACCCACACACCCAAATATCCTCTTAGTTAAAACTGCTCATACCTAGCACCAGCTACTAGTCCGATATCATTTACAACCACAACCTATAGTGGTTATCTATCAATACATTCCAAAGACCTCAAACCCTACAATTAAAATGGTGTACTCAACTGAAGCTGCCAAGTGGAAGGCTTATGAATTTAGCGACCCTTTTGCTGCTGGTTCCTTTTACGTTTGCAACAAAATCAACAAGTTCTTCTGCCGTCCAGATTGTGATGCTCGTCCTATCACCAACTTGAAATCAGAAATCAAATTTGTGGAGGACCCTAACGAAGCTGTTCACTTGGGATTCACTGCCTGTGATTCTTGTGAACCATTGAACTCTCCAAGCATTGACGTTCAATTGTTGATCGAGTGTGTGGCTCACATCAACAAGCTGATTGGGTTCTTACCTCCTCTCTTGGATACCAATGAAGAAAGAAACAACCAACGTATCAAGGCCAACATCATTGAATCCAAGCGTGTCAACGAAGAACAAATCTTACGTACCATCAACAACGCCAGTGGTGTTTCTGCCAACCGCAGATCCTCCTTACCAGTCATCAATTTGGATGGTAAGTTTTCTAAAGACTCAGCTGCTCTTTCTAAGAATGACTCTGACCACTACCGTTTAGTGGATTTAGCATGTCGTCATTTGGCTTTGGCTGCTGCCATCAGTATATACCAAACCGCCCTGCCAAAAAACCCTTCAACTCCAGAAGAAGATGGTTCTCCAAACTCTTCTACTTCTAACAAGAGAAGAAGAAGAAGAGGTGGTGTTTTGGGATTCAAGGAATTGGCCGCAAAGTCCAAATTATCAGCATGGCACTTTCACAGAGTCTTCAAGTCCGTTACTGGTTTAACTCCAAAGACATATGGTGACAAGTGTTGGGAATTTATCAAGAAGTTTAAGGAATCTGGCCAACAATCTCTGTTTGGTATGGACCCTCAATTCCGTCCAATCAAGACTCCTTCTATTTGTTACCAAACTCCATCTTCAAGTACCCATGGCTCTGTGGAATCTGTACCAACTTCTCCAGAATTCGGTCAACCTCCTGTAAAGAAGGTTAAGATTGAATCTCCAGATGTTGTTTCTCCTTCCAACAAAACTAATGGTTACAATGTTGCCAAACAACTTGATACTCTTAACTATCAACCATTAAGCTTTAACGAGGCTGTTCCTCAACAAGCTGTTTTTGAATTCAACCAACCAATGTTCAACAACAACTTTAACATGTTTGAAAATGATGTCAACTATCAGAACAACAATAACAATAACTACTCCAGAGCCTTTTCTGCCCCTGATTTAACCAAGTTCAACAGAGAATTACCATCCACCTTATTTGGTCATACTGAAAGATTGGAAGAAGATAGACAATTTAAGCAACAACAACCAGATCTGTTCCAAATCAAACAAGAAATTTCCACTTCCCCATTGGTAAATAGCATTTCTCCAACTGTGGAAAATACTATTGGAAGTGTTAACTTAAACGAACAAGAATTGGATGGTCATCTTTCTACAAACAATGGAATTGATGAATTCTCCAACATGATTGCTGATCTCGATGCCGACACATTGGCCATGACACCAATGAACAATGATGATTATAACTTTGGTTTAAATAACCTTGCTGCAAATCCTATGGATGCTACTGTTACCTTTGATATGAATACATACTCAGGTATTGGTCACGGTACTGCAAGAAATGATGGTTTAATCGAAATGTTGTCTACCACGGTTACTGATTTATAGATATAGAGTTTGCAGATGCAGATGTGTTACGAACGGAATGCCAAATTTACTTTACTTTTGCTTTACTTTGAATTTTTTGCTTTTTTTCGACTTTGAGTGTACCACAATCCTTTTATTTCAATAATGTACTTTAATATACGAGTTTATGAATAGATCTTATTAGTGTAGAGTTAATTTTATTATGAACATGAAGTAAACTTTGAAAAAATCAAATGCTCACATTAATCCACATATTAGCTGTAACTATATGTAGATACGAAATAATAACTTTCTCTTATAATGTTGGCTGTAACTGTAATGGTGTAAGTACATCTACAGTGAAGTAGAGGAGAGGCGAGGTCTATATTATGCCGAAACGAAAACCTTAATTTTGTAAATGATATAACCTGAATTAACCTGGAACTGCAGGGCAAGTGACATACTAGGGCTACTACAAAAATATCTGTTTAAGTTACTTTTCAACTTTAACATGAAATGGCAGCATTCCACCAAGAATCCAAGATTTCGCAGGTTCTAACCTCTACTAGTTGACTTCTTAAAAATGCTTGTGATAATTCAATTGGTGAATGTAAGTTTACCAGACTATTGTAAAGTAGATGACTATAACTCAGGCATAATGTACAATTAATGTACAATATGCACGATTACTTACGTCCCTAAACTCCCACACTAAAAGCTTTCAGAACAATAACAAGAAACTTCCAAGAGGAGCAAGTGTAATCGGAAAAGTGTTGAGATTACCCCAAAGTAGGTGAGAGAATAAAGGGAGGGTTATAAAATGTGGAAGAGTCAATAGGCCTAAACAATCGAGGCGTGGATTAAACAGAGGAGGTAGAGAGGGGGAGAGACAAAGGGAAGAGGAAAAAAAAAGTGTAGTCATGCAGGCACCACAATCCCACACACCTACATTAGACATCACCTTACGTAATGGGTGAAAAATTAAATATGTATGTAATAGAATAAACAGCTGATGTCTTCTGTAATGTCTAATTACAGATTACAGATCAAATTAGTGATCATTTGTAATAAGCTATTATCTGCTGATGATAAGTGGTAATTGCAAATCGTTTTCCTGTTTTAGGTTTGGCCTCAGTGAAGGTAGGAAAGCTCGGCAATACTTAGCGTTAGATTTTCAATTATTTAGTGCCACATTAATTTCATAAATTTTTTAGCGTTTGTGTCACTGCAGTTAGTTTTCTATTTTATGGTAAACATCCTACAGGATGGGACCTATACAGGATCCTTTATGCAAGACACTTTAAGGGCACTAACTTCCCGCACCCTCCCGAACGGAACGTTTCGGGAAAACACTGACTCCTTGTAGACACTACTTAGAGTGGTGCTACCAAACGGTCCCTGGCGGTTACGTAATCCAGAATCTGTAATTCTTATAGTAACCAACCCCAATATAAATTCTACAGGTTAAGCGATTAGTCTTCTTGGAAGTTTTATTGGCACCCATAGTAAATAGCACCCGATGACTAGTTAATATTATCCAGTAGATTTCAATTAGAATTGTTCCCATTTCTGTCCTTTATTAGCTCAAAGTTACAATTGGGCGGGGGCATATTTTCCATTTTCCATTCCCATCGGAAGTTTCCGAAAGCGCAATTTCTAAAAGAACTTATTTCAATATTCCCCACACCAAGCCTAATGACACTACCAAAGAGAGGACAATGAAAAAAAAGGGCCAAGGACCCTTTCTTAGCGCCAATTATATTTTCAGGGATGTGGTTGGGTTCTGGTGGTATTTGTTGAGTTGAAAATTCCTTTCTGGCTCTCTCTCTTTTCGTATTGTCAAGCTTCTACCAGTCCCAAAAAACCGATAATCTCGGCAATTTGAAGGGTGCAAAATTCCGCTTGCAATGGGTAAAACACAATAGACAATCCCATTTTATGTCTCATAATAAGTGATAATGATATAAATAATAAGTTTACTGATGCTAGTGGTGTACCATAACCCTACCAACCCATAAGGCTGGTACAACTCATAACTAAAACTAGGTTTATGCGCTGTGCTTGCTTGACTCACTGAGGTTTAGTGAAGGTAGCATCTCGGCCTATACGTTAGATTTTTTTTTTTTTGATTTACGGGCTGTTATTTTTGGCTTCTTGGGTTAGACGCCTGGAATGCCTTCAACACAATCACTGGTCCGTATTTTTAGTTGTTCTTAGTTTGTCAATTGGAGTGGCTTCTTGGAAGTACGGGTATACTTGCAAGTTTTGCGCAATGGGTGCAAGCGCAATTTCTGTCCCAGTCCCTACCGAAAACCAGTCCCAGTCCCAATCCCAAACCCAGCTTGCCTTGCCTTGCCTTGCACCTAATTAATACTTTGCTTTAACCCTAACCCATATTTCATGTCTTTAAAATAATTGACTGAAATGCCTTCTAAATCGCCTTATCATGGTATGGCTCCCTGATCTCTATATGTATCTACACTAGCCACAACTCTGTAAATATAACCATATATCCATATAAATGTAAAAAAAAAATATTATTATTCTTTTGCTGAACCGACTGTATCACTGCATGCGTCGTATAATAAGTTAGACATTACATGCTTTTGATTTCATTTTTCACTTTTCGCTAATCCTAATGGTTATGTGATATAATCCCATTTACTAATTATTACTGATGGTATATGGCCCAATACATGCAGAATAGTACCGCATGATACCCTTCAAAACCTGGTTAATTATATAAACATTATCTGAGAGGTATGAAGGCTAGACCCTTTGGGAGGTTTGTTTTTGTTCATAAGGTTTACGAACAAAATACTTCTTTATCCTTCACATATATCCTACAAAAGCTTATAGTTAAAGTAATATAATACTTTGTTTATTCAATAAATAGGTTTTCTATCAGAGAAAATATGGGATTTTTTTTTCTTTTATCTATGAAAGCTTAATCAGTTTCTGATCTAGGTTATATCAACCCCAAATTACTAAAACAGATGCACTGGACATCAAGAAGTCATTTTGGCCAAAGGCATCAAATTTACCCAAAAAAATAATTTTCACCTCAAAGCCAGCACCATAGACTCCAGAAAGTGAATTACGCCAAATTATTATTTCACCAGAACGTCATGGGTTTGCTTCTTTTGTTATTTTCTTTCTATTATTTCTGTTGTTCTTTTTTTGTTCTTTTGTTCTTTACTTCAACTTTCCATGGTTGCTACTTAACCATGCTCAACACTAACTCAGAAAGTTTATTGGTAAATTCTTTATTGTTGACCTTCATCTTGTCACCATTCTTTTGACGTTCACTATACTCATGATAGTTTTGTTGTTGTTCCAGAAACAACTGGTTAATTTTGTCTAAAATAAGCTCTATCTTGTTGATATACTCCTTATTTCCTGAATTTTTACTTGGTGTATAGACCTTCTTTATTTTGGTCTTATAGGTACTCTTTGGGCGATTCCCGGTTACAGATCCTCTTCTACTAGATCCGCCGCCTCCATCATGTGATGTTGGAGGAGCTGGTTCACATTGATCATTAAGGCTCATTTCAATAAGTTTAATTTCCCGAGCTCTAAGACTTATGAAAACAGTTCTGGAAATAATCTCATCATATCCCCCATTCCCTTGATAAAATAATAAATCATTTTTCATGGCAGTAGTCACTTGTGACTCCAATTTTGGATTGATTGGACATGATTGTAAATTATATTCCGGTCTAAACTCATCACTAAATGCAACATTAGGCAAAAGTGGCTTTTGCTTAAATACGGTATAAGATGATGGCCATATCCGGGATTTATCAGTTCTAGCCTTCTCGATATCCTCATTTGTGAAGTTTATATTTTTCTTACCAGGATCTGACGTAATAGTACTTTGATCATTAATGAAACTTTCTGCATCATCAATATCCTCATATATGGTTTCATTATGGCCTGTGATATATGGAGAGACTTCTAAAGAATTATCATCATATTTATGTACAGAAACATCCAAATCCATAATAGCTGAACATTTCTGTCTAATGACATCTCTATTTTGTTCCGAAATATTTTTAACCATATTGTCATTTATTAAAGGAGTGAATACTCCAGTTTTGGACCTCTTTATCTCTAATGTTTTCTTGTTGTCATTCATCAATGGTACGTTCATGGTTTCCTCAGAAACAGAATTATTTTGCAGACCATTGTGCATATTATAGAGATCATACATCGATTGTGTTCTTGAAAGCTTAGTTGGTGTCATCAGGATTCCGCTTATTGAATTATGTTGATGATGTTGATGATAAGCATGATGTGGATAGTTTCCGTTGCTGTGAATATTTGGAATATTGATGGAAGAAACCCCCTGGCCATGATGGCCTGTGTTATTATTTGTTTGCCAGGAATATTCATCATACTCAATGGCAGGTGATGGAGTACGTAACGATTGAAACGAGTTTCTCTTGGACAAACTGCCCCCGTAATGAGGAGGAACATAATCCATATCCACCAAACTGCTGTTATAAGAAGATCCCGTGTTGTGAGTGTTGGTGAAAGTATTGGAAGTGTTTGAAGTACTACTGTTGTAACTTCCAAATGAATTCTTCCATTTATCCATGAAACTTCCTCCGATCTTGGATAGCGAATAGTTGGAAGACGATAACGATAATGACGAGTTCAATGAGGATGAAAGCTGTGACATGGAAGATGATTTAGAAAGCGAGTCACTTCTCTCCTTGGACGAGCTGCTGACCACCGATATTGGTGCTATTTGACTGCTACTTTCCACTCTGGGTCTGGGAGTAGTAGTGGTGGTGACCTTAGACTTCCTGGGAATCTCCCAGCCCTTGATCGACGATGTTGAACGACCAAGTGATGTATCGGACGAGTTGGAAGCTGAAGAAAAGCTTTGTGACTGTATAGGAATAGGCTGACAAGAACTGTTGGTCAAGATGGGAGAGCCACGGCTTGACATTATGGACTCAGCATTGGGTGATTGTGACATCACCCTGCCACTAGAAGTAGGTGTAGGAGTAGCTTCTTCGCTGCTGGTAGGAGATTTTTTGGCGTAGTTAAATTCATAATCGGATTGTTCGTATTCTTCATTATGGGATTCGTTGTCATGAGAATCGTTTGGTTCGGAGGTGATCTCAAACATGCTATTAGGAATAAGGGCATTCATAATGAAAACCAATTTCTTGGCAACCACCGGATTTCCCGTCATTACCACAATTCTGGTGACTTCCCTGGTCTTGACGCCTCCTTGGACGTTGTAGAACGGCTTGATAGCCAACAGATGTCTAAACGGAATTATCAATGCCAACAAACTGGCCAAGAAAGTGTTGCCCATGCTGGTACTACTACTGTCAGAATGGCCTGTCAATGCTGTAGGACTATATCCATTTTGGTAGATGTTATAGGCGGAAGGGTTTGAGTTTACTGATTTTCCATCCTTGAACTCCAACCAGTTGATCACCTCCAAAACCCAGTTCAAAAACATAGTGTTGTAATTTGAAGACTTGGTCATAATGGCATGCTTGATCAAACTGTTGGAGCTCATCAACTTGGGGATATTGGCACTGTAGTTGACCAATTTAATAAGCTTGAAAAGGTTATTGTTCATGTCTGGATCGTTCTGGATGAGATAGTTTGGAAACTGGATTCTCTTGTTGATAATGTATGGACATGGATGCGATGGTGGAGACTCCGACATATGGCTCAATGTGTTGGCAAGGCCAGCATTGAGTTCATGAATAAGTTTCTTGGTGGTGAGTTTCTGCAAAAGAATCAAGTAGTGGGTGATTTCGTGCCAATTATTAAATATTATATCGCTGATGTCGTACAAGGACTCTAAGGGGATGATTATTCCTATGGCGAAGCGACTGTTGATGTTATTGTTGGAAGATGATTTAGATATAGTGGAGGCGGTGGCCGTGGCTGGACATGATACTTTGGCAAAAGGATAGTTTCGTATTGTGGTTTCTCTGATGGGCAAGGTTGGTGTAGGGTTCCAGGACGACATGGGGGTACCACCCATGGCTGATAAGCCAGGAGCATCGGGCGAGTCCAAGTCGGTGATGGAGAACAAGCGGGTGATAAGCACCGACCTGGATGACCCCAAGCCCAGGCTATTCAATGCTGGTAGCACATGGATCTTGGTCGATGAGTGGGTCTGGTTGGTGGGCAACCCGCAGCCAAACATGTAGTCGTTCAACTCACACGAGTTATGATGGATCTTGGACGTCATGATGAACTGCTTGTTTCGCACCAGGTGGTGCTTCTGGCCGTTGCTGATGCTGCTGCTGCTGATGCTGCTGCTGCTGATGCTGTTGCTATTGTGGATGTTATTGATGCTGTTGTTGTTGTTGTTGTTGTTGTTGTTGTTGTTGTTGTTGGTCTTAAAAAAGCTGCTATTGATGTTGATGTTGCTGTTGCTGGTGGGGACAGGTTCCGGCTCATTGGCAGAGTCAAACAACACCTGTTTGGACCGGAGATTGACACCATCCTGCGACACGATGATACGGAACAATTGGTTGTTGAAGGTATAGGGCTTGATCTGGTTGGGGTTATGGGTACCATAGAGGATTTCTCGGGTGTAGGGGTCTTCGTAGGAGCTGAACTGGTTGGCCGAAGAGCCCACCAGCACTGAACCTGCTCCAGTACTGGAGCCTGGATTATTGGGCTGGGCCGACTGGGTCTGTTTGAATAGTCGCCCTAGCATTAGTGAGGATATAGAGATATCGACGGGGCAGTGGGGGAGGGGGCGGATAATTGAAGTTCTTGTTAATGGGCCCAGGACATCGAATGGGGAGTTCACAAGATACGCCTATAAAACCTGGATTAGGTTATGGGAACCAGTCGTTATTGATTGAGCGGAAACGGAAGTCCTAATCGGGTAGATTGAGCGCTACTGAAGATCAACACAGAAGGCCCAGGATTCTGAAAACGGCGACGACGTGGATGATCACAACTGGAGTGGAGGCGCTCACGGAGACTGGTGGTTCGTGATGGTGCTTGGAGTACAGCGTGTATCGGAAGGTGAGGTTGCTAATAGTGAGTGGTACGGAGCTCCAGCACCATCGATAATCAGGGTGTAAGCGAAGAGAGAGTGGTTGGGAGCACGGACGCCTGGGGATCGCACCTGACGTCAAACACGTGAAAAACACTACAGGCGCCATTGGGCGACGGATATCGAAGCGATACGGGCAGCGAATGTGGCGCACAAATAGAAACGTGTGACCTCCGTATGAAGGATCTTATTGGCCACGGCCCCATAGGGCTCCTTCCAGCCATCGGGTGATGCCGAAGGGCGCGATTGACCGTGTCAAACAGTGCCCAAAAAGGCGGTCTGAGACCTAGACCGCGCGTGCGCGCACCAAAACGGTCATGATGATTTGCGAGCACCGATAGCGCCCTTCCTCCAAACACCCAACAGCTGCACGTGAATAGGCCTGCCACAACACCACATTGCGCCCACTCCAGCGCAATGTATACCCCGGGCTATGTTGTATATGGTCGTTGTCGAGCCACCACGCTGTACCTGCTCTAACAGCTGGTTTAGCCCGGGTCAAGGCCACCTGATCGTCCCGCCTGTTTCAGTTTACAGTAGGTAAAGCCGAATATCTCATCGAAAATCGCGCAAAAATTATCCTATTCGGAACACGATCACGTGATATGGATCTACATCTGGGGTAAGCCAACAGTCAGGCGTCTGGGGTGGTAGAGCGACTATACAACACCAGCACGTGGTAACACTGTAGACAGCGACCATATGTCGCTTTCAACAGAGTTGCAGATCTTAAGGAGAAGTTGTAGCGCAGATAAATTGATTAGTAATGGATTACGTAATATCAACACTAGTCGGATTTTATCCCAGATTGGTTCCGACTGGCCACAGCTTTCAGATTGAAAGCACTGGGTATGTTCGCTCACGCTTACACGGCGTGTCATAAAGTGTATAATTAGAGCCGAAGCAAAAATATATAAATAAAGACAATCTTCAACCAGTGAAATCAAATTCAACCTGAATTTGTTTGTTTGTTCAAAATCCACCAGCGCTGGTGGATCTCAAGCGTGTGAAGGTGTAAAGAATATTTCTTCTTTTTGAGATTTTTGGTCATCAAGCACTGTTTCTCAAAATTGTAAAAGTGATCTATAATTCTTTCAATGCATCTTCCAACACTCCCAAGAACAAGTCAGCATGACTGTTGTCGAAGACCAAAGTAGGTCTCAATCTAGCAGAGAAATCACCACAGCCACCAAGATTAACACCTCTATTACGGACTGCCAATAACAACTTGTTTCTAGCTTCAGTGTTGTTGAAGTCCCAAGCAATAAATGTACCGAAGTTTTCTCCACGTAAGTTTCTAACCTTGTCAGGGTACTTTTGCAATAAGGCATCCAAGTTGGAGTAAACATAGTTACCAACTTCTGCAGTTTTAGTAACCAAATCATGTTTCATGACTTCTTGGTAAATGGTCTTGGCAAGTACAGCCTTGGATGGGTCACCACACCAGGTGTTAAATTGTCTGTAAGGAGTACTTGGCGACAATTGCTTGTCATGGAAATAGAAACCAGCAGCTTGAAACTTCTTGGAGAAAGTTACCATATCTGGAGGAGTGGTCAAATTCCAATGTTCATGAGCCCAGAATTTACCAGTGGCTCCAACACCAGTTTGAACTTCATCAACAATCATCAAAATTTCGTGTTTCAAGGTAATATCTCTCAATCCTTGGAAAAATTCAGCAGATGCATGATTATCACCACCTTCAGCTTGAACTGGTTCCACAATAATAGCAGCAATAGTGTGAGGAGAATAAGATTTGATGATTGTTTCAAATTCTTCCAAACATCTTAATTCTTCAGCTCTATTTTCCTTCACGTGTTCACTCAATGGGTATTTCAATTGTGGGAATGGGGACTTTGGCCATGGGAATGCTGGAATATCCAACTTGTGGATTGCCTTGGATCTGGTGGTGGATAAAGAACCAAACAAACGACCATGGAAACCCTTATCAAATGATAAAATGACCATTTCGGAGCTTCCCGGAGCCATGTTGTCCATGACCGAGGTCAATTCTTCTTGGGTGAAGTCCATTGAGCCTCTTTTCATACTATGCTGGTAGATAAAAGCAGCCTTGTAAGCCATTTCATTGGAATCGGATCCACTCAAACCAGTCCAGACTCTGTTCATTCCTGGAGGAGCCGCGGCCATGATCCCATCTTCAAGAATTTGATGGTAATCAGCCGATGGGAAACAAGCCATGGCAGGTCTGTTAACCAAAGCATTGGCCATTTCATCGGACTTGGCGGCCTTCAAAAGCTCGGGGTTGTTGTAACCCAAAGTAATTGACGAGATTTGACAGTAAACATCAAGAATCTGATTCCCATCAACATCGGCAAGATAATTACCCAAAGACTGGGTATAATCAGCAACGAAGTAGGTGGCCTTGTTATCATAAACTTGGCCCAATTGATCGTTCAAAGCAACCGACTGTGGACCAGGAATGGACTTGGTCACCACCTTCGGTCCAACTGGTTCATTGGGATAATATTGGGCTGATACTGATTGCCAACGAGTAAAGGACGTTTGCAAAGCCCTTGGTCTGGGGATGGTTCTAGCGAGTCTAAGCATTCCCAATTGGTGTGGTACAAATTAGCAGCGAGAAGGGACCAATACTGGGGGGCGGAACTGTTACCTGTTAAGCGAGAAGCAATTGGCGTGAATGAACGGTGGATGGGGACACTTGACGGCTTTATATATGAAGATGATTCACCCCACAAATATATATATCAGGAGGTCGCTTTCCGTTCCGGCGCAAGCTTATCACCCGATTGGGGTAATACGGTTGCGATACTGGCAGTTTCGCTGCTCGCATCCCGACATGTCCCGACATGTGCCTGAACCAGATGGATACCGGTTGGAGCTACCAGATGAGGTAGGTGCCACGACGTTTGGATAGAGAGAGCTTTGGCTGTAAAATCGGCATATTCAGCGTGTGCTGTGGCCTCTGTTGTACTTTTTAGCTCGAAATAAGGGCAATAAACGGTGCACTTCTGGGGTACTTCTGGGGAGTCTGATTTTAAGTGAAAAACTTGAACAGATAACCCTTTCTCTGGTTCAGTTTGCGGTGGGTGCTACACAGAACAGAGACTATAAGAAGGGGATATTTTGCAGTCGATTTATACTATTTATGTAGGTTTCACACATATAATAAGCCAAAACTAGTTGATCTTGTAGATATCTGTGAAAACTAGGACACATTAAATCCCAATATATTGCCAAACTACAATTAATTATAGGAATGCATTGAGCTGGAATATCCAGATACTGTCTCTTGTGAGAAGAGCACTGATTCATGGAAGCTCTTTCAATAATCAGACCCTGAATAATCGAGAGAGATATGATAAAATACTGATGAACGGATAATTTGTATTTATCGATTAATAATTTAGAAAACATGGAGAATACCATGAAATGCCCTGCTGGGACAGATATACCTCAAACAGACGGGAATCAGTAATCCCATATCTTCGTCGGCATATTTTGATCATACTTGTCATGAGTAAATTGTCATATCATATTGGATAGAGCTTATATCTTCTGAAAAAAAGACAGAAAAATACAGCTGGATGAACAGCACATTATCATCACCACATTCAAGAGAAGCCCAAAAGAAAGTCCAAAAAATGAAACCAATGATTTTGCCCAGGATCGAACTGGGGACGTTCTGCGTGTTAAGCAGATGCCATAACCAACTAGACCACAAAACCAATTGATATTGAAGAGCTGGTACTTCGTATAGCTTGCGATGTTACCCCCAAGACCACTTACTTTATGTGTCTGATATTTTATTTATTTTGGTTACTGGTACCGAATCTTCAGTGAAAAATGCTGGTGATATTCTTGATAGAGTAATTAAAGATACTATCAAGTAGTTTCGTAGCTGACGGTATATCTCTCGAGAGGGTAGAGGTGTTGGTGATCAAGTTTTCCACCATCTTGAAAGGTTTTCGAGAAGGAGAAGTTCTGTCATAAATCCAGGCGATATGTCACCAAGTTCGATGGTTAGTCTATTCTTTCTGTAAATATTTTCTGCCACGAAAAAGTACGAGAATAGATCGTCAGTTGCCAGTGTCCTGATAATGTACCAAAAGGAGCACGATATATCCAACATTGACACAACTACATAAGGAACAGGTTTGAAAAATCCACAGCTCATTCACCCCCTGTAACTTATGGATATCAGACCCTTTTGGAGGATCTTTAGGGACCAAAAGGTGATGTATTTAGAGGGGGAGCCAGGTTTTCGCAGCCATTTCTGATGAGTGTCACAGGAACAAGAACTACACAACAGCGAAAGGACCTCAACCAGAGACTGCAGTAGACCATGGTTTGGCTGAAATATGGTAGTGGGCTAGGAAGTCGCCAGGACTGCTAGAAGTGAAAGAGACGCCAGCACCTTGGGAAACCTGTAATTTTCAGCTAGCCATAATTGCACAAGGAAATCAGGATTAGACAAGTAGCATCGTCGAATAGTAACAACCCGTGAACAGTAAGGTCGCTGCACTAGCCAGTAGACTGGTCTGGTGGTGATGGAGAGTTCTCCGCCAGCCAGCGTCCGTCAGTAACGATGGTTTCAGAGCATTACAACGGGCAGTACCTTCAAAGTCTCCTCTTACCGGAACCAAAGACCAAAACACCAGGAATTTCAATAGCAACCAAAGGAACTCCACTCCAACAGCAGAACTCAGTGCCCTTGTTCAGAAGAGCAGCCCCAGCAGCGTTTCCAACCCACCACCGCTGCCATTACAAGACGATGCTCCACGGACTCCTTTGTACAATGGACATGGCTTTCTTTTCCAAGCAGCGTTGACTATAAGAGCTCCATCATATTCAAAAACAGCATCAAACGACCAGACCTCATCAAAGAGCAAAGGATGCACTATCCGTTTCCCAGAAAGCAACCAACCGTAATCATTCAAAAACCATAATTGTGGTCATTTGTGTGGGCATCACTCAATTACGATAGTTTATAGTTTCTCGAGTGCTCAGATGGGTATCTCCACAATACCACATTTTTCCCATTTTGGGTCCAGCGAAAACAGCTGGGGCCACTACCACCAGGTTCTCGGGTATAAGATGGACGAAGGAGTGGATGCTGGAGCTACATCGAAGTACTACTCCATTTTGATTGGGGTGCTATTTTTACTTTCACTGATGGTGAAAAACTGGGACTGGTCGGATATATTTAGATCTCTATAGAGATACCTAGTGCTTTTCTGGCACCAATGCAAGACCAGTGTTCTAGGCATAGTAAGGGGAAATGATGTCATTATGTAGAACTGGACCAAAGGTTCCACGCATTTGAAGCATCCGGTAATCTATAAATAGATAGGCAATATGGAAGTGGAGATGACAAAATTTACGATTATTTTAGATTAAACTATTAAAATTGGGGTTTATCTCCAACACTATTTCAAGTCATCCCCACACATTTCAGCAATACCACTTATGGGTTTTTCTTGGTGAGTAGAAATTGGCTTCGGATTCAGTCAGGGTTACGCTTCAAAGTGGTAGAATTGTGATACTATACCTGATGATATTTCCGGTTTATATGTATGCGAAGCGCCGAAAGTATTCGTATATTTTTTTTTTTACGGAATTGCCAAGTACATGTACATGTCTATAAGCAATATTGCAGGTTATTTCCCTCGGATCTCATCCCTATCAAACTGACATATGGCGTCCAACATCTCCATCTTAAGTCCTCAACAAGCGCTTTGCCATGAACTTATAATACTGCCCGTCACAAAAAATAAAAGTAAACTCACACGAGTATTACAAGTATTGCTCATTAATCTACCTAGTCTTTTATTCTTTGCAAATGTTTAACAATAGCCAGCTTCGGTAAACAGGTCCAAATTGGGATTTAACATTTGTGGAACAATCAGTGCAGGTTTCGTTAAAAAATACCCGTATTTCCACCTCCAAGATTTGAAATAGACCTCACCCATCAGTCTAGACAAACTCATTGATGTCACCGTATTGCAATACCAGCGTTGATTCGAGTTGGATGAGCCTCAATATCCAAAGGTCGTAGTCCACTCTTTGCAAGGGCAAGCCAATGGAATTCAATGGTGTCAGGTTGATCTTTGTCAAATAATTTGCAAAGTTCCACAGGATCAACATATCACAAAATAAAAACCGAAAAAAAGAAAAAGCTCAATTACAAAGACAATACCAAGAGCCAATTGTGATTAGTTTTGGACTTAGAATCTTGCCCGATTTCTCCATAGTTTGGCGATTTAGGAAACAAGATTCCACAGTGTGCAGGTAATCTTGAAAAGAACCAATGAGAAAAGGTTCTCACCCCAAAACTGCCAAGCAATCTTAAACTAAAAAATCTGTACCGAAGATCCACATTCTCACCAGATCGTGGAACTGTTAGCGGTTCTAGGTACCAGATGGTTCATAGTACTTCTAGTGATGGGGCCCCGATATAACTTCTGAGTATCCCACATAAAAAAATTTTCAGAACATGCGTTTCACAGACAAACTATAAAAGGAGGACAGGACACTTCCTGGTACAGTCTATACTGAAAGAACCGTTCAGACCATCTGATGTAACAGAATTCCACAAACTTGCCAACTTGTTGTGATCTTCATCACTGGTGTTGATGAAGTCACAACGGGCAAATCTGAAAACGGTTTTAGCAGAAAATCCACACGACCTCTCAAGCATTATAGAAATGGATTGTAGGTGGTGAATCGCATGTAGTTCTTATGCATAAATATCGTTAATGCAAACAAAAGAATTAACTGTATATACTAGTACAAGTAGAAATACGAGGGCTAAACATAACTGGTTGATCCTGGTTCCCAACCCTTTTTGGTTTGCAAAGACACTGTTACCACCATAACCTGTAATTGAATTCCGGGGGCCACTAAGTATTATATACGCATGTTGCACAAAACCCGCCGTGCATATTTTGCAACTTAGTGTGAGCCTTATGCACCCCCCGTGGTCTGTGATGTGGGAGTAGGCCAAAAATATTCTGCTCCTAAAAGAACTGGCATGCTTATGTTACCACTTTTGCATTACTGGCACTGATGTGTGTCCTGTGTATGCCCTTAAACTCTACTGTTTCCTTCTGATATCTTTCTTTCTTACTACTCCTTTTTTATACCCTCCATTTTTGTTGATCATCTCTTAGCGGCTTATCACTATATTGCCCAACATATTGAGTGTCCTCGATCGGAAAAGCCTTGCACCTGGTTCTTCCCCTTCCACCGCCCATCCAATTTGTTTATCGTTGACTGATTCACTTCCAAGGACTTCCTGGGTCGAAACATTCATCATCATCCTCATAATTATAAGAATATTGTGATATTTATCATAAACTCACACTTGGCCCTATTTCTGTCGCTTCAACCAACAGCAGCCTAACCTACCTCCTTCCAGATAACCCAATTATTATTTTCCTTCTTTTCATTCTTTCCTTGTATTCTTTTATTTCAGTTAAACTAATAGCCTTCCTATTAGTATTTGCATTATGAAGTTCCTTCGTCGTTTCGAAAGGATCACCC
This sequence comes from Suhomyces maxii, assembly GCA_030574995.1. Taxonomy (NCBI): domain Eukaryota; kingdom Fungi; phylum Ascomycota; class Pichiomycetes; order Serinales; family Debaryomycetaceae; genus Suhomyces; species Suhomyces maxii. The sequence continues at coordinate 346,358 of JAJMGC010000008.1, forward strand.
TTGCACTCTTAGTGGTGATAGGAATACTGTTGATTTACTCCCTTCACGATTATGACTATGAGGGATTCACAGCCAAGGTCAAAGAAACATACTCTGGTGTTCCCAAAAATATTAATCATAATATGGAAGAAGTCATACCCGACGAAATCCCCCCAACCATTCCAGTAAGTTCTTATGATAATAATAAAAAAATCATTATTTACCCAAGAGACTTTCACCTTTCCAAAAAAGAAGATCTTATCGACCATTATCGCAAAACATTGAAAAATAACTTACCAAAAGAGTTTGAAATTTTTAAGTATCATTTTAAATATGAAGCCCCTCCTTCTGAAGAAGATTTGGATGAAGAAATGGAAAATGACCATATTCCAGACTTTCTCAATGGACAAAGACCTAAAAGTTTTGATCATGTTTTATCCAATGGATTTAGTGATCAACTTGCACAAACTCCATTCCATCCTTACTCCTTTGATGTTTTCAATAGTGATAATGATATAGACCTGAATCTTGAACAGTGTGAATCTATTCACGAAAAGAAATCTTTTGACATTTCCGAACCTATTCATTTCTCAACTTCTAGAAGAGATATAGTTGAAGCGTTTTATAAGTCAAAATCTACTTACTTTAAAGAATTTGAATATTTCTTCAAAGAAAACCCTATAGAAGAACAACTTGAAAACAATACAGTTGATGAATACTGGTATAAGTTAGCAGGTTCTTCAGTTTATTTGGAACAATATGGTGTCCATTTCATGGTTTCTAGAATTGTTTATTCCATCGACAAAAGAAGGGATAAACCTGTTTTATCTTTGATGTACGGTCAAGTTTTTGATGAAAATTGGAATGAATTAAAGGATGTTGTTTTGGTAGTCCCAACAAACAATCCAGATGTTCATAACAACGATTTGCAAGAAGAAAAACAACTATACAAATCTGTTAGCTACCCAGATTTCCTTCCAGTTCCAGCATATCACAAGTATGAAGTTAAAAGAGATGGGTACTATGGTCCAGAAGATCCTAGAATTATGTTAGTTAAGAATCCAAAAGGATACGAAGAACCATTGGTTTTATTCAATGCCAATCATCGTAAAATCGATGCAGAGGAAGTCGAAGATTCCAGTAAATCTGTGCTCAAATTTAAAGAATACAGATCCATGTTTGTTGCTTGGCCATGGCAATTCCAAAGAGGAAAATTGAACATGGAAGATCTCAAATCCAAACATAATACCGATCTTTATGTTAGAAATATGGAACTTTTGATTCATAATACCAAAAGAACCGAAATGCAGCAAAAGAATTGGACTCCATTTGTCAGTTTCGAAGAAAGATTAAAATTCACCTACGATAAGTACCTTTATGTTATTAATCGTTGGAGTAATCTTGAAGTGTTGAAGTGTACCTTGACTGATAATAAGGATAACTCAGTATCATCATGTAAATTCGATTACAAATTCAGATCTAAAGATCTGGATATGGCAGTTGGTCCTTTAAGAGGTGGTACAGAACTTGTAAATGTTAATTTATTACTTCATCAAAACTTACCAAAATTCCCTCAACTTCAATATGCCATAAATAAAATTCCAAGAGGACGTGAAATATACTTTGGATTTGCAAGAGCTCATTTCAAAGAATGTGGTTGTGGTAAAGGATTTTACCGTCCAAATATGGTGACTGTGGTGAAGGATTTAGCAGAACCTGAACATGACAAATACAATGTCGATGAAAGTAGAGCTACTTACAAGAATCAATTTAAGATTCAACATGTCAGTTCATTTATGCCTTTGGATGTTCCAGTTTGGGGTTGGGATTTATCTAAACAGCTGTTAGACTGTGTAGATTTACTGCCAAACTCCTTCATTCCCAACGGTATTTCGTATTGGGATATTCAAAAAGTCGACAGTGAAGTCGAGGATTACCTCCTGTTATCATTCTCTATTGGGGATGCTACTGTGGATGTCATCCATATTAAAGGTGTATTATCTACTATTTTAAAAGGACTCGATGAAGTTAAATCAACTGGATTCACCAACGACAATATTCAATGTGCTATGGAAATGTCCAGAGAATATTGTGTTGAATATGGTAAAAAGCACAATCCACCAAAGTTCAACCCAGGATACTAACCCACTAATCCTTCCATAACCTTTACCTTTGGAAAGTAAATTCTAATTCAGCAAAAAAGTTTATTGTTCGGAGAACAAACTTATGAACATTGATCGAGTTCAATTTAATTGACCATTTGAATCGATACTTGTTCCAAATTTCAATAGAATCAATGAAATAAATAACTAATTTTACTAAATATCAAATAGACAACGTAAGTTTGATCGTTTTTAATGGGGTTCAATGGGGTTCAATAGCTTCAATGCCATTTACTCGAGCCAGATAATGAGTTTTTCAAGTTATATCACCAAGTCCAAGGTTTATTATATTACAGGTTCGGCTTTTTGCACCCATTGGTCGGATGTGAAAACACAAAGTATTTTTATTTTTATTGTGAATTTGCAGATTGGGGTTGGTTGGTACCAACTGAAAAATAAGCGACTAGAAACACGCGAAACAAGCCTGATGACGTAACATGAGATTATCCTTCTTGTGGGTCTCATTTTTTGAGCAGATTAGCGGGTTGCCAAAGAACGGAATTATTGTTGTTGTACACAACGCAGATCGTTTCCACACTGTAGAAACGCAGCTATAATGTCACACGCACATTCGCCAATCTCATGTTCCATCCTTTTGTATGTATCTCCCACATGAATACGAGTGCTGACATAAACGGCTCACTGAGACGGTGTCTCTGACAGTATTTCTGAATTTTTATTTCGGACTATTTCTCGAGGGGGTGGGCTGAGCCAGGCCGGAACTCAATCTCAATGTACAATCAACTGATAATCACGTCATAACCAGAAATTGTGGTATTTCTTGTGTCTTTTTATTTTATTTTTTTTTCTGGTGATTAGGTAAGCCATTAGTTCTCGGTTAATTACATGAATTCTCAAGCATCTAGATCACAAATTATGAAGTAGTAGAAATAGCCCAAAAAATATCGTGAACATGTGGATCCCAGCTATAAATAAACTCAAATATGACGTGGATGACACATCCAGGTTTCTTCTCCACCACATCAAGGCCTTAAACACCCACCCCAAAATCGCTTCTATTCCTCACTTCCACTTCCACCTTAACCAGGCCTCCTATTGTATAAACTTTTTTTAAGCTCTTTGTGTGCCACGTGCACCAGATCTGCATGAACACTCATGTCAACCCCTGGTAGAGTAAGGCTGTGCTTGGTCAGAGATAGTAACCACAACAGGAGCAAAGTTACGATACAAGGCACACAAGAACATAAATGAAACAATTTCGAGCGATTAAAATAGACAAGACCTTTGAACCGACCAACCCACCAACCGACTTGGATGAAACACACAAGCCATAAACTGCTTTTATCACCTTCTCTCATTACAACCCCAATCTCTTCCAAGCTCCCATGCAACAGCTTATTTTGTAGGATGCAAGATTCCGCTTCTAGGCGTGCAGTAAGACCAACTCGAAGGGCTGGAACATTTCTGTAATCTCGGAATTTTTGGGCAAAAGGAATCCACAGATACGCAACCCCAAAGAAGCAATCCAAATAAATGGTTCACCAAAACTCCCCCATAATATTCCGGTTACCCTTCAATACACAATACCCCCCCCACCCACCTCGATTATGGCCCTACATCCCAGTACTCTGCTCTCCTCAGGATTTCTGTGGTTTTGGCGCACAGCCTGCCAGAAAGCAAGCGCCATGCACCAAATGCACCAAGTCCCGAGGGCTGGTCCCTATTCCTGCCACCTTCAACAGAACAGTCGGATGCCAGTTTCGACTCATGATGAGGCTTATTAACTTTTTTTTTTTTCTAATTATATTATTTTATTTTTTTACTCCTAAACCTACCTATCTCTAATAATACATCACTTATAATATATATATATATATATATATATATATATACTCCATAAAAACCTGATTTTACTGCTTGCTATATCGTAGAAACAAAGCACACATCCTCATCCAACGCGAATAGCGTAGAGCTTTTTGATTCACCCTCGTCCCAGTCTCTTTCTGTGTCTCTCACTGTGTCTCTCACTTTTGGTTAGAGCTAGACCTAGTGACGTCAGCACCAATTCCGGCCCTAGTCTCGCTTCTTCCCTTGCACAGAAGACTCTGTTCTTTGCGAAGCAACTGATTTGACTCAGCCTTATAACTACCAACCAACTTATCCATATATCAGTTTGCTTACGTTCATTTCCTATCCCTTTCAAGGACGATATTCCCCAGGTATGTTTACCACCAAACAACCTTTCCGCTTCATCTTGGTGGTGGCAATCATTACCACTGGACTCTTGATATATCACCTTTTCCAATACGATGACATTCAGATCATTGAGGATTTCAGACCTTCCAAACCAACCAGCACGAGAATGATATTGCCCCCCAACTCCAGGGGCTTCTTCGAACAACATCCAGAGCTTGGAATCGATCCAGACTTCACCGAGATCATCTACATGGACGCTCCCCATCCCGAACCTTTAGCTCCCGAGAACAAAGGCTATAACGAACATATCATCAATGTGTTTGACAGCAAGAAAAACATCAAGCTTGACTCCAAACAGTGTAATGCTGTACTCAAGAACCAAATTCCTGTCCATGTCGATAAGGCCGTGGCCTTGAAATCGTCCCTTCATGACATCATGGTGGATGTGTTGCAGAACATCGAAGACCATCCTCATGGATACTTGGCAGAAATCGCTCCTTTCTTTGCCGATGAATTACGTATTCACATCAAAAACAACGTAGTAGACGCCTTCTGGTCCAGACTAGCCGGCTCATCCGTCTGGTTGCAGGACTTTGGTGTTCACTACACCATATCCAGAATCATTTTCACTCCTAAAGCCATCAGAAATCAACCAATCTTCTCTTTGGTTTATGCACAAATCTTTGATGAACATTGGAATGAAATCACAGATACCCAGTTGGTGGTACCATCTAATGACAACGATTATAGAATGTTGAAATTCCCTCATTTCGTTAATGTTCCTTTCTTCCATGACGTTGATGATCCAAAAATTAGATACTATGGTCCCGAAGATGCTCATGTCTCCCTTGTCAAAAACAAAGCTGGTCACGAAGAACCACTTATGATCTATAACTCCTACCACAGAAAGTTCCAAATCAGAAATGGTAATGATCCTAATAACCCCGGTAAGCAAGAACCTGTTTTCTTCAGATCCATGTTTGTCTGTTGGCCATTCCAAACCCAAAAGGGTAAGGGTAACGTTGAAGGTTCTGACACTCCAGAATATACCGATAACATTTATTCCAAGGTAATGGAATTACGTATTGATGGTCAATCAAGACAAAAGAAACAAAAGAATTGGGTTCCTTTGGTCAGTAGTATTGATAGAGAATCTTTCGGATATGATCGTAACCTTTACTTGGTCTACAGATGGGCCACCATGGAAATTTTAAAGTGTGACTTGAGTGAAGGTAATGGTTTATGTTCCTATCACTTCAGATTAAATGACAGATTGGATCCAAAAACCCCGGTTGGTCCTCTAAGAGGTGGTTCCCAAATGATTAACATTAATGAGCTTTTGAAAGCTCAAACCACTGTGTCACTTGACAAAATAATACCAAAGGGTAGAGAAATTTGGGCAGGTTTTCCAAGAGCACATTTGGATGAATGTGGTTGTGGTGAGAGAATGTACAGACCAAACTTTGTTGTTATTGTCAAGGATACCAAGGAGATTGAAAAGGATGGAAATATTGAACTCAAATCTTACTACATGATTACTCACGTAAGTTCTTCTGTTTCCTTTGATATTCCAATTCTTGGATGGGAGGCTAATAATCCAAAGAAACTTTGTGTTGCTAGTAATGTTCTTATTCCTAATGGTATTTCCAGTTGGAAGGCAGAAGATTTAACTCAAGATGATTCAGGTAAATGGAGTGTTAATGATCAAATGACTTTGATGGTTTCTATTGCTGATTTCACTGTTCATAGAATCAACATTCAAGGTTTATTGGAACAAATCCTTAACTTCAAGGGACCATCATTAGTTTTAAGAGGTAACCAAGATCAAGAAAATGAACAAGACAGAAAAGAATTAGGACTCATGAATTCTAATGACCATGAAAGAGTTGATCTCCGTATGAATTATGGTTACAATGATGATAACATTCTTTGTGCCATTGAAGGCTCCAAGCAATTCTGTTCTGCGTACGGAAAGACTTTTGAAGATACTTGGACCAAAAACCCAGAAGAATATGAAATATTCATGAAAGAAAACGCCGTCCCAATTAACTTGTCAGATGTGGAAAACTTTGTGGAGGATAAATTAAAAGCGGAGGCTGATAACAAAGAAAAGAGTAATAAAAAGAGTAAATTAAAGCTCTGGTTTTAATCAGATTTTTTATTGTTATCTCACAAACAAGTTCCCTTTCCCTTCCCTCCATAATTCAACCATTTGGATCCTAGGTTTCGGTAATCCGACCTATAGACAAACCTAGACATATCTCACACCTTACGCCCAGGATTTCGTGTTGATGATACACCATGATAGCATATTTATTTGACTGTAAGAACGAAATAAACGAAATAAAAAACGACCCCAATAAAAGGATTCAATACTTTTTCCTACTTTTTACAAGGTCTCAAATACCTGCTAAAATAGGCTTTAAATTGAATGTACAAAACTCAATTCTCTCCTAAAGTTCAGCAGAATCAAATATTACTTATTAATATTAAACTTAAGTACCTATTTTTTACTTTATGGTAATCATAAGGATTTATTTTTTTTGGACCCAAGGCTAGTTCCTAATAGCCAATTCGGTTTTCTACCAGTGAACGGTATTCGTAAATCTTACCCCCCCCCCGGAACTCGGATAACCCCCAAGACATTTACGCTACTCAGGTGATGGTAGCACATTTAGTGATTGTTTTTTCTATGCCTATTAGAGTACATTCTAGCGAGAATTGGAAGTAGAAATGTAATGTAGATTATATAACTATAAAGAGAAATCACCACAGCAGGATCCCAAGTTGCAATTCCGTCCTATATCTTTCCAGACAAAGACAAAAATTATAGGACCAGTATATTCTTTTTTTTTGGGTTTAAATAGTAAATTAGATGGAACCTTATTCCTCATCATTATTTTCATGAGGAACTAGGTCTATAGGGTTCTTCCAGTCAGGAACTCCTATCTTTGGATATTGGCAGTACAAATCAACTATATCGCTTGTGGCACAGTGGATTTCATTATGCTTATTTTCCACTAACAAATGGACTTTATTATAACTCCTAAACTTGGTTTTCATGAGGACTTTTTTCATTTTGAATATGACCTTTCTCATCATAGGAGTGAACCCCACGAACGAAGGCTTCATAAACACTTGTGCCACTTGACCAGCCTTTACAGCACAGCTGGTGGAACCCGAGATTGTCGATGTAGTTTCCCCACTGAACTCCAGCTTGTGTATGTATGCAAGGACATAGATTCCCCCAGAAAACTGGAATGTCGAGTCCATTTCGTGGTCTATTGTAAACCCATCATTTAGAGAATAACTAAACCCAATGGATCCGGCACCTCCAAACTTCTGTGACTGACATCCACTAACTGGAATGTATCCAGGGTACTCGTCTTTGCCTATATTCAAAAGATCAAATTCGACCCAGTCTTCACTTTCATCTTTATCTTTGCCAAACCAAGGAAACCTTGAGGTACTCAAGTCATTATTGATTGTATCTTCAACACCTTCAATTCCAGCAATACGAGACCTATTTTTGAAGCTGAAAATCTCGTCCAAATCATCAATACCTGGGTTGTTCTGTGGTCGGGTCAAGAACGTCTTGGTGTCTTCCATAAAGAACACTACTTCACGGTCTTGGGTTAAGCTATCATAGTTCGCAGCAATTTCTTCAATGGATGCAACTTGATAGACAAGGTGTTCCCTTTTGACTGGCATAGATAGCACCGGAACCAACGAAGCCAAGACAGAGAGGAGCATCCTTTTATGCTTATTATATGGTATATCTGGTGTATCTTTAAACCGAACCAAAATTATTTATTCCTACAAAGCTGTGTTTTATAGTTCTGACTAGCAGAAAATCCTCCTACGCAAAAATGAAAAGCAAAAAAAAAAATACCCAGAAGCAGAAGAACTAGGATTATGATTTCCACGTCGACTTCTACCATATCAACAGTGGAAACGGAAGAGTTATAGTACGCTAATGGCCTAAGGAAAGTATAGCATCTCTCGCTGTAGGTGCAAAAAAAGAAACTCCGATACCGGGAATCGAACCCGGATCTGCTCGGTGAGAGCGAACCGTGCTAGCCATTACACTATATCGGAAGCTTTCACAACATTGTTGCATTCACATCTCTCCCTTCATAAGACCTAAGTATTGTCAAGAGGAGATATGGTGCAACTCAGTTCGTTGCCCAATGGACATCGAAATAGTAGTAAATACCGTTACTTTGACAATTCAATATAGTAAGCTAAATACAGTGTAAAGTGTTCCTACAGGAACACTTTAAATCAAACATTTTTAGTGCGATACGGGGCCAAAGAGGATAGGATTTTCAGTTCGAATATTCCAATTCCGGCAAAAAGGAGGTACCCTATTGATTCAGCCAAGCCACACAATCGTATCTGCTCAGAAGTATCAGAATCAGGTATCTTTAAAATAAAAAATTTGCATATTTTTTTGCAAAGTTTTAGATTTTTGTGCAACCTTGAACACGCGATTTTGCACCCAAAAAATACTAGTGAAATTCACCTAATAGCTTGAAAAGCATGAAGAAAGGAAGTGAATATACGTTCTTCTTCTTTGGCTTGTATCTCCTATTATTCTCTTTTGGTATCTGATGATTTTGGCCCACGTATTAACCGTAATGTACCATTAAACCAGGTCCAGCACATAAATGAATTAAAATTCAAGTTCAAACCAAAGAAGCTGTTAGTTAAAGATACCAATAACCGTCCCAGGCTGTCACTAATATCCGCATTAAACTCTTTCAAGTCTACAAGATTACTTTGATCTACTATTAAATAAATATATTATGCTATGCTTGTATATAGGATTCATATATCGTATGAAGGTTCAAACAGCAAATTGTTACTGCTCAGATACTTTGGTTTAAATGGAATAAAAATTCGTTATTATGGTTATATTGATTGTATTGCACATCAATTCTATGCTGAAAGCTAGCGAAGTTCAGCCCAGAATACCACCAAAAAACCTATCTTCAACTAATTTCTCCAGACTTTAGGAATCTTTAGCTGGTTCAATGGCTTCAGTTGGTCCGCTGTGTTCCTGAACAATTGGTTTAGCATCTTGAGGAATTCCATCATCGTAATCAAGTTCATCCTCTTCGTCCAAATCTTCATCATCGTCGTAGTCATCTTCATAATCATCTTCATCATCTTCATCATCTTCATCATCTTCATCATCGTCATCGTCATCGGTATAATCATCATCATCTTCATCGTCGTCATCTTCATCACCTTCAGTGAAATCACTATCATTGGTTAAAACACTGGCATCAGGATTGGTCCAATCAAGTTTTTCCAAATCTCCGCTATTCAATGTATCTTTATTAACAGAAGGACTATCGTAGGAATCATCATCATCATCATCATCGTCATGTTCCTTACCGTTGTTCTTGGATCCAAACAACATGAAATTTTTCAATGGTGATGTGAATGACGTCATAGAAGTTGGTCTTTCATTGGAAGCAGAACTCTTGGATCTAGTTCTGGTTCCTTGGTCTTCTCTACCAAGATTCAATGATGAAGAGGTTTCATTTGATCCAAATGACCTGAGCGATAAAAGACCAGGAGATCCTGGTTCCAGTGGTTTTATTGGACTTCCAATAGGTTCATCACCTTCTTCTTCACTTAAATCACTCAAATTGAGTGGTTCTCTCCAATAATTGACATCGTTGAATTTTTCATCAGTAGCAAGTTCTTCAAATATACCATCACCCAATCTTGGGGATCCAGCAAAGGACCTTGGGGATCCAGGAGATCTAGGAGATTCGGCACCCTCAGATTCGGGATCTTCATTATTTGGTTCCAAATCCTTTTTATGAATATATTCGTTTAATTGATTATCATCCCAGTAGGTATTCAAAGTAGAAACTTCTTTAATAGGTGGGAAGAAATGGTCAACCAATTCTCCGATATGCAAGTATGATGATTTATAACCGGCTAATTCCAATAATTCCATATGAACTTCACCATTAGGATTAATAGTGAAAATACGATGACTTGGAATTCTCACCGATCTATAACTGATAGCATCAGTGATTCTATTACCAAAACCAGCATAGAAGGGAGTTCTTTCGTCATCGCCATCTAAGGCCTTGGCCACTTGATCAAAGTATAATCCTTTAATATCATTCAAACAAGCCATCTTGAAAACTTCAGGTTTCTTCAAAACAATTTCTCTTTTCAAGGCTGCCATGGTTCTATCAGGACTTAAAATAACAGGTCCCTTTGGGAGCTTGACTCCACCATCTTGGGCAATACCTCTTAAATATTGTCTGGTAGTGTCAGCTTGACCAACAGATCTAGCTGTCAAATAGATAATATTATACCCGTTTAAGCTGATATCTTGGAACAAAGTAGCCACACCAGGATGGGTCCAATCTCTACCAAACATGTTCAATACATGACCTAATGCATCGGACTTAGTGATAGTACCATCAATATCAGAGATAACAATAGGAGTATGTGATTTCCACAAGTACAAGTTGGAATGGACTTGAGAAGTACCTTCACTGGACTTGAAGGTAAGTGAATTTTCTCCATACTTTAAGTTCATCTTTTGCAATTGTTCAGAGGTTAGTCTTAAGGTCTTGAAGTAGGTATTGTTGTTTTCAGCCAGGTATGTGCTCTTTGGAACGTTTTCTATGGTAGCTGTCATTTCTTCAATGGAACGCAATTCATCACTATTGGCCAAGTCCTCTTCCATTTCGCCAGCATTGAGAGTCAAGGTATTAGGATCCTTATTTAAGATTCTGATATTACCATTTTGATCCTTACTGATAATTTGATCCCACAATTTGATCTCATCTTCTATGTTTTCGGTATCGGACTTTTCATGACTACTATGATTCAAGGTCTGGATCTCATTGTAAAAGATTTTCTTGAAGAATTCATCCGAACTATCGATATTCTTTTGAGCATTAGGCTTATAACCATCCATATCCAATACCATATCACCGTTGATATCGATCTTAGAAGGAATATTGAGTTTCTGGGTGATTCGCTTAGCCTTTTCAAACGCCAACTTCTGGTTATTGAAAGTTCCAGAAGATTCACTCTTCAACACTGGACTAATATCTCCAGTTCCAGAAGGACTCAAGTTGATTTTGCTCTCAATATCTGCGTTCAAGTCCAAGATCTCTGGCTCCTTATCTTGTGACGTCTTTGGTGTAAGCTCGGGTGACCCACCAGGCGACCCACCAGGAGACGCTACGGGTGAAATCACCGGTGATGTCAATACCGACTGGGATAACCCATGAACATTATCGGTCTGGAACACGAAAAAGGCTTCACCTCCTTCACCCAACTTCATGGGCAAATCGGTCTTCATCCCGTTCACATAAAGATCAATCTTCTTCTGTGACGGCTTGATGATCTGGAACTTTCCAAACCGAACATGCCATGGTGAACAGTGGAGTGAGCCATCGGCCTGTTCTATTACTATGATATCAATTGCTCCTGAAAGCGTGGCGGGATTCAACGAATTCCATTGGTTGTACATGTAACCACCGACCTTTCCGACGTACTGCATTGGTTCGTAGGGGGTGGACTGTTTTATGGAGATGGGAGGTAAAGTGTAGTAGTTTGTAGATGATGTGCGCCTAGTGTGTAGTATAGAGAGCGGTGTGTATATAGGCGGGTGGAGGTTGCGGGAAGTACCACGTTAAAGGGCAGACTACAACAGCACAGAGAGAAGTTGGGGGTTGATGGAGGGTATGATAATGTAGCGAGACGACCACTGGATCTGGTGGAATTGTTGGCACTTTGATACTGTTGGTGGGGGCCAGTTAATACCAGCTCGGTGTCCCAGGTTCTGATCTGGCTCGTGCCGAGGCTACAACATGATTTTTGCAATTATCCAAGATAAAATCTCACAGGGTAGCGATGAGCATGGTATACCGGCGGCCGGTGGATCTACCCAGGCCCACTAGTCGAGTAGTGCCCTTGCGGCAAGCCCTGCATCCACCAACAGGCCAATTACACCAGGTTTAGGACCCCTGGGATCAATTAATTACGTAATAATCGCATAATGCTTACGTAATAATTGCCCTGGTTGTGAACCAGTGTGTCTAATTTTAGACATACGGCGAAATCCAAGGACGACACCGCTGCAAACGTCACGACACACCAAGCGTCACAAGCACCGCTCTAAGTATAGTGCGGATTGTCACACCTCACCTAAATTTTCAGTTGTGGTCAAAACTACTTGAATGTGCCGTTCGTTGTTCTAATTCGCCCAACAGAAAGCCTGGAAATTCTGGATGCACCGGCCAACCTTCACTAGCCACAATAAACGTATCATTCTAAAATTCGAAGCAAAAATACTCAGCCTATTGCTGTTAACTTCAGTTATGAGACTGGATCGTTCACATCGTTTAATTAGCAACTTCTCGATTTACGGAAAAACAAATTGCGGACTTCCCAATATCATCGCAACAATTGCTTGAACACCCATTGGCCACGAGACCTGGCTTTATCTGTGTAGCAGCTACTACAATGGCTATTCTAGTAGGGGCATTGGTTGTAGAAGTTAGCTCGCCAAGTCTCCCTAAACTCCACCATGTCCTGGTGCGCATCACTTTTTGCACTCAGTAAAAACCCCACCGACCTCTCGCTAAGTTTCTCGCAAAGTTACCTCAGGTTCCCTCAGGTTCTCGCTAACTCTCCCCACCTCTAGACACACCTGTGGCCAGAACATACTATGGTCTTACAACCCTGGCTTTCCACTAGCCACCTCTTTGTTCATATCAGCTTCACGGAGATGCGGAAACTGTCGTCAAACTCTCCACTAGCCACCGTTAGCCACCGTTAGCCACCGTTAGTGATAGTGTCTGGCTTGTGATCTCACCATTTAGTCCAGGCCCTATAGATTATTTTTAGTGATGCTCTTATAGTGATGCAATCAAAAGATAATACTCCTATTGATCAATCCAGTAATAATAGGCGACGGTTGATTGACTAAATCTACAATGTTGTTCGTAAAACTCGTATACTAATTCTACTATTAACCATTAAGAGCCCCAGGCACACATTCACCAACTTCTTTATTTGTCCTTACACAGTGAGTGGAACTGAATTGTTTTGTGGATCCTTTCCACTTGCCATATTACATTGGTGCATTAATCTTCTTTCATCTTTACCATTATTAACCCCTTTAAATTCACCAGTCACGGAATGCCAGACACCTCTGTTGTTAAAGATAACCAAGTCCCCTTGTTTCCAAGAATGTGCTAGCACATTCTTAGGAGAAATGGCAGGTCTCATCAATTGATGAGCCTTTTTACGAGCATCTTCCAAGTCCAAAGTAGTAGTTTTACCATCTTTGGTGGTATGTAATTTAAACAAGCAACAACCATGGACTTGTAAATGTGGTTCATTGGTAACTGGGTTAGTCCAGACCATTGGCAATTTCTTGACCTTAGAAGGTTCCCATTCTGGTAATTTATCGAAGGGAATTTCTTTTCCTTCAGATACCATAGTTAACCCATCAGAAGTGGCTCCAGCTGGAGAAATAAAAATGTATGGGTGAGGAGCATATTCAACTGTAGTAGAAAGTGCAAATTCCTTATCTTCATCACTTAAATTCTTAAAAGCTTGGGCTCCACTAACAAAGCAAGTAGCACCTTGAGTCAATTCAAGAACTTCATCAGAACCTTCATACTTGATGGTTTGAGTTTGAGTAGTTGGTGGAACCTTGATTCCTAAAAGAGTAGTGACCATTGGTGGAGATAAGCCATACAATGCACTATCAATATGCCAACGATAGAAACGTGTTTGATGTTCCTTTTGGATCTGATCTTCGGTAAGAGGAGAGTGATGGAATGTGGTATGCGATGGGTGAGTCAAGCTAATGGCTTCACCATTTTCATTACCAGGTTCATCTGCTTCAAAAGTTCCTTGACCTAAGATTTGTACTTGTGGCTGCGACTTGACACTTGTACCATCCTTTTTCAAAACAGATTGTTGATGTCTGAATTCTTTACCATGACCATAACCAGAGCTATTGTTATCCTTAGGGACAGGGATAGAAGGATCGAATCTCATGGTCAATTCATACTGAGATTTTGGAGCCAATTTCGCTTGGCCAGGAATAACAACCACCAAGTATTTGTGTACTGCTTCATACAATGCCTTAAAGTCCAGATCATTCAATTTAGATGGATCATTCTCAGCATAAGCTGGCAACTCAATGGCACACCCGAATGGTGTGGTTTCTAAAGGGGTAACTGATAACTTTTCAACAGTAGGCATCTTTTTTGTTTAGTTTAGTTTTGTATGTCCTAATTGATAAGAGAATAGAGTGTGGAAAACAGCGACAACAACCACCCCTTATATAGTTGTCTTATCTCTATTGTGGGGTGGTTGATCATCGATAGTGAGCAACGGAGCACACCGCGGAGCAGCCGCGGAATCTCCGATTTTGCAAAAAGCCCCCATAGTACGGGACAAAACAAGACAATCCACACCAACACCAGAGTCATTTACGGCCATACCCGCTCCATGCCAATCCCTCCTGATTTCAGGTACCACTCAAAAGCCCCACAATTTCAGGCCCCCATCTCGCTTACGTAAGCACCACAAGGCAGCTTTGAGCATATCAGTCATTGATCAACTTGCCCAACGAGCCAGAAGACGACGCCTGAATATCACTAGTTAAGCAGGTCCAGCATCATGCCTGGAAGAAGCAGCCTAGAAAACCCCTAATTTCACCACTAATTACATTATGTTGAAACGGTGTGTGGTTAATTACACGGTATGGTGATAGTTGGATCTCGCTAAGATCAGTCAAAGTGCACCAAGGTACTGCAGGTAGCAGCGATCAAAAGGTGTGGGGGTAAGAACAAGATCATCGATAGATCAACAGATTGGCACCAGATCGGCACCAGATCGGCAACAGATTCCCGTAAAGAGACCACTGACGATCTTAGGCTTAACGGAGCCTCCCCTTGCAGCTGATACAGAACAGTCAATTCAGATAGACAAGTTTGGAAGCAACTGGTGATGTTTAGAATGGTTCTGTTCTGTTCCACTAATTAGGTTCGGTGGGTCGATGGGCACCGCTGGACCGAAAAGTGTGATGACTTGGGCAAGGCAGATCATGGCCAGAACCTACCCCTTCAAGATCTACTCTCCCAGGAGAGACATGATGTGTTGGTGGTCTTAAGGCTTCAACAATATATAGATGACAAGCGCCATCGCAAACAGATCAGATTCGAGGATCTCGGGTCCAGTTTACGACGACATCTTCACCACATTCAGCCGTATCTGATAGAGCCCGGAATGGATCTTCCTGGGTAAACGGATCCCTGACACTAGCCGTATTTCCCACCTTTTAAACCAAAAGAAGGCTGCTATCAAATTGGTTGAACATTCAAATCTCATGGAATTGAGATCTATCAGGAGAGGTACCATTGGTAGAAGTATGATATGATAGTCATAGATAAGATGGTAGCAGATTACCTCCATAACTCTGATAGGACTATAATTGGAGAAGTGGAGCTAGTGATGGCAGGGCGACTGGCTCCAGCACTTGGCTCTAAGGCTCTATCTTGTTTGGCTGCAAATGGTACAAGGTCAGTGATGATTTGGGTGTAATATCGACATTTCTATGCTGAAAAATGGTGACTCACCAAACAAGAACATCAGACTTAACCCTCCATCATTTCAAGAACATCAAAAACATCCATGTCTCTTGGTTGACCTTGTCACTTCTTCACCTCTCAAACTGGCCCAGGTCATCTCTGGCATCCCCCGTCACGCGTATGTCACGCCCCCGCTTTGTAACCTAACGCCGCGATCCAACCTATCTCAGATACCTCCACAATACTAAAAGGCCCAAAGAATTATCACTTATCATTCATTATTCTAGCTCACCATGGGCCACTACGTCACTTTAGCAACCTGTAATCTCAACCAATGGGCGTTGGATTTCGAGGGTAATCGCGACAGAATTGTCGAATCCATCAAACAAGCCAAAGCCCAGGGAGCTACTGTCAGAGTAGGTCCAGAATTGGAAGTCTGTGGTTACGGCTGTTTAGACCACTTTTCAGAAAATGACCTTTATGACCACTGTTGGGAAATCTATGGCCAAATATTGTCCGACCCTGCCACCCATGGCATTCTCCTTGATATTGGTATGCCTATTATTCACAAATCTATCAAGTATAACTGTAGATTGATCTCCTACGACGGCAAAATCTTACTTATTAGACCAAAGCTCTTTTTGGCTAATGATGGTAATTATAGAGAAATGAGATACTTTACTCCTTGGAACCGTCCTAAGTATCACGAAGAACACCAATTGCCAAAGTCAATTGCCAGACTTTATGGTCAAAGAAAATGTACTTTTGGTGATTGTGTTATTCAAACCTTGGAAACCAGAATGGGTTGTGAAACTTGTGAAGAACTATTCACTCCTCAATCTCCACATATCGCTTTGAGTCTTGATGGTGTGGAAATCATCACTAACTCCAGTGGTTCTCACCATGAACTTAGAAAATTAGATACTAGACTTAAGTTGATCACTGAAGCTACTACCAAGTGTGGTGGTGTTTATCTTTATGCCAATCAAAAGGGTTGTGATGGTGACAGATTGTACTATGATGGTTGTGCCTGTATCGTTGTCAATGGTCAAGTAGTAGCTCAAGGTTCTCAATTCTCTCTTGCTGATGTTGAAGTTGTCACTGCCACCGTTGATCTTGACGATGTTAGATCCTACAGAAATCAAAGATCTGCTACCAACCAAGCGGTTCAACAAAAGTCTGTTTACAAGACTATTGAAACTGATATTGAATTGTCTCCATCTTCTAACGAATTCAACTTTTTGGTTTCACCAACTAAACCAATCCCTGTCAGAATCCATACTCCTGAAGAAGAAATCGCTTTGGGTCCAGCATGTTGGTTATGGGATTACTTGAGAAGATCTAAGACCGGTGGTTTCTTCTTGCCTCTCAGTGGTGGTATTGATTCTTGTGCAACAGCTGTTATTGTTCACCTGATGTGTCGTTTGGTATTCCAATCTATGGATGATCCACAAGTTTTAGATGACCTTAGATCTCTTTCTCGTGAACCGGATTTCACTCCAACTAGTCCTCAAGATATTGCTGCCAAATTCTTTTACACTTCTTTCATGGGGACTGAAAACTCTTCTAAAGAAACAAGATCCAGAGCCAAAGAATTGGCTGGTAAAATCGGCTCTTACCATATTGATATGAACATGGACAATTTGGTGAGTGCTATGATTACTACTTTCGAATTAGCTACTGGTAGAAGACCAATCTTCAAGATCTTCGGTGGTTCTCAAACTGAAAACTTAGCATTGCAAAATATTCAAGCAAGATTAAGAATGGTTTTGAGTTATGTTTTTGCTCAATTATTACCATGGTCTACTAATAGAAAAACCGGTGGATTATTGGTTTTGGGAAGTGCCAATGTTGATGAATGTTTAAGAGGTTACTTGACCAAATATGATTGTTCTTCAGCTGATATCAATCCAATTGGTGGTGTTTCCAAGACTGATTTGAAGAGATTCATTGCTTGGGCTGAGATTAATTTTGATCTTCCAATTCTAAATGAATTCTTAAATGCTACTCCTACTGCAGAATTAGAGCCAATCACCAAGGATTATGTTCAAAGTGATGAAATCGATATGGGGATGACTTACGATGAATTATCTAAATTCGGTAGATTAAGAAAAGTTGAAAAGTGTGGTCCTTATGCCATGTTTATTAAATTATATCATGAATGGTCTCAACCTCCATATAATTTGACTGCTGAACAAGTAGCTGAAAAGGTCAAAAAATTCTGGTTCTTCTATGCTATCAACAGACATAAAATGACCACCATGACCCCAGCTTATCATGCTGAACAATATTCTCCTGATGATAACAGGTTCGATTTAAGACCATTTTTGATCAACCCAAGATTCCCATTTGCTAGTAAGAAGATCGATGAAGCTGTTCAACTGATCAACGCTAGACAAAAGGAAATCTCTGAAAGTAACATTAGTGTGGACTAAAGGATGATGTTTGGTTTAATTAAATAAATTAAAAATCTAATTCATGAATTGATTTTTCGTTTTGTTTCCCTTGTCATATTGTCATGTATAAATATCGAATATTTTCATCAATCAACTAGTGCCTAATAATTAAAGAATAGACCAAAAGTGTATAAAGCAATAATATATGAAGTTTACGAATTTTCTTGTATAATGTGATCACCCTTAACTTGATCTGTATCCCAGCAAAATGAAACAAGTGATTTTCGTAAACTTTGATGTCTTTGATTCCTATTATTTCATTTATTGATAGAACCTCCCCATTTAGGAATAATACCTGAACTTTGCTTCAAAAACTTACCTGGATCGTCGTTTCTTCTCATAAAGTCCAATGTACAGATGCTGAGCTGTTTTGGCAAGTCCTCGTGGACGAAATGACCCGATTTATGACTGTTATTGAATACCACCAACTGGTACCTACCCTGCATTTGGCCCACTATGAGGTCTCTATCCAATGTTTCATGAGTAGATAAAATTAATAATTTAGGACATCTTGCCTTCAAGAAATTCAGTGAAAGGTCAACAAACCAAGTGTCCCAGAAAGGCTGGGTCAATGACAAATCTGTTTTCCAGGTCAAGTCTGGGTTAAGCAAATCAGGAATACTTAAAATAGCCGATTCTTCATTGAATAATAAGAAATTCATATGCCAACTAATAGCCTGACTCATAGACTGGAATTGTATTGGCCGATTAGAAATAAATGTAGGCATGGAGCTCAAAGATCTAATGGCAGTTTCCTCTACGATATCAAGCATTATGAATCCTTTCACCATGTTCAGTACTTCAGTGGCAGGTCTACTCAAGAACTTGGCCATCACAGCACCACCTAAAGAGTGACCAACGAAATAAATAGATCTCTGTTCATTACTTTCCTCACACAAGTGTCTGTCTATGAATTCCGTTAGCACATGTTCAAGCTCTTGGACCAAAGAGTCCAAACTAAAATCACTCAGCTTTTCCGAGTCACCATGGCCTCTCATGTCGTATAAAAAGAGCCCCAAGTCATCTTCAGACCTGATGATCTCCTCTGCTAGTTTAGCGAATGTAAGTGCCGAAGAACCTGCTCCGTGAAGACACACAAACACTGTAGGGTCCTCTGTAGAAGGAGGACGATAATATGTGTTGATAGAAGGAGACCCCTCAAATTTATAGGTTTCAACCACCGGGAAAAAGGAGCCTTTGAATTCTTTATAAAGCGTGCTGATTTCCTCGTCATCACTAACGCCCTCTGGCGGTTCCAGTGACGATGTGGACGATGATAACTCTTCTTCTGCAAGGTCTGCTAGAGTGGGTTTCGACAGGTTTTCATCCTCAGATACGTTTCCAAGGCCTGGAACGGCCCCGGAGGCGCCCGAATGAGGAATTGGGGTATTTCTGATCCGTCTCACGAATGCCCGATGAAGATCCGACATTACACAGCAGTACAGTTCTTGTTGCAAGTATCAAACCACAGGTGGAATGGCAAATGATCCAGTCGTGTGAAGGTGCGAGAGGATACCTCACAAAGACATCAAAAGGGTGTAGAGGAAACAGGAAGAAACAGTAGAAGAAACGGAGAAGAGAGGAGAAAAAACATTGGATTCTCAGCGATTAGAACCAAGCACAATCATACATCACCAATATCAAACATTAAAAGTCACACCATCACTGGCTTCACAACCGTCAAAAAGCCATTCAAACAGTACGTCTACTGGCTACTACATTCCAGACAAAGTAACAGCATTGATCCAGGCTGCCCACTCTCAAGCTAAAATGGACCTCTCCCCACATTTCCACCACATGGCTAGTGCCCTCTTTGTAGGCTACAAGGCCCTCTTGTCCAATGAAACACCAGTTTCCTGTGTTATTCAGGATATGACCACGTCCTCCATCATCAGTATAGGCTACAACTATACCAACATATCACTCAACGGAACCAAACACGCCGAGTTCATCGCCGTAGCCAGAATTATGGACAAGGGACTTGATTTCTCCAAGCTCCGTTTATACGTAACAGTAGAGCCATGTATAATGTGTGCTTCTTTCCTCAGACAAATAGGAATCGGTGAAGTTATTTATGGATGTGGTAACGACCGATTTGGAGGTAATGGAACTGTTCTCCGTATTAACCTGGATCCAGATGTATCACCTCCATATCCTAGTTATGGTGGCATAATGAGAACAGAAGGAATCCAACTTTTACGTAACTTCTACATTCAAGAGAATGAAAGTGCACCAGTTCCCAAGACCAAAAAGAATACTGATATAGAAGCAAAGACTTATCCTGAGAATTTCTTCACCATCACCAAAGATCAGTTTATAGAGAAGTTTGGTGAAGAAAGATTGGATGTTTTTGAGGGGAAAGACAAGGAAATCACTCCTCAAGTGGGTAAAGGATACAGTCTTAAGCAGTTTATAAATTTGGAAGAATTAAAGAAAATACCTGTTTTAGAGGAAGAACTTGGAGAGATCGATGAAAACCAAATATTGGATTTTCTAAACTTATTTTACGACATTAGTGAAGCAGGAGTAGTGGATTATACTAAATCTATAGAGAAACACAATCCCAAGAAAAGAAGATCAGAAGAGAGTCCCGAACACCACCAATTCAAAAGAAGTGAGCCATAACAAAGTAGTACCAGTCACACGACATGTCAAGTTGACATATATTGGCTCACCGAAAGACCTGTCAAACTGTCAAACACTTTAAGTGATTTTTTTTTTCCAGAGAAAGATGTTAAAACAAAGAATTCAATCTAGCACTATGTTTCAACCACTTACACAGTCATTTTCGACCAATCCAAAGCCCAATTAAATGGCATTACAAACATCTCCACTACCATGACCTAGATTCGCCCGAACCATCTATAGACCAGGGGAACCGGATAGGATAATCATGGATAACAGGCCACCTTTAATAGACACCATTCTGTGATCTATTGTGGCTATATCAATACTATACGAGATCCTATCCTTCTTATCTCAGTAGTAACTAGCCATGAAGAACCATAGTTAAAATCAAGAGACAAGCTGGTTTGACACATTTGGTGACTTCGTGTGCCTCACCCCCACCATATGTGCTTCTGAATGCCTTAACAACTTCGAACTTCACCACTGACCTCACATGTCCATACAATCACATTCTAGTTTTGTTGCGTGGTTTGATTGTTAACCTTTATACGGGAACGATCGTAAAGGTTGCAACAATTGAACGCGCCACGACCAAGTATCAGCTGATGCTGCAAAATGTTGGACATGGTGTATAAATAACATCCAGAACTCCTCCAATACCGGTCCATCCGGCCATAATGATCATCTTCTTATATCTCCTAGGAGGAGCGTTCATTTTGAATATTTTATGGCAATATTCTTACTCGTTCAAAAAGCACAGAGCGCCTTTAATCTTCCACTGGATTCCATGGGTAGGATCTGCTATATCCTATGGAACCAGACCTTATGAGTTCTTTGAAGAATGCAGAAAAGCTCATGGAGATGTCTTTGCTTTCATGTTACTTGGAAAAATCATGACGGTATATCTTGGGCCAAAGGGCCACGAGTTTGTCTTAAATGCCAAACTTAATGATGTGTCTGCTGAAGAAGCTTATAGCCACCTTACTACACCAGCGTTCGGTAAAGGTGTTATTTACGACTGCCCAAACTCAAGACTTGTCGAGCAAAAGAAATTTGGTAAATTTGCTTTGACTAGAAACTCTTTCATTTCATATGTTGATTTGATCAAGAATGAGACCTTAGATTATTTGAGATCATCCAAGAACTTCAACTTGGAAAAGTTCAACAAGCGGACTACCAATGTACTTGAAACCCAAGGAGAAATCACTATTCTTACTGCCTCTAGGACTCTTCTTGGTAAAGAAATGAGAGCTAAGCTTGACACTTCATTTGCTGCTTTGTATAATGATCTTGACAAAGCGTTTGTGCCTATAAATTTTGTGTTTCCAAATATTCCACTTCCTCATAACAAGAAAAGAGACCACGCCCAAAAAGCTATTTCTTCTGCTTACTTGGCCTTGATAAATTCCAGAAGAGAATCAGGAGACATTGTGCCGGAAAGAGACTTAATTGATTCGTTGATGCTTCATTCAACCTATAAGGATGGTGTTAAAATGACTGACCAAGAAATCGCGAATCTTTTAATAGGTATACTAATGGGAGGACAACATACTTCAGCTGCAACCTCTACCTGGTTCTTGCTTCGTTTAGGACAAAATCCCCAATTGCAAGATGAAATTTACCAGGAATTAAACAAAGAGTTAAATGGTGACTTGAACAATTTAACCTATGAGAGCTTGCAAAGAATGCCAATGATAACAAACACTATAAAGGAAACCTTAAGAATGCACCATCCACTTCATTCTCTTTTCAGAAAAGTGAAGAATACTCTTAGAGTACCAGACACAACTTATGTTGTTCCTAAAGGCCATTATGTGCTTTCCAGTATTGCCTATGCTATGACTAATGAGCGGTGGTTCCCGAATGCTGATACTTTTGATCCTCATAGATGGGACGAAAAGCCGGAAGCAAATACCGAAGAAACTGTTGATTATGGTTTTGGTAAAGTTTCCAAAGGTGTTTCGTCCCCATACTTACCTTTTGGAGGAGGTAGACATAGATGTATTGGTGAACAATTTGCTAACCTTCAGTTAGGGGTACTTTTAGCTACCATGGTATGGAACCTCAGATGGACATTACCAGGAGACTTCCCAAAGACTGATTTCACCTCAATGGTGGTGTTACCAGAAGCCAAGGATGCAAAGATCACTTGGGAGAAGAGACTCACGTCCGTTATTTGAAGTGATGTACATAGTATAATTTGCGATGGTTCTTTTAAGTGACTACCATGGAGTAAATGATGCAGATAAAACATTACTAAAATATACAATAGACAATAAGGCATAAATTAGACTCTTCACAATAGTTAATTAGCAAATAGTGTGTTCAATCAAATATCGAATTACACCCATATTATTCTACTTTAAAAATTATTGTCATATTGAAACTTTTATATATCTAAGAAATCAGCAATTTTTAAGATATGGTACTCAATTATATAGAAAAATGTACCAGTTCAATCAATCAACTGATGTTAAAAAATTGACTAATGTTCACATAAAGAAAATTTTCCGACGAAAGTATAAGGGTAAGTTTGCTCATCAAAATAGTCTACATTGTCTAATGGTTCGTGAATGGTTCTTTCTGCCATTAAATCCTTTCTGATTTCCTTTGCTTCACCTAAAGTCTGAGGCCATTTGTCTATTTTGATTTCCAATATCTCTTTCTTCAATTCCTTAGGGATGTAAGCACTTAAAGAGACATCATCCCACCATTCTTTTTGTTGAGGAGGAACATCATTGGTAGATAAAGCTATATCATCATAAGGATCAACTATAAAAAAGCACAAGATTCTTCTGTGTCCTGGTTTCAGTTGATCCTTTAATTCGAATGGATCCACATGATGTTGGAATCTGTTTGGGAAAATCACTATTCTGTTCTCAACAGCTTCCACATTACCAAGCTCTTTAACAAGCAGGCCGTCATCTTTTAAATTGTAGTATTGTTCCATAAAATAAGAATCACCTTGTTCATACTGGGGCTCTTCGTGGCCAGTTCTAAAGCTCAAGGTGGATTTGGTAATGTTTTCAACGTCATAGTAGTATAATACGGTGGCAACAATATCTTCGTTGATAGTTCCTTCAACGTGCCAAGTGCCACCTTTATATTTTGGATTTTCTGGGGTTAATTCAATATCAGCCATCTTGACAATTACTTTTACATTTCCAAACTTTCTGAGATCAATCGGTTTTTCGAATTCAGGATCTCCTTTATAACTAGGGACTAATGGAGGCAAATATTTCTTTTGAAGCTTCAACATTTCTTTGCTCATTTTTACATCATCTATACGATAATCTTTAATTTTTTCTTCCCGTTCGAACTCTTCATCCCATAACTTACTTACTAGTGCATTATATTCTTTTCCATAACAATCATAACCTGGAACAGGAATTCGAAGCTTTTCAGATGAAGCATATTGAGACAAAGTAAAGTTCAATCCTGGTATGACCCTATTGAATACTTCAGCAATTGTTTTATATAAAGCTGCAAATTTGATTGGATGCAAATTGTTGATATATGAAGTAAATTCAAAATGATTATTATTTAATTGCATAACCGAAGGAATCCATTGGTATTTCTTAGAAACACCATTCTTGGATACTTCGCTTTTGAAATTAGGAATTTCTTCCAGAAACTCAGAAATTATAATTTTGTCATCTTTCTTAACTGGACTAATTCCATATTGAAGAGGAAACAACAGGGGGTGGACCAAATCGATAACCTGATTGGTTCCTGGGTGGTAATCAACTTCATCGAAAGAAGTAGCCAAAATTCTAGATTGTTCTAGCAAAGTCTTTCTAACGTGTTCATCAATTACATTATCAGCTGTTAGAATTTTATGATCTTTTTGAAGATTGAATCCAGTTTTCTCCTCCATTTTTTCAATCCATGCTAATTCCTTGAATACATAATCAAGGGTTTTTTCAAAATAAGGTTGATCCTTAAGTTGGCCCTTCAACTCTTTAGCCCATTTTTCCCTAATCTCGGGATCTTGATACTTTCTCTTCCATTCAGTTTTTTGTCTAATTGAGTAACTGATATCAATAATATGCGATTCTAAAATGGTTGGAAATGTTGGCCCACTGTTACCAAAAGGCATCCAATAAGGGTGGGGAAATGGTGATTTGGAGGTTTTCTTTGGTTTGCCCATGGTAAGTTATTCGCCGACAATGTATACTGAGAGCTCAATTGCGTCAATTGAGGATATTAATGTTCTTTAATGTGCCTTCATGTTGCATAATATTTGAGTGTGGAATTGATTTACGAGAAATTGGAACAATAGGTACAGAGCCAATGCCAAGATTCCTTTTGATTAACCCTACTTGCATGAACTAAAGGGATATGGTTCCCCTCGTAAATTTGATCACTAATATTAAGGTACTAATCGTATCAGTCAATTCGACTTCCTCGTGGTAGCAAATGCTTCCTATACCTGTTTTGGTAACCTATGCTCTCCATCATTCATATATCAAAAGTGCATGAGAATTGTGGAGATCGTTGGTCCCTATAAGTCTCTATATGTTTGATGATGGTAGTTTTCCAACAGACGAATCAGTATTAATCGGAATGGAGGTCTAGTTTGTAGTGTTTAGACACCACAATCCCTTATAGGTTGACTTGGCCTAGCTTTTGTGAGTCGTGGATTCTGGTTGCACTTGGCGCTTATTGACCTATGGAATATATTGTTGGGTGAAAATATGATGAAGCGCCTCCAGGATAGCCTAATTAGTATGATTCCCGTCTAGTTCAATCGTAAGGGTGGAGAAGGCATATAACATACCCAGAAGAAGGAAATCCTTGTAGACAATTGTAGTGCTAGCTAGTAACAACAAGTGCCAGGTAACTAGTTGCTTTTATTCACCAGCTTTCGAGTCAGAAACGAACCACCCACTAAACCAGCGATAAACCCTTCGTTCAAAGCCCTATTTTATGTGATATGTTTATAATGGTAGTTTTGCAGCCTTTCATTGAATATACTGTCTCTGGCTATAACTTATGGATCGAATATCTCTTTTGGTAGTTAATACTTCTCTTATTCTCCACTCTGTTCTTACTCTGTTCTTACTCTTGTTCCTCTTTTTACTGTCCACTTAAACGTGTTCTGATAGTTTGGGAACTTATTGTCTTTTACAATAACCAAATGCCAAACACCAACTGTAGTTGGTCCCTTTGGCAGTTCAGTTCAGTATCCTTATGCCATTGAAGTATCTAGATAACAGGAGGAACCCTTCACCATTCCAACCCCAATTCCAATCTCACTATCTCCACCGTATCATCTTGTCCATATCCATCATCATAACCATATTGGCTCTAGATTATCATGCCAATAACCTCAAAGTTGGTCGTTTCCGCTTCAACGGTACTGGTCAGGTTTTGTCCCTTTGCTGCTTTCCTCATTCATCTCTATTTTCGCATTCCGGTGATACTTTCAACAATTTTGGTGATGTTCACTTTGCAACCACGCCTCGCTCGCTACTTATTTTTTGCCTTACTCTCACTTGATATCTTGTCGGAGTCTTCTGTGGGTTCGCGGTGTGCATCTAGTTCCATCGCCAGATCTTACCATTTCATCAAGAAGTCGATAACCATACAAAATATCACCAGCACACCATCAAGCCGTCCACTTATCACCAACCAAGGTGAACCAATATTCGTGATTACAAACTAATCTGAACCAACCACCACCACAATCACGCTTCAACTTCAAAAGTTGGTCACCATGGACGATTCAGACGAAGAGTACCAAAGTCCTTCTGTGAACCCACCATCCAGAGAATCCACTCTTTCCCCAGATAGTGATGGTGGAATGTCCAAACGAACAAGAGCATCAAGAACTAAGAACAATGGCGGGCCTGCTGCTGGTAACCAACATCTCAAAGGTGCCATTGGGTATGCTTGGGAAGATGATATCCAGAGATCATGGGATATAGTCAAAGATGATGAAAATGGAGATCGATCTCTTGAGTCGATTATTCAAAGTATGATTGAAGCCCGTAAGAAGAAAATCATGAGAAACCCCAGTACTCCCTTTCAAAGAGGTATTATCAGAACATTGATTGTGGTAATTGATGGATCGCTGGCGATGCTTGAAAAAGACTTACGACCTACCAGACTCGGAATGACCCTTTCATTACTTCAAGACTTTATCGTGGAGTTTTTCGATCAGAATCCAATTTCTCAAATGGGTATAGTTATGATGAGAAATGGTGTTTCTACCTTGATCAGTGAAGTTAGTGGGCTGCCTCAATATCATATTGATAAAGTCAGACAATTAAAAGCAAGACAACATAATAAATACGAACCAAAAGGTGATCCTTCTCTCCAAAACTCTTTAGAAATGGCAAGATCTCTTTTGACCTACAATTTTGGAGGTGGTAATAATAATAGTACCAAGAATTCCAAAGAAATCTTACTTATATTCGGAGCATTATTCACCAGTGATCCTGGAGATATTCATCAAACTATAGACCATTTAGTAAGAGACAATATCAAGGTTAAAATTATTGGTTTATCTGCCCAAGTGTCTATTTGTCAAGAATTGGTTAATAGAACTAATCACCAACAAAAGAATATGACATCAAAAAATTATGGTGTCATTATGCATGAAACACACTTTCGAGAACTCTTAATGGATTGTGTGGTTCCTCTTCCAATCTCTGAGAAAGATAAAACTGAGAAAGAAGAACAAAAACTGGGGGTTCCATTGATTAAAATGGGATTCCCTTCTAAAATCCAACCTAAACCTACTGTATCCATCAATAATCCAAATTTCAATATTGAATTTCCTCAATTGAGTGCTTCACATCCAACAGCTGGTTCTGAAGATTCCAAACAAGTAGTAGAAATCCAATCAGGTGCTGCTGGAGATATGAATCCTAACAACGTCATTGGATACCAATGCCCTCAATGTAAAAATAAGGTATGTAATTTACCTACAGTGTGTCCTGTTTGTGGATTAATGTTGATTCTTTCAACACATTTAGCAAGATCTTATCATCATTTGGTTCCTTTGGCTCCTTATATCGAAGTTCCTGTCAGTTCTTCCTATGAAAGTCAACACTGTTACGGTTGTCTCTTGAAATTTCCTAAGGGAGTAAATGTTAAGACCAAAACCAGTTTGGAAAGTATGACCAGTTCTCGCTACAGATGTCCAAAGTGTCACCAACACTTCTGTATTGACTGTGATGTCTTTGTTCATGAAGGATTGCATAATTGTCCTGGATGTGAAAACAAATAATGAAATACAATAAATCAAAAAATTGCCTGCCAGGACTCTATTAATACCATACCACCTCATTTTCTTCAAATGTACAAAATAAATAATAAAACAACCAAGTTTTCAAGGATATCAAATGTCCACATCATATAGGTTAAAGTCAAACTATAAAGTATCCATTACCCTTGTCAAACAATCATTTCGTCCTATGAACAGAACTAATAGCTAAGGTCTAACCAAAATTTCAGGTTTTTTTGCTGAACCATTCTGGCTGTTCAGTCTACTGGTTTGGCACAATTATATATAGATGTATATATATTTCATCAACAAGCATTCAAAACAATCTCTATCAATATAATATGGCAATTGATTGTGGATTGGGCTCGTTGACACTAATTTACACTCAGTAACTAATCAAGGTGAGTCAGCTGCTGAGTTTTTAATGTACAATATTAGATTATCATTTAATATACACAGAAGGGTCAAGATGTTTTTTCCAGCAACTCCTTAACTCACTTTGTTGTGGTGGGATTTCATTGCTTTCCCCAGGAGCTTCTATTTCCTTTGTTCCCCCAGCTTGAGTTACCTCCATTGTTGCCCCAAGTGGAGTTTCCACCACCACCGTTGTTGTTGTTGTTGTTGTTGTTGTTGTTGCCCCAAGTAGAGTTACCTCCATTATTGTTGTTACCCCAGGTGGAGTTGCCTCCGTTGTTGTTACCCCATGTGGAGTTGCCTCCTCTGTTTCCCCAAGTGGAGCCACCACCAGAACCAGAACCAGAACCAGAAGTTCCCCAGGTAGAGTTACCTCCACTGTTGTTGGATCCCCAAGTAGACGAACCACCGGCACCTCCCCAGGTAGAAGCACCACCTGCACTTGGAGTCTTACCACCATTGTAAGCAGGAGTTTTACCTCCGCCCCAAGCAGTACCTCCACCCCAAGATGAAGCAGCACCACCAGCATTACCCCAAGATGAAGTACCACCTCCAACAGCAGGAGTAGCACCGTTCCAGGCAGATCTACCACCAGAACTGAAAGCAGGAGCAACTGGTTTATTGAAACGAGGTCCATCATTGCTAGCAGCACCAATGAATCTCAAATAAGGAATGGCTTCACCACGAATCAATACATTCAAACTGTTCTTATTCACCTTAATCTTTTTACTTTTGGTGTGTAATTCAATTCTAGCATTGATATCATCAGTTTCTACCACTTTACCCATTAAACCTTTATAACTACCACTGGTAACAACGACATCCTTAGAAATAAGTTTATCACGACCACCAGTTCTGGTTTTTAAACCAGCAGGAGCAGAAGTTGGGTTTGGAAGTTTTAAGTTTGGATTCATACGACTTAAATCTGGCCCTAATGATTTAGAAACCATGGAATCCTTGGTAGTAATGGTACTAACATCCATTCTATTGGCAACAAAGATACCCAAGTTTTCAAGTATTTCATTAGATTTAATGAATAAGAAATTCTTGTATATATGCAAAATGGCACCTTCTTTCTTCTTATCACCATAAGCTTCTCTAACAGTATCACCAACCTTTATAGTGAACCCATTTCTATCAGTAGAAATTTGTTCACGACGACTCAACTGTAACTTAGATGCAATACCAGAAGGTTTCATTGGAAGAAGTCTACCATCGGTAGTAAGAACTTCAAAGATACCTTTTTCAGCCTTAACAATCACACCGACAGATGAGGCACTTAATTCAACCAAATCTTTAATATCATACTTACTATTCATAGTATCAATATTCAGAGATGAGTCAGTAGCTTTAACCAAATAGTTAGCAAATACTCTAACATCTTCTCTGGTTTGGTCACTGACTAAAATTACGGAATCACCATCAATTTTAATAACTAAACCAGTTTCATCAAAATGTTTACCTTCCACAATTCTAACGTGATCACCTTCATTAAAGATCTTTCTTAAATCATTGGCTGGAACAGTCAATCTTTGATTAACGAATTTTGGATCACCACTATCAGTGACAGAAATTGTAATTTCAGATAATGCGGCTTCAACAACCAAACCTACGGTTTTGGCTTGTTCACCACGACGGATTTCAACCTTATCACCAGGTTGGAATGCAGTGGATTGTTTACCATCAGCCTTATTTTTACTCTTTAAAGAAGCAGCAATTTGTGCCAAATCTAATCCTTCTTCTTCAGCACTACCGGTTTGGAATCTGTCAAGTTCTTCCAATTTAGGATGAACATCTTTGGTTTGAATGAATTGTAATTTAAAATCTTTATAGAGGAACCCATCATTATATTCTTCACCTCGGTAAATAAAACTACGAGGACCTCTTCCTGGTTGTAAATATTCCCCATCATACATTCTTGCTTCATGTTCATTGAATAATCTTGGAAGTGGTCTAACCTTCAGCTTTATTCTTTTACCATCTTTATCAAAATCATCATTTCTACCATAATCCAATCTTGGAACAATTTTACAACGAACGTCCAAACCATTTTCAGATAAATTATCAACGACAGCAAGATCAGCCTTATACTTACCTCTGGTAATTCTGATATAGATACCAGGAACAATTTCCACATCAGAAGATTTGACTTGTTTTAATAAATCAGGATATTCCTTAACTGGCACCAAAAGTTTATTTCTGGCGAAAATATTCACCATACCAGCTAAAGCATTATCAATAGCATCTGGTCTTTTGGCTTCAATATAGATATAACCTTTAAATGCATCTCTTTGGAACACGGTCAAGATATCCAAAGGGCGGTTCAGTCTTTCCAAGGTTCTCTTCTTTTCAAACAATTTACGAACCAATTCCTTTTCACGACCTGGAGTACATCTAATAGCATAAATAGATGGGTCATTAATAGAAGGCATCAATAATTTCTGGGAAACAGTACCACTGGTAGCACTATCACCCCTGTAAACGGTATGAGTCTTCCTATAACGTTGCTTCAAGGTTTCGGCCAATTTCTCAGCGTCTTGATCCTCAGCTTCTTGACGACGACGATCATATTGTCTGTGTAATCTATCATCATGATTATCTCTTTCATTCCCTTCCATGTTGTCACGGTCATCAGAGATAAACTGTTCTCTCAAGAGCTCGGCTTCTTCATCATCCTCATCCAATTCGTCTTCTTCTTCATCATCGACTTCGGCTTCAATATCAACGAATTGATTGGCCGCTCTTCTTCTCTTTCTTTTCTTGTTGGTAATGTCGTCATCTTCATCCTCATCTTCATCATCATCGTCGTCTTCATCATCAATGTTTCTTCTTCTGCTTCCTCCATTATCTTCATCTTCTTCATCTTCTTCATCATCTTCTTCTTCTTCTTCACGTGGACGCTTGACTCCTGCTTCATTCACCTTCTCCTCATTTTCAGCAGCTTCGACGTTTTCAAACTCTTCCTCGGCTTCGTCATCAAACTCGTTTTGGTCTCTGTCCTCAACGTCGTAGCTCCCGTCCTCGTCCTTGACATGCTTTATTTGGTCAGAGTCCGACATGATCTCTATCCCAGTTGTTGTGTTGATGTTGGTGGTTGAATGATGAATTTTTCCATTGGTACAAACTGCACTCTGGTGAAGGGTCAGGTGCAGTTTGGTGTCTGGTTGGAAGGTTACAGGTTGGCCGCACTTTACATGTTACGCGGATAGACCCACCTACATATTAAGACTACAAAGACCACTACAATATGGTCAAAGTGGTGAGTTTTGTACATTTGCTCCATAAAATTGCCCATTTTGGACTTCCAGAATTGGATTTTTTCTGAAGAGAATTGCGCTTCTCATCAACAATAAGTAAATTGATTTTAGAATTACATACAATTTTATTCTATAGCAAGTATTGAAGAATAGTTATGTACAAATTGCAATCTTGGATTAATTTCAATGAACTTAATTAGTCAAATTATGTTTCTGCAATTGCACTAGGAATAACATGATTATAACATGATTTTAATTTGAGATCCTCAATTCACTCTACAACATTCACAATATTATATGATCAGTACGATTCTTGGAAAAGGGAAAAAGTGCAAAACTCAGTACTTTGACTGTAGTACTATAATATTTTTCCTAGATGGTGCTGGTAAGTGTATCCATAATTATACCAGCACTATCTAGGAAAAATATTTTATCTACTCATCGTTTTGTTTTCCTGTTGTTTCATTTTAAACTCTTGCGTTGTACCGTTATACCTGAATCTTTATCTTATGTATGTGCTATTGGTTGGACTCCACAAGAATATGGCTCAAGTAGTCGAGGGACTTTCTGACTGCTCCAATGTGCCATGGAATCATACCTTCGATCTCGTTGTTCAACTTCTTCTCTTCTACTTCTCTCTTCAACTCTCCGTCAAGATCATACATTTGGATTCCTCCATCGTAGTCTCTTAAACCAAGAATATCATTCAACACTGTAAGCTTCTTGTAATGGATCAAGATCAACTTCATCAACACTTCCAAGTCCCAATAATTAGAGCAACTGAGCAAATTCACTTCGAACAAAAGGTAAGATGATTTGGTGTTATCTTCACTCATTCCCTCTATTTCATATGCTAGTTTTTTGAACAAATATCCAATCTTCATCCCTTGTCTGGTTGGTGAATTGAATGATGGTAACAGGACCTTTGGAATGACCCCCATGATATCGGAATCCAAATCATGAAGTAAAGAGTCGAGATGGTTGGCACCATCGCTACTATTAACTCCTGAATTACTGGCGTTTCCTAAATCGCCTGGTGATAAGAAATTAGATGGAACATTCAAGAACTGCTGTGGAGAATGGAAACTCAATCCAAGCATTGGTGATGTGATCAATGGTGACGAGTTGTATCCAGTACCAAAAGATTCCTTATCAAAAGAAGTAACTGGTTGAGAAGGTGCACTTCCTACTGGAGTATTTTTGGCCTGTTCAGTCTTTGGTAGGTCGTCTGAAAAGAGTAACTTGGTAGAATCATTAACTGACAATACAATCAATGAAACGTCTTTATGTTTGATACTTAATCTCTTCCAGTGGATTAATTCATCGTCTGGTATAACATTGTTAAGTCTGGTTAATACAAGAAACTTTTTAACCCCGATGTTACCACCAAGTCCAATTCCAGCAGCACTAGATTTGTTCAAATCATCATTCAATCTCTTGAAAATATCACAAGAAATAGACCAAATATCGTCGCTAATGGTTCCCAAATCATACATGCCTTGGTTACCTGTGGATTTATGAACTTGACCACAATACCATGACTTGCTATAGGTAATCACACCTAGAGGATCAGACCAAGCTGCTGAAATCCAATTCTTATCAATGGATCTTTCATATGCCAAATGCAAATAAATGTCATCATTAAAATTATTATCTTTAAGGTTATTGTTCATAAACTTAAACTGAATCTTTGATGGTGGTTCTTTAACCAATTGAGTATAAAGATTGTTGTCATATAATGCTGTGGATACAGGACGAGGTGATCCAAGTCCTTGTTTAGTGGATGGTCCATCATTAGATGTGGTCGGGCATTGATTGTACAAGTTTAATGACAATTTTGTCAACTTGTAGTTTGAAATGATTCTCATTTGATTCTTTTGAAATGGTCTTTGCTTCACAATAAACTCTCCAGGTATGATCTTTGTAAATATCTTAACTAACGGCAACTGGTGAGAAGTCAAAAACGTTTTGAAATTTCTGAAAATCTTGGATATTTGAAGAATAGAGTTAAACTTAGAGTTGAAGTTCACCATTAAAATACACAATGGACGATCAAACTCGAAGTTATTTGTCTTGTTGATCAAATCTAATTTAATCAATTCGACCAAA
Source organism: Suhomyces maxii (assembly GCA_030574995.1). Lineage (NCBI taxonomy): Eukaryota > Fungi > Ascomycota > Pichiomycetes > Serinales > Debaryomycetaceae > Suhomyces > Suhomyces maxii. The sequence continues at coordinate 380,354 of JAJMGC010000008.1, forward strand.
GAATTGACCCTCTTATTGATTTGATTATACAAATCGTTGTAGGATTGATCTTCATTATGAGTAATGAGAATTTGTCCATCAATAATATTTTCTAAATCTGGTCTTGATTCAACAGTAGAAAGATTGATCTTTGAGATATTTCCTAGATTATTTTCATTATAGTTCGTACCCAATAAATCAAGGAATTCGCCATTAAATGAAGATCCTCGCCCATTGTCTTCACTTATCAAAAGTATTTGAAAATTCTTGGTACTTTTCAAAGGACTAAAATTGAGATACTTCCAGAAAGTCAATCCCACTGTATTCAAATTAACAATGTTTTCATGCTTGAGAACTCTTGATTTGACTGTTGGTAAGTTGAAATACTGGTTAGCTGAGTCATATTGGTCTGTATCGTTGATTTGGTTGATAATTGATCTGTACTTAGAAGCACTTTCTTCATTTTGATGTTCTCGATCAAAACTATCCCATTCCAATGATTTCAATTTAATGGGTAAGGACTTTGGGTTTAAAATGTCTTCATCATTGGTGATATCATCTAAAAAATTCATCTGTGAATCGAGATCAAGATCGTTTTCCAGTGTCTTAAAATCATGGAGAAATTCCACAAGTTTCACTTGATAACTGTTTGGGAACAATTGAGTAAATTGTTTGTGGAAGTTTGGCAGTGGTGATTTATAATCAATGGGATATTGGTTACCTTTAATATTTCTCAATGATTCATTATAGTATCCCATAGTTGGTCCTTTGGAATTCAATCCCAAATCAAAAACCAAGTTGGGTCCAAGATATTCAAGGAATTCTTGGATATGCTCAAGTTTAATAATCATTTCATTGTTCTTTGATAGCTCTAAATCATTAGCATTGTCTTCTTCCATATTTATATTGAACAGAGGAAGTAATTTATCACTGATTAAGTTGTTCAATAAAAACAGACTAGGAATGGTGGACACATTGATATTTCTAAGAATCAATGGTAAGTAATTTGATGCTTCTCCAATCTTAACATCTTCTGGTTTTCCTCCCCATTGGTTAGAAGATGGTGTATGTGAAGGAGTAGGAGTATTTTGATTATTGTTGGTTGGAGTTCCCTGATTTTGATGGGATGGAGTATGGGTATTTTGAACATTTTGAGGACTGTGATCTATAGGCGACATGGTATTAGGTAAATCCCCAGTGAAAAATGGTGAATCGGCTTTAAGTGGAGGAATTTTCAACATTGAATTAGAACTTGGTGATCCAAATGATCCAGTAGCAAGATTACTGAACTTGTCATTAACTGGATTACCTTCAGGTACAGCCAGTCCCTGGGCATTGGATGCAAAAATATCTTCTGCTGTGTTCAATTTGAGTGGTGGTGAAACTTCAATTCTATCTACCATTTCCTCATCAGCATCACTTTCTTCACTGGTATCTGACGATGCAGATCCGTCATCATCATCCTTCTCCTCATCATCATCATCATCATCATCATCATCATCATCAAAGACAGAAGTATTAACAGCATTATTAAGTTTGCTTTTCTCTGCCTCTATACACGAATCTTTGTTAAAAGGAATATCATATCCACTGACACTAGTGGCTCTGACATTACGCTTCTTTTTTTCGACTTCTGGGTCCAATGAAGACTCCTTTTCAACATAGAATTTTCCTCCTTTACCATATTTGGTATCTAAATTACTCTTAATAATAGGATTAAACATAATTGGAGAAAATACAGACTTTTGGCGAGATTTGTCATCAATTAGGTCATTTGAGGGAGGGTACGGACCAGTAGAATTAGGAGCATTACCAAAAGAGCTCATTGAAAGACCTTGTGACCCAGTAAAGGTACTACTTGGATCTATCACCGGAGTAGGTATCACTGGCAATGGAGCACCTGGATCGTTATAATCAGGAGTAATGAACTTTTTAAGCATCATCTGGTCCTTAGGAATATCAATAAATGTAGATGACAATACAGATTTCTTCTCTTCTTTAAGTTCATCTCTGATGAAAGAACTTCCACTGTCGTAATTGAAATCACTTTCAAACATATCATCCATTTTGGTATCTTTTGGAGACCCCACAACTTCTTTTTTCACTTCCTCTACTTCTTCACCTTCATTTTCTTGTTCTTTTTCTTCTTTGATTTCTTCTTCATTCTTGTCATCCTTGGTAGACTCTGGAGCTTCGGTATTACTATCGTCATCACCAAATAAATCATCTATTTCCATATCTTCATCAATTATTATATCTTGTTTGGGCTCTTCATTATATTCTTTGTTAAAAAATTCAGTTGGTGTCTGATGAAGGCCAAACAAGTCTTCATTTACGGGAGTTGATAAATCGTGGTGTTCGATTGAGTTTGAGTCCTTAGAAGGATAGCTATGACCAGCTCCAGTTGGACCCGTAGATGCACCTCCTGAGTTTACACTGAAAATATTGAATTGAGAATTATTCCCTGTTTGATTTTGGAGGTTTTGGTGATTGGAGATATTGAAATCAATGAAATCAGATATTAAGCTGAGTGGATTAGTAATGGAAGGGTCAACTGGTTCTGAGGATTCGCCATTGATGTGTTCAAACTTTCCAAACTGCAAAAGACACAAGTACCATGGCCATAATATGAACTTTTTATTATCCACTGAATGTACAAATTTGGATATTGGAGAGGTTTGGTTATTCAAATGCTTAAGATTAGGGATTAATTTCACCCAAACGAGTTCATCATTGATAGAAAAGTGATCAATACCAGTACTGAGTTTGATGAGCTTGAGTAAATTACCGTTTTCAACCGGTTTTTTGATAAAGTTTCTTGAGAAATTTGAAGTATCGAATAAATGACATCTGATACCACTTGGAATCAAATAAATGACAAAATTCAAATCAATAGGTTCTGGTGATTCAATAGACAACACAGCACTACTGAATAAAGACATTTGGTTTTTCACTACTACTGATAAAAGTAAATCTCCACTGGTCAAAAGAATTGTATCAAGATATAGGATAGAAGAGCTAGAGTCTTTATCATGAATGATGGAGTAGTTACCAAACAATTGGACTATACCATTGGCAGAAAGGTTATAAAGGACCATTTTTTTCACTGCTTTCAAAAGGCTGAGGTTTGCAAGCGGCAAATTCTCGTCTATGGTGGGTGGAGTTCCTGTTGGTTTTGGAGGGTTGGCCAAAACATCCACATTGACCTCGTTGAAATACTTGAGTTCCAAAGTTGGGTATTCCTTCGATGAATCAAAGATATTGGCACTGTTTAAGGCGGTAATGGACTTGACCAAATCACCCAAGTCTTCAGTAGTCGTCAGATGCCCAAATGAGAAGTAGTATAGGCATTTGTTGTAGTAGGTGATGAGGATCTTGGGGTAATTGTACCGTATAAGGAGCTCTAGTTCAAGAAGCGATTGGTCGTTGCCATCGGATGTATAGATGGAATAATTGATGGAATTGGTATGGGCTATCTTATAGTAGTGAGTAGAGATGTTTTTGGGGCTGGCCTCAAACATCTCGAAAAGACCTGAAGTCCAGGGTGTGGCTGGGTTGTGGTCCTTATGCTTGCTAGAATGGCGATAGACACAAAACTAATCGCCAGTGTGGTTCAGTTTCTGGTACCTTTTGCCTAGAACTGATAGATTTCGAGTACTAGTACTTGGGGGGATCGGGGAACATCCACTCAATTGGCAGCAGAAAAGTTGGAAGTAGGACAAACCGCTAATAATGAAGCTACTGAGAATAAGTAGCCAGTCCTGGTGGTGATAGGGCACGCCTCTGGTGGATATAAATGGGTAGTTTTAGAGACTTGACTCTTAGGTGTATGCATCGATTGGAGCGGTCGTGGGAAGGCAAAGATGAGTCTCACAGGGTTTTGAGAGTTTGGGCTGCGAAAAACCAAAGGGACTGTTGAGGAATAAGGTGTGATGTTGAGGGTGAAGTTTGAGGGTAGTTGCGGACTGGTTAATGCTTGTTAAAGTGTAACTGGGGTTTGCAGGTTGGGACTGTGATGGTTGCTCGTTCACTGGTGAGCATTGTAAAGGTGGTACTAGTGGTGACGGTGGTGACCGTGGTGATCAGTCAGCCACCACGAAAGGCCAGATCTAGGATCCAAACTGGCCACTACGAAGGATCTATCTGTTGGTTACCGCATTCATATTGCTGTCTATTCAATATTTCTGGTGACTCTGATGGGAAGAGATTGTATACGTTGGAACAGTCACCGTATTAGTGAAAGGGCATTGGTAATTGAAGCTGGTTTGGGTGAGGAACTCGTGGATATACGGAATCAGCAAGCTCTTGAGTGCTGTAATTAAACAGGTACTACTAATACTAACACCATATGTCTATACCAACAGCAATTATCACTATATAATGTGGTTTCTACCTGGTCTTTAAACAGTTCTTTGGTTCTTATTTGGTTCCTTCACTTTCTTCATATTCACCAGCGATTGCGATGGCGGTTGAAAGCAACCACACCGAGTGTCTCCATTTACAGGTGATTTGGCCCGCCAAAAAATACCACTTACGCCTTCTTTCGTCAGAACAGTCGCTTCCTTGTCTCCTTTGATACCCTGTCCCTTTCATCGAACTATTGCTTTTACTGGTTTTAATAAGTGCACTAGATCGTCTCGCAGCAACTTTCACAATGCAGACCCTCACCAAGCCAACTCAACTCCTAACAGTCCAGCCAAAAACACCCCAAACGGCCTCAATCAAAGCTTTTCTTCGCCAAAAACTTCCTCTGGGCCATATCGCCAATGTGACGTACTACTGAGCCCTTTTTTACTTCGGATTTGCTCCAATTGCTTCCTATTTGGGCCTTTAATCGTTGCCATACTTTGCCCTTTTTTTGCGGGGGTCCTCCAGCTGCTCCCCTCAATTGGTAATCACTATAAATACTCTATAATATGCCCTTTCATATCCTATTGTTGATCGATATATTGGAGTACATTATTATATTTCATTTATACTCAGCTGCCGATTCATAATGTCAAAGTACGGATTCGTCAAGATCTCAAGATCCGTGGACCAAGCCATTCCTAATCCAAAAGAACCAACTGCCCAAGTGAACACTGATCTTCCCCTGTCACCACTCTCAAGCTTCGTGTTAAAGTATGTCCAACAAAGACTTCCTAAAGAAGTGTTGAACCACTCCTTAAGAGTGTATCTCTACTCAATTGCTATCATCAAGGATCAATTCCCTGAATGGAACCTCGACCCGGAAGTCATCTTTGTCACCAGTTTGCTTCATGACATCGGTACTACTGATGAGAACATGAAAGCAACCAAACTCTCGTTTGAGACTTATGGTGGGATTATTTCGCGTGAATTGGTACTCCAAGAGACCAAAGATCTTGATTTTGCCGATGCAGTAGGTGAAGCCATTGTCAGACATCAAGACCTCGGAGAATCGGGTTATATCACCACCTTGGGATTGATCTTACAAATTGCAACCATTTTGGATAATGTGGGGTTAAACCATCACTTGATCCATAAAGATACCTTGGATGCAGTCAACAAGAAGTACTCCAGAGAAGGCTGGTTGAACTGCTTTGCCAATGCTATTGCCAATGAAAATAAACAAAAGCCTTGGGGTCATACCAGTGCTTTAGGTGTTGAAGAATTTGGTAGTAAGGTCTTGAGCAACAAATTGAAGTATGAGAAGCTCTGAGGTTTTTTTTGTGGGGAAATTTCTGGTATAATGCGCCAACCAAAAACCGAGCTCCAGCTTGCTACAATTTACAATTGACTCTATCTATAGGTACTGGAAGATTTTAATCTTTTGAAATGGCCCGTTATACGTATACTTATGTATGCGCTGTGTCTAAATACAATATCTTTAGTAGAAAAACGAAATATGTCTCAGTTAATGATATCCTTATGTACTTGGACACTGTGTATGGTTTTTTTTTTCTGCTGGTCTTTCCTGATACAAAATACTATTTCTAGAATTGTAAAAAAATTGAAAAATGTGAAAAATTCATAGATTTTGCAACTATCAAGTATTCACATCATTAGCCAGTTACACCATAAACCCACCCTCCAAGCCACCACCGAGTCTTTGAATTTGTTTATAGTAATATGTTTACTTGTTGTAATGATATGGCATTAATACAGTCAAGTTGTAGTCAAACAGTGCCACCACAAGCAACTCCTAAAAGATACAGGAACTCTATGAAAAGGACAAACCACCCGAGCCTCTGTGTGTAAAACCACGGTCCATCTAAAATCAACAAGTTACTCCGGTTCATCTCACTAATTGTAGTGTTGCACCAGTTTCCTAACTATACTAGTTAAAACTCATGCTCTACACAACCGTAAAAAAGCACCAAAAATTGCCGCTGCCAGATCCTACCCATTAGAAGCCAAGACCACGGACCAAACCATCCCAGCTTTATAGGACCCTCCCCAAAAACACTATAAACTGCCGTCCTGGTCGTTGGTAGACTCGCTTACGTAAGCAAACATTCCGTTGATGCAAAATCCCTTACACGAAATGCGAAAACTCCAACTCAACTACAACTTCATACCATGTCCGACTTAGAAAAGACACGTAAGTGTGGTCCATTCAGCATCTACTTGCATCGATTACTAACAACGGGCGTTGCGGGGCATCCAGGCTTCTCCGGCTCGAAACACCCCAAGATTCACGGGGGTAAAACCGATATGAAAATCACCGGATTGATCTCTCCCCATAGTCCAATCAGCCATATTAAAAGCATCCGATCTTCCTGAAGAAATACAGACCAAGGTGTTTGAGTTGTCTGTCCAAGCTCTCTCCTACAAAATCGAAAAAGACATAGCCACTTTCCTTAAGAAGGAATTGGATCAATTGTATGGTCCTACTTGGCACGTTATTGTGGGTAAGAGTTTTGGAAGTTATGTTACCCACGAACAAGGATTCTTTATCTACTTTTATATCGGAGACTTGGCGTTCTTGATCTTCAAGAGCGGTTAACGGGGGCCTATAGTGTTGAAAGACATCACACACATCTTAAACACCAAACCACCATTGAAACACTCTCTGGATTCGCTACACAAACAAGAGGCCCTCTCGCCTTGGAACCAGGTTGAACTGACCAGCCAACTGCGATTGATCAACGAATCAACGCATCACCAGATCATAGAACAGATTATGTTACAAATGTACGAAGTTAAGAAGAAGAAGAAGAAGAAGAAGAAGAAGCCAATAGGGCATTGTAGCACTAAAATGATAGTGATAAAATAGAATTTGTGAGCACGAAGAGTCTAAGACAATTGCATTGATCCATTTCTACACTTGTCCGTTCGATATCGATTGATGTCTATGAAACGTATTACTTAGTTGAGGAAGGTAGTTGAATTATTCGCTGCTGGCAATATAATTATTGAGCCAACTTTTCTGGTTGACCACTCAAAAGAGTGAAAACTGGCTTACCTAATCTATCTCTACCCTTTAAGAAGTCCAATTCCAAGACGAAAAGGTATTCAACAATGTCACCACCGTTCATCTTAACAAGTTCACCAGCACCGAAAGCACTACCACCAGTAGCTAAGATATCGTCAACAATTAAGACCTTGGCACCTTCTGGAATAACTCCCTTTTGCATTTCGAATTTGTCGGAACCATATTCCTTTTGGAATTCAACTTGGTGAACAGCACCTGGTAACTTACCTGGCTTTCTAACAGGAACAAAACCAGCGTTCAAGGCCAAGGCCAAAGTTGGACCGAAGAGGAATCCTCTACTTTCTAAACCGACAACAATGTCAACCTTGGTGTCTCCAACGTGTAATTTGAAAGCATCAACCAACTTTTGGAATAAGTCTGGCTTGGTGAAAATTGGTAAGAAATCTTCAAACAAAATCCCTTCAGATGGGAAGTTTGGGATTTGTTTCAAGTTAGCTCTCAATTCCTTGGCTAAAACACTGATTTGGTCGTTGGTACTAGACATTCTTGTTAAACTGATGTTAGGGTAAGTAATAGGGATACACAATTCAAAAACTTTTTCGGTCGTGGATTCCTATCTATCCGACACAGATCCTTCCAGCGATGGCCGTGCGCACACCCAGCCCAAAGATTGACAGGTTGAGACTGTGCAATGGTACTCGCGAGATGAGGTAGGAGAGTGTGGACTGTGGAGGTGGTTAAAGCAGGGGGAGGAGGGGGACATAAAAAACCGCAATGCAATATTCTAGAAACATCGGTTCTGATCCCTCCTGGGTTACTGGCTGGGTCCACTTGCCGTTCGTCTTAATTGTATTTCAAAGCCACATAAATCGTGGAGTACAATTCAACTTAGTCGTAGACCTTTACAACGGCCCATTTAGTGCTAGCGACAGCTCGTAGCGGGGCCACTAATCGCGGACCTGGAGAGTTCGGAGAAGACAAACAGAGCCACCAAACCCCGAGGTTCTAACACCCCAATTGCGGAGCCCGCTAAGAGGAGTCGCCTATTGGCCCAGAAAGATTAGTTGCCGAGTGGACTGAAATGTCGTTGTCGAGTCTTCCTACCTTCTCTTTCATGTTCTGTCCTATTCGTCTTTTCATGTGACTGGACATGTCAAAAACCAGAGGCTGGCACGTGAAACGCGTTTACAAGAAAAACCAATACACAAACATCACCCTAAACAGCCTAAACAAACCAGCGACCACCAAAGTCCATACACCCTCACCAAACAGTGCACATTCCCATTTGGTACGGTTCCTCGGGTTGTCCTATTCGCCATGCTCGACTCCACTCACGAGCTCCTCACCAGTTACCAATCGACCAACGAAACCAATGAAGACAACCTCAGTCTTTACTCGCTCTCAGAAGAGCTGAATCATCACTTGTCCGATCTCTACGACATGCTTGATGACGATTCGATCGAAATACGGCGCTCACACTCCATCACAGAGTCTCCAATTAAGACCAGCAGCCCATTGAAGCTCTCACCAACCAAAAAGCTTAGAAACGACTACCAAGACCACATTTTCCGTGCCAGAAGTGGTAACAGTCCAGTCAAAACACGTCTCGACTTTACCAAATTCGACTTTGAAAGTACTGACGGTTACGATAGTATGGAACGCAATATTGAGAAGTTTTTATCTGGGGATAAACCTGAAGCAGAAACCGTGGATATTGACGATTTCGATAAGACTGAATTGATCATTAAAGAAACCCATAAACTCATAAATAACGTGCCATCTTCAATTCTGAACAACAAAGAAGGCGAACAATATTCAAAGCTACTTGGATCCTCATTAAACAAGATCATTAAGTCGCTCGAGGCGGTGAAACGTGAGAACAAGGAGTTAAAGACTGAAAACAACAGAATGAACAACTCTCAAAATTCTGAAAAATTAAAACAAGAAGGTGTGGCCGCAAAGTTACGTACCAAAAATCAAAAATTAGAAGAATCATTAGGATCTACAAAGCAAGAAAACTCAAGATTAGCATTTGAAAACGTTCATTTAAAGCAAGAAATTGATCAACTTAACCGTAAACTCATCCAACAAGTGCCTCAAGTCAGTTCACAGGTGAAGCGCGAGAACAATTTGTTAAGGGAGAAGTTATTAAAGTACAGAAACATGGCCACAGATCTTCAGAAAGAAAATGAAAAGTTAAAGAAGAATACCATCGCGTCCAATGAAATCAAATTCCAAGTTAAGGAACATGGCCCTCAAATTGAAACTCAAAAAGAACAAAAATACCAAACTTCGCATATGGACTTATTTGAAAAGTTCACTCGTTATTTAAATGAACATGAAGAAAAGGAACAAAAAAAGAAAGTTAGCGAACAGTCTACACAAAAAGATCAAGAACAAGGCCAGTACGAATCGTACTCATATAAATTATTACCATTTTTTAAGGAACTTATTGAGCAGATGGAGAATCAAAAGACTGCAAAGGAGTCAAGCAACCCAGTCGAACATCAATCTGAACAAGAAGTCAATCTCAAGATTCCAGTAGATCAAAAGGTTCTTGAAAGTATCATTACGACTGTGGACGTGAACAATTCACTCTATTCACAACTATTACAGGTAGTTAAAGATGCAGTAGTCGATAAGAAGAAGAGCCCTGAAATTGTGTTAAGGTGCAGCTGCGAAGGTAGCGATAAGAAGTCAGATATCAAGCAACTGAAAAATGAAGACAATAATGGTAAGAAATCAGAAGTTGCCTTTGAAAAAGTGAACAACTATCCATCCAGATCATCATCTGATATTTTCACTGAGGCTGAAAGTTCTCCCAGGGTATGTCCAAGGTGCTCTACAATTAAGAATGATACCATGAATCTTATGGGCGAATATAAATGGAGCATTTAATTCCAAGCATTGGCTTCTGGTGAGTCAAGGAAGTATTAACACGTAATTCATTCAGAAATAGGTTAATTAGCATAATAATAGTAATATCATTTAATTAAGTTATAGTTCATCCACCAGTTGCGAAATTTTGCACCCAATAAGGAGGTGATTAATAGGACATTTATGAAAACTGGTAAAGTGGCTATAGTTGCACATTTAATGGCTTTAACAAACGAGACCAAGCCAAATACTTCAGCGCTTCGTATTTTAACCCCAAACAAACGCTTATAGGGGGAGTCAAAAAATAAATATATATTGGTGTGGGTCTTAACACCCTAAAAAACACATGATTATTCTCTACCACATTGGATAACAATTTTGCAGCGAAATCGGTTGAACGGCAAGAAATTGAAATATATGGACGGGAAAAATATCATGGATGTGTTTATGCAAACAATCGTAAATGATGAAAATTCCATACATGTGGTTATACGTTATACATGGAGTATGGTCTAAAGTATAAGCGATGATCACAAAACACCAACAATAACCACGTAAAAAACTGCTGACAAACGATTCAAGTGATCCAAAGGCAGATCGTGATTTTCCCGCTCTGTCATAAGGGGTTTGTTATGGTTCCTAGTGAGGTAAGGCTGAGGTGACTTTTTCAATATTACTATTTTTTGAAAAATCTCAAAATAATATTTTTTAATTAATTACATCAAATTACGAAATTCGAGAATTCCGACAGACTGTGGGTCATTAATGCTTAACGATAGGCCAAGAGAATTGAGGTTTGAAAGGATATATAGTTGGTGTGGCGAATACGTCAACAGGGATACGGAGATCTACGGCAATTTCCATGGTGAGAAAGGATTTCAAGATTTGCTAAAGAGAATAATAGGGATTAATGATCTGAGAGATCAGTACGAATTTGTATGTTTTGATTTTGTGAGAGGGAAGATTTGTGATACCACAAGGAGGATCACAATTACAGGTGACATAACCAACACCCTCCCATTACAAAGGACAATTTCCGAGCCAAGGTAGAAGGAACAAAAATGCAGGGAACATCAGTATAAACCGTATAAACCGTAGACACTCCCAGAGAGCCAGCAAGCAACAATAACGAGCCATGAGCCAATAATAGTTGTGGCTTATCAATTACAACCCAACGATTATGAACTCATCAGCAACCTTGGATGGAATAAAAGGAGCGTTAGGAGAATCGGGGGAAGTTAGTGGTGTTGGTGGTGGTGGTGGTGGTGGTGCGCGCAGTGGTGAGGCAGGTTTCGCGAGACCACACTGGCCCCAAGAATTGGTAATTTGCAATATTATTAAATCCTACAATTACAGGTGTAACATTAAAAGAGGGCTGATGAATGGGCAGGATCTTGTTATTATTTGACCCGTGGAAGCGAGTATAATCAGGCTTCGTCCTGGCGACTGACAGTAGGCGAAAAAGGGTGTTTACCTTAGAAAATGTGGGGCAAGTATGTTTAGCAACTTTATGATAACTTGCTGTTTATTTACACTAAAGTGGAACGCGATCAGACAAAGCCCCCACCCAAGATACACGTCTTCCGTTCCAAGCTTAGACCCCCCTCCCAATGTATAGGACCTGGACGAAAAGGCCAAAGGTAGAGGTTCTCGCTAAAAACATCGTTAGGCGGAATTAGTGGCGAGGGTTTCTCAATTTTTTGATGAGGAATTAGAGAGACAAACTGGACCCAGAACACAGAACTACGAGTGATAACAACAGTATTTTTTTTTTTAATTAATTAATTACGCATAAGTCATACGCTATATCTTAGCATACCCATAACAGACCCGAATCAGCCCGATTAGTCCAGTCCACCAAGGAACTGGATCTGAACCCGCCAGAGGTTTATGCACCGATGTCATTCTGCAAATTCGATTTATTGTTCATTTAGCCGAGTGAGGGTGTCGCGATTGCCCAAACCAGCCGCGAACAATAGAGGAAGGACAAATCTAGGACAAATCTAAAGAAGTAGAAGGGTTTAGTACCGAAAACGATTCTCGTTGAACCAAAACAGTAAAAGGTATAGTGAATCAACGTGTACGAGTCAGCTACAAAGACCCACACCACACAACCCCAGTCATGATCTTGATCTTACCCTATCAGAGGGTATTTTCAACCTGCACTGGAAATTCATGTGCTTCCCCAGGAAACAAGGCTGACGTACAATCCGGACGCAATGGAATCTCACCTGGCTCAGATAGGATGTTTTGGTGGGACTAATGCTATTTATGTTATGGTTGGAAAACCCTTTTTTCCCCCCCATATATTGGAATTTCTGGATTTATCCATACCATCCATTTTTCAAAATTACTGCAACCCACGCCTACGGCGTACTACGGTACTGGTGCGTCACTACACTAGTGATCCCCGTTCCAGGTATCCCCAACGGGAAATAGGTGAGTTTCACTTACACCATAATACAATCGAACGATCGTGACCCGATGCCTTCTGCCTTCACAAAATTTTTTTTTTTCACTATTGATCATAGCGTCACTGACTCCATAATTCATGGCATCACGCTGTTTACACCCATCCTGTCTGGGAAACATAAACACCAGATCCATGGTTCTAAAAAGAAAAAAAAAAGATCTGGTTCAGCACTAAGAACACCAAGTGCCAGTAGAAAACCAAAACCAACCAAAACCAACCAAAACACCAAAGCACACCAAAGCAGGGGCTGCCCCCAATTTTTTAAATTTACCTCTAACCATTTACTCCATTATATTATTTACCATCTTGCACCACCACCACACGCTCAGTGGTTTTATCGGTTCCGAGGTAAGGTACTGTACAGTATGACACTTTTTTTTTTTTTTTTTTCCCGCACCATCATCACCACCACTGCTTGTGTCCTGGGCAACTGGCCCGCACGCGCGTGGCACGTATCCAGTAAATTAACAACACCACAAAGCCACCTTTGTTATGATATTTCTTGTATTGTAGGCTCCTGTCACCTTCCGCAACCACCGCAATTGACCTGAAATAAGACATTGCAACAAATCACACAAACCAACAGTGCACAAAAGGGTTTGAGACGACGAGCCTTTTTAAACTCATCTTGAACCATCTCCGCTATAACCAGCTACTTATCCAAAGAGAAAGAAAACAAAAAAAAACAACAACAACATCCCTAACCAGCTTTTCATCCATCAACACCAAATCGGCCGTTTCCATCCAATACACACTATCGTGTTCTCCATCCTCCTTTGTTGATCAGTAAAGTTGACCCGTTTTCCGTTCTTTTTGGTTCTTGTTTTAACTACTCAATTCTCATTTACCTTCCCTCCCCTGCCCTCCTCCTCCTCCCGGTTTTTGCTAGTACTAGATACTAGTCAGCATCGTTTCCACCCTTTCTCTGTGTTTCCCTATCTCTTTGTCGTCAGGTACGCCAATTCAACACCCCCATTCCATTCGTCCCCACCACCCTTTTTCCTCTCCTAATAGCATGCCTCAGACCATCAATAACGAGAACGATTACAAACTAACCCGCTCCAAGGGCTTGGTACCTCATCAAGCGCCCCAGTCTAGTCAACCACCATCCGAAGAATACCCCGAGGATTCCAATACCCGCCAGTACTTGGGTGACCTTTCTAACCAATACGGTGCTACTGGTGTCAAATCCTCCAAATCGGCTCCGGGCCCCCCTCCAGCAAAGAGACGTCCTCTAGGTGGTGATAATGCTCCGTTACAACAAAGAACCAAAACCACTGCCACCACCAACAGTTCTACCACCGCTACTACTGCCAACCACCACCATAACAACAACAACAACAACAACAATAATAATAATAATGTCTCTTCATCTATTCCTTCATCATTAGCATCCGACGACAACCCAAAAGAATCAGAATTGGTACCCCAACAAAAGGATCAACCACAAAAAACAGCCATTCCATCCCGTTTACCTCAAAAAAGACAAGCCACTGAATCTTCAACCAACTTGGTAGAAAAACTTCATATTAATAATGATCCATGTAAAACTGTATCCTACAAAAAGACAAGACTCATTGATTATGAATGGCAAGATCTTGATGAAGAAGACATGGATGATCCTTTAATGGCCAGTGAGTATGTGGGTGATATATTCCAATATTTTTATGAATTGGAACAAAGAATGTTACCCGATGCTGATTATTTATTCAAGCAAAAACATTTAAAACCAAAAATGAGATCTATCTTGGTGGATTGGCTCGTGGAAATGCATTTAAGATTTAGATTATTACCAGAAAGTTTATTTTTAGCCATTAACTTGATGGATAGATTTATGTCATTAGAAGTGGTTCAAATCGATAAACTTCAATTATTGGCAACTGGTTCTTTATTTATAGCTGCTAAATATGAAGAAGTGTTTTCTCCTTCTGTTAAAAATTATGCATACTTTACCGATGGTTCATATACAGAAGAAGAAATTTTACAAGCAGAAAAGTATATTTTAACAATCCTTAATTTTGATCTTAATTATCCAAATCCAATGAACTTTTTAAGAAGAATTTCTAAAGCTGATGATTATGATGTTCAATCAAGAACTTTAGGAAAATATTTGTTGGAAATAACTGCTATAGATTATAGATTCATTGGTTTCAAACCTTCATTATGTTGTGCCTCTGCTATGTATTTAGCAAGATTAATATTGGGTAAAACTCCAGTTTGGAATGGTAATTTAATCCATTATTCAGGTGGTTACAGAGTTAATGATATGAAAGTATGTGCAGAATTGATTTTTCAATACTTAATATCTCCTGTTGAACATGATGAATTTTTTAAGAAATATGCCACCAGAAAGTTCATGAAAGCTAGTATTTTATGTCGTAGCTGGGCTAAGAAATTCCATGCTGAAGGTAATGATTTGTTCGATGAAAGATTGTCTACCCATAGAATAACATTGGAAGAACAACCAGTCGAACAATCAAGTGAACAACAATTCTAAAGAGTTCAAGATTTTTTGAATTAACTCCATGACCAATGATAATAATAATAATAATAATAATAATAATAATAATAATATTAATATTAATAATAATAATAATCATCCTCCTCCTAATAATTATAATACAACAACCAAAACGATCAAAATACAAATATCAATATCAAAATATCATGACCATTCTTCCCATCTCCCTCATTTATACCTTTAATCCAAACGATATCCATACATTAAACACGCATTAGACATGTTCTCTCGCAGCCATTAATACCAAGACGGAACAAAACCATATCCATCACGAACAGCAAGGATGAACTACAGCAAATATTAAACACGCGTTATAAAAAAAAAATAAAGGCATACCAACAATAATCTCTAGAGTTGGTCGTTTACGAATCCCTCCCCTCCATCATTATAGATCAAGTTATTCTCTGGCAATGAACTTTTCCTTCACTTCCTGATGGCTTTGAATGCAACTTCATATATAATAGTTACTGCATCGACATATGTCACCATTGTTTTTTTCTTTGTCAATTTTTTCATATTGCATGTCCAATAAATCGCTACAAAATTAATTAACCATCTGTAGAACTAATTAGAGAATATAGTAAACTAGTTGTTCAGTTAACATGAATAATTATCCTGTGTCGAGTACGATGATTTAACCAACTGCTCAATTATTTATAAATATAGAACTAGACCAACTAGACCAACTAGACCACTTTTTATTTTTGAATGTCGTGGATATCGGGCAAGCTGTCAAAACCAAATCATAGAAGATTTCACTAGTGCCCATTGGATCTCTTCCATCATTGTAATGAGTGAGAACGAAACCAAATCCGAGATTTTCTATTTATGGGTATTACCAACTTGGCAATAATGACAATTCGCAGTCGTCTGTCTTATTATTTAGTCTGCAATCTATTTTGGTAACAGTGATAGTTTGAGTTAAGGGACCAGTGAATTTCCAAAGGCGGTTTATTGCATGCACATTCCAACGGTTACATTCCACTTGAAACCACTTGCATTAACATGGCCAAATAAAAACTAAGTTGGAGGGAGAATGTCCGTTACCAGCAGATACGAGCGGAGCCCCAAAGAAGAATTTAGAATGAATGATGTTGGGCTACTAAGCACCTCCACTTTGGTGATATAGGCCCTACGCGTTGTACTATTGCCGTGACAACCCTCGCAGTTTGGAAGAATTTGCCCAAGTTGGGACTAAACTCGAAAAAAGCGTGAAACCGTGTAAAATCGGGGTTAGCATGGTCACGAGAACCAGACTCCGGCATATGAATGATCATGTAGAAGGATCCCAGTCCAGAAACTCGAGTAGAGTAGCTTATCAGGTGAGAACTTGGAAGGGGACCAATTACCAATATATTACGTAATTATTTTCATCAAGACCTGTCAAACACGTCAAATACGCCACCCCACCTAAAAAAGTACCCGAAACTTCCACTACCAAACCAGAATAGGAGGCTAATCAGAACCACTTTATTTGATGTCCCAATTGGCCCGGATCACCCTCTCCTTCTGAACTCACCTCATCAACACGAACCAAACAAGTACACGTGACTGTGTATCAATATCAACGCGTACTACAAACCCACCTCCTTCAGTATGTGGCAAGGCTCCGTTTTCCTCATAGTCCAATCGGACGGCGTATCCGTCCTGGAGCTCAAGCTGCTCCTAGAAAAGTCCCATGCGAAAGTCATAGTCAAATACGATTACGAAAACTCCACAAACTTCCTTGACAGCATCGATAACCATGGCTTGTCTACCTCCAGCAACAAGTCCGGACTCATCACCCACATCATCACCAATACCATCGAGTTTATCGAGTATGATTTGGCCCGCAACGCCATGATTCCCATCACTACACCTCAATGGGTGTATGACTCGCTTCAGGCGCAAAGAAACCTCAATCCTAAGCTCTACAATCCCGACCCTAAGCTCTATCTCAAAGACTGCTTTGTATGTGTAGCAGACAATCTTCCAGCGGGCGACAAGGAGGTGATCTACGGTGCTGTGCGTGCTTTCGGCGGGAGTTATTTGGATGCTTTGACCAAATACACCACCCATTTGATTGCAATGGACTTGACTAACGAGAAGAGTATCATCGCTTTGAGTGCAGTAAATGGCCCCGAGAACGAACTGTTGGATATAAAAATCGTCTTGCCCCACTGGATCGACCACTGCTTGACAATGGGCCGCAAGCTCGACGAGGGACCCTACCTTTTGACCTCTGACAAGAACAAACAGACCTGGAACGGGTTATCTTCACCAGATTTAAACCTTTTGATCAGCCACGATGACTTACCCGAAGGCACACAATTCAATTCTAAATTCTTCGAGGAAAAGAAGTTCTATATTGCTCCAGACTACAATTTATCAGAGAGATTGACCAGTTCTATTAAGACTTTGATAGAGAACCATGGAGGTAAAGTCTCATTCACCTTTGATATCGACTCGATAGATGTGTATATAGGAAAGTACCGGTCTGGAGATGCCTACAGCAAGAGTTGTAAGTCCAACAGAATATTGGTTGGTAACATTAACTGGCTTTACAGTTTAATTGTCACTGAAAAATGGATTCTACCTAAAAATTCCAATCTTTTACATTACCCATTGCCTAACCAACCATTATCAAAGTTCAAGGATTTGAATATCTCTGTCACAAATTACAGTGGAGATGCCAGAACTTATCTCTCCAAATTAATATCATCTTTGGGAGGAAATTTCACCAAGACCATGACCAAAGAAAACCATTATTTAATTGCTGCAAAAGCAGAAGGAAAGAAGTACGAGACTGCGAAATATAAATGGTTGGACGAAGAGGGGGAACCCAAAGTAAAGGTGGTAAACCATTTATGGCTTGAAGAATGTTTTTCCAAATGGGATTTAATGGACTACTCTGATGCAAAGTACCAATTTCTTGGTAATGGTCAGGATGGTCTTGAGATCTTATTAGGTAGAACCAAACTCGATGAAGATGTCATTAAACAATGGGAGACCGAGGAAGACGAAAGCCCCAAATCGGAAACAGCAGATATTGATGACAGTATGAGTGAAGATGAAAGCCAAGCAAGAAGTCCCGAAAAAAAACCAGACCAAAAGGTCGCACCAAAGAAAGATGTTAAGACAAAGGAAAAGACAGAAAAGACTAACACAAATAAAGAACCACTTAATAAATCAGCAGATGAAACACACGCAACTACCGAAGCTGAGGAAGAAGCCAAACCAGAGGATACCAAAAAAGAAGAAGTCAAACAAGAAGTCAAGATCGTGCCTATACGTGAAGGTAGATCGGCTGCGAAAAAAGCAGCATTGAAGCTACATAACGACATGTCTGATTTGAATAAGTATCAGGAAATTTCCAAGAGTTCTAGAAAGATGAAAACTTATATGAACGAATTAGAGAACTCACTTGGTCCTTCAAAAAGAGTAGCACCTGAAGAAAAAGAAGAATCGTCTACTCCTGTTAAGAAATCCAAGAAATCACCAGATCCTGTTGAGCAGGAGAAACTGACCACAGTCTACATCACAGCAATCATAACAGGTAGTGATCTGGAAATCAGCCTAAGTAAAGCCGACTTAAACAAGCTTTTATCAGTAGGAATAAGAGTATTGTCTGAGTTCCTGGCTAAATTTCCAATCAACACATTAATAGCACCAAAAATCTTAAGAACAGAAAAATTTCTTAGAAGCTTGAGCAAAGTCAAAAGAATTGTTCACCCTAATTATTTATCAGACATCATTAAGAAGATATCTATTGAATCAAGTATTACAACCGAGGCTATTGCGAAAGAATTTAATATAGATGATTATTCTTTGGACAAGATTCTTTCAACTAAGGAAATTAATGGAGAATTGGGACTTGGAAAATCTTCAGAAAATGGTCTTCAAACCTTGACTAATTCTACTCAGCACGGTGTTTTATTCAGAGACTTGAATCTCAATCTTTCTAGCAATCTTAACGGAGGAATTGAAGTTATTTCAAGAATTTTAAAGGATCATGGAGTGAACAAATCACCAGGTGTAAATTCCAATATCACAGGTACAGCCTTGGAGAAAGCTCTCTTGACTTCAAAAATAGGTAATGAAGAACAGATTGTATTGGTGGCTCACAATACTAAAGATACAAAGCTTAAGAAGACTTTCAATAAGCTTATGAAAGACAAGAACCTTCAAGGTGTTATAATTGAATGGGACTGGTGTGTTAAGTCAATGTTCAAGATGAAGTTGGAGCCACTCAAAAACTACACATTGAGTTGAGTGACTATTTAGCTATACTTATAACCATGAATATTCTTTCTTGGTTGAGTGAGTAACGTAATGAATCCAATTAGATCCTAAATACTATTTAATCTAATAGAGCTTTTTTAGCTGATCATCAGACGTAGAAGAATGTTTTATACTGAAAAAAAAAAAACGATGAGTTGAATCAGGAACAGCAATAAGTTAATGATATTCTAATTCGTCTTGGTTATTGACCTAATCCTAATCGTTCAACAAGTATTTTACGAAATAAATCTTCGATCACTAGGATCAATGGTTAGAGTCTTATGAGAAAAAAAAACTAGATGGAATCTCTTTTCTCTTTTCCTTGTACTTTTGCAACTCAATTGGAACTTTATAGAAGTCCCTAAATATCTATTAAGCTTGGACCATCAGTTCTCTGTTGAGAGTTTTGTTGATTACCAAAACCATAGCCGGTGTATGCAGGGTTAATAGCTTGTTGAGGTTGTTGATGTTGCTGCAGATTAATGCCTTGGTTCAAAAATGGGTTACCAGTGGCATTAGAACTTAATCTAACCTCGTTCAGTTGTTGCTTGTAACCGGTACCGCTTGAACTTATAAAGTTCTGAGTTTGAGTATGCTGATGAGGAATTCTGTTTTGTCCAGTGTTACCAAAGGTATCTATACCAGTTCCTTGGGCCAATAAGTTATTCAATTCAGCATGAGTAGAGTCATTGAACCTGGAGGAAGATGTAGTTTGAGGTCTGATTTGAGCAGGTTGAGATTGGACTTGAGTTGGTTGGGTGTAGAATTGAGGTTGTTGTTGTTGTTGTTGTTGTTGCTGTTGTTCAGCTAAATCATTCAATGATTGAGTATGTGCTTTAGCAGGTTGTTCTGATTGTAAAGCAAAAGGATTGTTGGAACCAGTTTTAAGTGGCTGCAAAGGAGCTTGTTGCTGTTGTTGAGGTTGGCCATAATTGAAACCGGTAAATTGAGGTTGTTGAGATGGTTGTTGGAATTGTTGTTGGAATTGTTGCTGTTGTTGTTGCTGTTGTTGTTGTTGTTGTTGAAAAAGAAGTTGTTGTTGGTGATCTGGTTGGTAAGTTTGTTGTTGATACAAACCAGTAGCCATTGTATTTTGAATAGGATTTCCAAACATATCATATTGTTGTTGAACAAATTGTTGAGGTTGGTAATAACCATTCATATAATATTGTTGTTGTTGAGGAGCCTCATCTAAATCTAATAAGTTTTGATTTTGCAGTTGTCTTTGCTTTCTCATTTCTTCTTCTTCCATAGATAATTTAAGAGCAGCAGCTAAATCTGGATCTTCTTCATCTTGAACTTGACGACGTTTATCATCTTCAGCAGTGATTCTAGAGATTTCTAATGCTCTTTCTAAATCTTCATCATAAGGTTCATCATTTCTTGGAGGTCTAGCACTAGTAGTGTCTCTTCTAGATCTTTCCGGACGTGAACGTCTACCATCTTTATTGGCAGCAAGAGCTCTTTCATTTCTTAATCTTTCATCATCTCTTAAAAGAGAAACCAATTCTTTAGCTTTAACTCTAATAATAGCACCTTGATCATTATCAGATTCATCAATGTGTATAAATTCTCTTAAAGTCTTTATAATATATAAATTATCTTTAGACCAAAGAACACATTTTTCAGAACCAAATCTAACCAAATAATCTAAAACAGTAAGAGATTTGGCAACATGACGCCAATTCTTACCTTTATCATTCAATCTACGATCCAACATATCCATGATTTCCATGAAATCTGTTTGAGATCCATAAGTATTCGAGGCAATTTCTTCCATATCATAAGTGGTAGGTCCCGAAGGATCGTTAGAGGTGGCATTTCTTACCAATACTTGGACGGATGAGTATCCACTGGCCACATTCTTGATAGAACGGACAATTTTAGACATTCTTTTTTAGGCCGCAGCGTTTGCTTAGTTTGATGTCTTTGTTTTAAATCTGGCTAAATATTGATTACTATCAATTGGTGATTGGTGTGTGGCCTAGTGCTCTATCTTGGGGGGGAGGGGCCGGGTGGGGGAAACTAGAAGACACAATCGAGCAAAAATAGCCGTATTTCAATAGCTGGTGAATTGTTGATTTGTTCCTTGGAGATGCTGATAGTGAATTGACTCAACCGACACAGTTCCGGTGGCTTAAGTCGATTTATTGGGTGGTTGCTTCAAGAATGGTGAGATACAAGTGTTACTGTCTTGGGGCGGGTGGCTCGTCCATCGTTAGTGCGGTCGTGGCAGCACCACCGAAATGATCACGGAACGAGATATGGAGGCAGAGTCGGATCTGGAGGAGCATCACTGGGAGGGGGGCGTGCAGGAGGGGGGCCAAGGCTGCTTGGTCATCGCTGCCCCGAACAGTCGCCAGGGACCGGATCCACCATGCATCAGCCAGAACAGATGGTAGGGTAGGTTCCTCCAGCAGCACATGACGCCCGTCACGTGACGTTTTCATCTTCCAAACCACCATATTTGGCTGGTTGTAGGGGATTGAAGTTGCACGGGTGGCATTGCGAGCAGGCTCGCTGGCCATGTAGCGTTCTTCATTATGGCTAGGTGAAGTGCGCTTCCGAATTAGTGCAAGTCACTTTTAGGACCCTCTGGCCCTTCACCTCCACACACAGTGAGCTCCCCCACACAAGCACACTTCTAATAAGAAACCCCCACTGTAGCACCGCCAAACTCATTGACTCGTCTCTTAACTCCTGGAGGCTACCAAACCGGCGATTTTGCCACTTTGTTGTAATTGGCGGTGGCCACGTGACCCAGCTGGAAAAGTCAGGAAAGAAAATAAACTTAAGGGAAAAAAAAATCCAGCAACTACTTCCCAGTTTCTACGACTACAGTCATCCACATAGCCACTATTTGGATAACTTCCCCTGTCCCCCACCACCACCAGCCACAACGTATAAAGCGTACTATCTAGAGCGTTAATATACGAGACAGATCTTTTTTTCCTGGTTTCAGCCCCATACATTGAAAACAGTGAAAACCAAAAGTTTACAAGTGCGATTTTTCGGTGCAGAAAAGGTCGATATTAAAAGGTCAAACACAAGAACCAAAGTCAACCAACCACGTTAATAGAGAAAGCCTCTTACCAGAACCGGCTACTCCACCTTGAATCCATTGAGTGTTCAATCAACTTTAAAAAAAAAAAAGAAGAGACCCAACAAAAAACTATCACTCCCATACTACTTGCAATATGTCAGTTGAAGTCAGAAGATGTCGTCGTTGTAAGAGAAAGAGACTCGATGATGAGCCTCTTGAAGTGCTGCAATATAGAACATGTGCCAAGTGCAGAATCATCGAAAGAAACAAGAAGAATTCCAGAAAACCATTGGCTGAAGAAACCATGCTTTATGGACTTAAACAGTTCAAAGAACAAAGTTTGACTGGAAATTTCATGGAAGAAGAAGGGTTATTGAAAGATGAATTTTTCAGAAAGTTCCATAACAAGCCATTCAACTACGAACGGGAAATCAATGAGCTTTTAAGTAACCCCAACTATGTGAGTCCAGTCACTCAAACGTCTACTCAAAGCCATGCTCCAGCTGCCAATCATCAATATACGTTCAAATCTGCTACCGTTCCAATCCAAGCATTTACATCTGTTGCTCAACCCAACAATTATTCTCAGGCCACTCCTAGAAATATCCAGATGCAACCATACCAAAACCAAGGTGTTCCATCATCATCTCAATCAATTCAACCAGCTCAACTTCCTGCCAAATCTTACCAACAATTACCAAAAGTAGACAAGCCAGACCTTACCAACCCTTACAAGCGTAAGCAATACAGTGATTATACTGAAGAAACCAAGGAAGAACATATCTATAGTGAATTGGCAAAGTTAGGTAACAAGGGTGAAGAAATTGGTGGTGCTATGAAAGACCTTGATCCATACTCATACAAAAACGTGTTCCATGATTTCCAATCATACTTGATATCTATTTTAAAAATGAAACAAAGCAATGAAAACATCTCCAACTTAGTATATCTTAAGGAATTCAATGAAGAATTCACCACCAATTTGGGTAAGTTTGACTCTACCGTAGGTAAGAGTGAATCCAACAACATGAACACCATCAGATTATCAGAGAAACAAGTGCGTACCAATCTTTTAAACAACTTGAAGTCTCTTTACATCGACCCAATTATTTCTATTGTTGGCATTGATTTCAATCAAATATCTACCAATTTAAATGATGTGAAAAATACTTCTTCTATCAAAAGTTTCTATAATTTCATTTATCAAGGATTTTCTGAAGTTGATCATGAAAAATTGATAAAGATTAAGAACTCTTCTGTTTATTTTAACTACAACAGAAAGCATAATTTATTGATAGTTAAGGTCAACCATCAAATGTACAAGCCAAGTAACACGAAATACTCCATAGAAGTCAAGGATAAGGTTGGTGATATCCTCAACAAGATTAAATACGAAAGACCAGAGATTCCCGGTGGATCCATTGACTATAACTTGGCCACTGCTAGAGTTGTTTATGACAAGTTAATTGCAGTATTGGATTTATTTTCTGAAGATGGCCAAAAATTCTTGAAAGGATTGAACAAGGACAATTTTATTGCTGATTTCATCAACTTTGAAGAAGTGTTTGGAGTTGAAGATGAAGAAGAGGAAGAAGAAGCCAGCATAGAAGACGGAAGTGAAGTGGAAGAAGAAGCCAGTGACGATGAGCTCGATGGACGTGTGCTCAAAGGAGTTGAATCTGACGAAGAAGACAGAGACGGCTTATCTATTGGTCAAGTGAACCATATCAATTCTGTGCTTGATGGAGAGTATAGAAAAGAAGGAACTGCCGAGATCTTGGATCCAGTGTTCAAGCCTTAAACAACAGGTGATCCAAAACCTTGCCATAATAAGACTGGTGTTTTAAAGCATATGCTTATGTATAGTAGTGTCTAGAATATACTAGATTAGTA
Organism: Suhomyces maxii; assembly: GCA_030574995.1. NCBI lineage: Eukaryota > Fungi > Ascomycota > Pichiomycetes > Serinales > Debaryomycetaceae > Suhomyces > Suhomyces maxii. The sequence continues at coordinate 404,796 of JAJMGC010000008.1, forward strand.
ACAGTAGTAGAGAGGTTGTAAGTAAAAATAGCCCCCTGCCCTCCACCTTCTGCCCAGATCCATAGTATTAGTAAGTTTACTCGTTCTAGGACCAGCTTGGGTTAGTGGTGATCTTTGGTGGAAAATTCCAGCCAGGGCTACCGCGAATCCACCAGATGAGATGGCACCCAACCAAAAGAAGAAGAAAGGCCAAACAGAGAGAAGAAGACAGAAAGAACACTTATATAGCTTGTATTTAGGGTTAAACGAGTTGACAAAGCCCACAAACCGGAGCAAAGACAAAGCCCCCGCCAATGTTCAATTGTACTGATCATATTGCAGATCATCATTGGGCACCAATCACCTCAAGGCACAGCCAAGACAATTGGTAGAGAGCGTAGATCGCAAAGAAAGCACCAAGACAGCCACCAACACCGCTTTTTTTTGGCACACATACACCCACTATACACTATAGCCACTGTTTACTGCCCTACGTACCAGGCCATCTCTGTTTGGTGTGTGCTCCTTTATCTCTCTTTTGGCTTTTATCGTTCCAGTGTGGTAGATCATCTGGGCTGTGTGATAACGAGAATTTCACGCGTTCTGGTACCACCAGTTTTTTTTTTTTTTCCCTTCCCCCAAAATACCCATACCCATACCCATACCCATATCCCCATCCCATCCCCATCCCTCCATAGTCCCATCCATCCCTTGTTCATTTAGCACATTTCACCAGTACACTTAGACATATATGACATATTGACCTAAACAAACACCATCGTATTTATAGAACTTACCCCGTGAACGGATAAGCCTTTTTTTTTTTCTTTTCGTTCAGACACTTCCAATTACCTCATTTTTTCACTACTCGCAGTTGCTTCAGTTGGTTTCTCTTTTCTTTGGTTTGGTCTTGGTGTCACTTCTGTTCTCTGCACTATCTATCCCTTTATTCTCTCGCGTTAAATATAGATCTACACTTTTTTATCAAGTGTAGAACCAAAAAAACCCAAGGAAAAGTTCTTCATACAAAAGAAAAACGACATTCGCTGATGAAGATACATCCATACATCATCCTCACGTCCGTGGTGGGTCTCGTTCAAGCACTTAAGCTAGATACCAATAATATCACCAATGTTAAGGAAAATGCGGCCCTTATTGCCAAAGGTCTTATGAATTATTATCAAGGTCATACCCATGGTGGTACGGTGGGTATGTTTACTTGGCCATACTATTGGTGGGAAGCCGGTGGAGCCTGGGGTTCAATGACTGACTATTCTTATTTCATGGAAAATGATACTTATGTTGATACCATTAGAGAGGCCATGGAATATCAAGTGGGGGATGATTTCAATTATATTCCTTTAAATCAATCCACCACTGAAGGTAATGATGATCAAGGGTTCTGGGGTATTGCCGTCATGGGTGCTGCCGAAAAGAACTTTTCCAACCCTACTGATGATAGAAAAGCCTGGCTTTCTCTTGCTCAAGCTGTTTTCAATACTATGACTGCTAGATGGGATGAAGCTGATTGTGGTGGTGGTTTGAGATGGCAGATTTTCCAATGGAACTCGGGTTACGACTATAAGAACTCGGTTTCCAATGGGTGTTTGTTCCATATTGGTGCTAGATTAGCTAGATACACTGGTAATGATACTTATGCTGAATGGGCTGATACTGTCTGGAACTGGATGGTTGACAACAAATTGATCATTCCTGGTGCCTACTGGCAAGTTCTTGATGGTTTGATGGTCCACAATTGTTCCGAAATCACTCCTTACCAATGGACCTATAATCATGGTTTATTCCTTTCTGGTGCTGCCTATATGTATAACCATACTGAAGATGATGTGTGGTTAGGAAGAGTCAAAGAGTTATTGAATGGTGCTCAAGTTTTCTTTGGTACTCAATATAAGATCATGTATGAAGCTGCTTGTCAACCTTCCAACTCATGCAGTCAAGATCAAAGATCTTTCAAAGCATACTTCTCTAGATTTTTAGGTTTAACCAAGACTTTGGTTCCAGAAACCGCCGAACAAATTAACGTGTGGTTAGTTAACGCTGCTAACGCCGCCGCCAACTCTTGTTCTGGTGGTACTGATGGTGTCACTTGTGGTTTAAGTTGGTTTACTGGTGGATGGGATGGAAAGTTTGGATTGGGTGAACAAATGTGTGCTTTGGAAGCTCTTAACAATTTAAGAACTGAACATTTCCCAATTTATACTGCCAACAATGGTGGTAGTTCCAAGGGTAATCCATCGGGTGGTTATGCTGTTACCAATGCCGATGCTCCACCATTGAGGTTGAACTCTGGTGATAAGGCTGGTGCTGGTATTCTTACTGCTGTTATTGGTGTCTCTCTTGTAGGTGCTGGAGTTTGGCTTATTATTTAATTGGACACACAAACAATCAATAATCCCAATTTGCAAAATTGGTGATGAATTTCGAGATGCAAATTACAGAACAAATAATAATTGATTTTTAAATGTACGACAAACGAACAAGATCCAGTGGATCAACCGTGTAGAGTCTCAGCACTACTAAAACACCACAGTAGAGTAGAAGGAAAGTTGATCTATATATCCAGGATAATAGATGATAATAACCCCCTTCATGGGCCACTTATATCTACCAATAGTTTAACTAATGGACTTTGTACCTTGAAGGATTTTATTTGGACTTAGAACGAGAATGTTACTAGTAACGAAGTGACCTGCCACTACTCCTTTGTCACCTCTTAATAAGCATTCCATGTATAATGTATAATGTATAATGGTATGAGCCAGGGTGCTGCCAGGGTTGCACAACACCTACTGCGAAAAGAGCCACCTGATCAGCTACTACGAGACTCCTGGGCCTAAGAAAGCTACTCTAGGGAGAAATTTAAGCGTCTTCCTGCAAATTACTGCGAAACTCTCAATCCACCACCAAGTACACTTCCAACGAAGCAATACTACACCAGCATATAGGGTATTCAAATAAGGCTGGAGCCAAGGACATCACCAACAGCCCTCTGAAATCCCAAGTCATAACCAGGAAACCTCCATAACTTTCCCCTCCCCTCAATACGGTATGGTACTCATTAAGCTTCTTTACCTACCAAGTCCTCTCGTCACGATTTACCGCGCGTGACTTTATCCTCAACAAATTGATTGCCACCACCACACCCTTATCAATAAACACCATGAACTCAGAGGATCAATTCACCTCGATTCAATGGGACCGTGATGAGGTCATACAGCCCCTGGAAGATGCCGCCAGTCGTGTAGACCATGCCATTCAAGAAGAAACAGAAGACACCTCCAGCCAAGACCACGAACATGACGAACCAAAAGAAGACGAACCACAAGAGCAACCTTTGGTTCATGATACACATCCAGAAGAACCAATTGCAGAACAGGAGCTGGCTCAATTAGAACCCGAAACCACCCCTGAACCGGAGCCAATGGCTCCTCAGCATGAAGAACACACAGAAACAACTCTTGTGGAGAGTTCTAGAAACTCCGTTTCCGAAGAGGGTTCAAGCTCTATTCCAGCTCCGCCAGTTGGTGCTCCTGGTATAACTAATACTAATACTGTTGTTGAAGCAGACAATTCATCAGAACAAGACGCAAGGATCACCGAACTCTTCGAGAAGTATCCTATAAAGTCCAAGGTTACCCAACCAATTCGTGATGTGGACTCCAATTCCAAACCCTTCATATCATATTTAATTACCACCACCACCGAGCATCCAGCAGTGTTGAAATTGTGTGCCAAAAAAGATAAATCAGAATCTCCTATCAAAGTGCGTCGCAGATACGGTGATTTCCGCATTCTTCATGATAGTTTAACAAATGATTACCCCACATTATTAATTCCACCAATGCCTTCGAAGCTGAGCTTCAAGTACCTTACTGGTGATACTTTCAGCACAGAATTTGTTCACAAACGTTTACATTCACTTGATAGATTTATCAAGTTCATATTCCAGCACAAATATCTTTCTCAGCTGTCTATTTTCCATTTGTTTATCAGTGATTCAAATGATTGGACTACTTTCACTAAGAACTTGAAGATTAACTACAAGGATGATGATAGTAGTGGTGGTTTTGTTAACAAGGTTGTTAATGAAGACCTTATAACAGAAACTGTAATGAACTTTTTGACTCCATCTAAGCATAAACGTGAAACAAATAAAGATATCTTGGAAATAAATGACAAATTGAAGAAGCTTTACGAAAATTTAATCAAACTTGATAAGATCTTTGTGAAATTAAATAGGAAGAACCATGATCTCAGCATTGACTATGAACAATTTCTGGCCCAAATACAAAAATTGTCTTTAATTCAACAATCTGACCAAACAGAACCTGGAACTCCATCCAAGGATGACTCGAATATTCTAACTAACTTTAAGATCTTTTCCTCTTCCCTTGACTATTTCCTGAAGAACTGGTCAGATTTGCACCGCTTTATTGATGAATCGTTTTTGGTTACAATTAAAGATTGTTCCAAATACATTGCCAGCTTGACCAATTTAATCGAGCTTCAACATAACAAGAAGATCGATTTACAAGTATTGCAAGATTATCTTCAAAAAGCAAGAAATGAATTAGCTAGTTTAGGAGGTGGCTCTATAGAGTCCAGACAGCATCATTCTAACCATCCACCTCCTAACCCAGTAATGCCCCATGGTAGTGGTGGAATTGTTAACAATACTACCCAGTTAATCAAGGATACTCTATCAACTTCAGCAACTCCACATATTGGATCCTCCATGAATGACCAAAAGGTACAAAAATTACAACAAAGAACTATTCAATTGGAAAATGAAATTGAATCCCAAACTAAATTGGTCAATGATTTGACTCATAAAATCATTACCGAAGAATATCCAAACTGGGACCGTTTCAACAGAAATGAATTAAAAGAAGGCATGTTGGGATTATGTGACCAAGAAATTAATTTCTACAAGGGTTTGGTTAATAATTGGACTGATGTTGAGCTGAAGTTAACTCAGAGGTTAGACGAGTTGAATTAAAAGTATGTAATGAGATATCTATGATGATAAAATCATAAAGATATAAACTTTACCTTAGTATTATTTTTGGTTCACCAAATTCGATAAATATGGGTCCTATTTATTAGGTAATGCAGAAGTGAATTCTAATTATCAGATTATACAGAATTATAATTAAAATGGATTTGGAAAGATCCAGATATCAACAATTAGTCCCAACTCAAGTAAGTTGGCCATTTAGTGTTCTATCATTTTACTCTATATATATTACTCTCCAGATCGTCTTTTTCAATTCTTAAATCATTTTCCTTTCTATAATTTTTGTTAGGAATTTGCCAATTTTCACCTAGTGCCTTTGAAATATAAGAAGCAATATCATCACTATTTCCTAGCAATTTTAAATCAAACTCCTTATCAAGTATATCATCTCTATTAATTAATACTTTTGGAACTCTTTTTGGAATTTCATCTATAATTCCAGCGACTGGATATACTTTAAGGGAAGTTCCAATGACAAGAACCAAATCACAACTTTTAATATCACGTTGAATTGATTTATGAAAGCTTTTAGGAAGATCTTCACCAAAAAATGTGATATCAGGTTTTATAACACCATAACTAATTGGAACTTCATCATTTAAATCTACCTTACTATAACAATCCAAACATCTAGGAACTTGTTTGTGTCTAATATGTTCAAAGATTTTGAGACCGGTATATTTATTTTGACAGGTGGTACAAGTAGCAGTACCAAAAGATCCATGACATTGGATCAATTTTTCTTTGGAAATACCCACACCAGACTCTAAATTGTCAATGTTTTGAGTATAGTTTCTTAATAATTTATTTTTATCATGTAATAATTTGATGAAAGAATGCAAGATTGAGAATTTATCTTCAGGAGGTAGAATCATATGAGCAATCGAATAGAAAATATTAGGATTTCTTTGGAAAGTTGCAATATTAAAAACTTCTTGGGGATCATTCAATTCTAAATGCTTTAATTGAGTGTATAAACCCTTGAATGATCTAAAATCAGGGATACCCAACAGGGTCAGGATTCCAGCTCCTGTAATAACCATAATTTTTTTTGCAGTCGGTAAATGGTTTAAAAACTTGTCAAAGGTATATTGATTTGACTTGGACTTGGCATTGATTTTGGTACTGATTTTGACATTTTCAGGTGATGAATGGGATTTATTTGGAGATTCTTGAATTGTGGACGTATCCTTGACCAATAAGTTCATTAATATCTTTACCACTTCTTTGGTAGTAGATGGTGCCAGATCTTGAATTACTTTTTTAGGGTAGCCTAAATCTAAAATTAATTTGTATACGTCCCATTTTGATACCTGGGATGGAATGTATCGGGTTAAAAATTTCATGATGCCATTGTGTTTCAAGTATTTCCTGTACCTTCTGTTTAATCTTTTGTCAGGGATATAAGTGTCTATATCTTTAATTGAAGTTAGCTGCAGGACTTGGGGAGATGATAAAGGTGATGAAGAAGTTGGTGAGCGCGCTGGTGGTGGAGTATCAAATCGTGATGGATGCGCACTGATAGACGCCATGGTATCGTCAAGAAGTAAAGGACTAGACTCGTCAGTTTCGCTCGAGTTGACGGTGGTCTCTTCAAGTGGAGGTGTAGGTAAGCTGGGCGGAGTCTGGGCCCATACTGGATATTGGTTTCGTAACTTCAATAGCGTGTTTTCTGAAACATTCGATGTACCTGATACCCTTGGTCTTGGTGGATGATGTTGTTGGCTGGTGATCATGACAATCAAAAAGGACTATGTGTATTCCCAGAAGCGGAACGAATAGGTTCAGATCTGTTAGGTCGGTAAGTTGGTGCAAGTGGGCCTTGGAAGTGGACCTAAGTACGGGTGTAGGTTGATTGTAAAAGTGTCAGTGAGATGTTTTGCAACGAAGGGTGGTGGTGGTGGGTTTTTCTCGCGATGGTCGTGCGGTGATCCCTCCCCGAAATTCACCACATGTCATAGGCGTGTGTGTCAGACTATCTGATGGTATAAAATAGCGATATATCCTAGATACGTTGGAAACGCACGCTGAAACCTCCGCCGAAGGATTCGGAAGCCCCGAGGATGTCGTCTTGGATCAAATCAAATCTCGAAAAATTCAACGTGAAGTCTTTGTTATTGCATACTTTAACTCAGGAGAGTTGCGCACTACTGTCTCAGGGAGGTACGGTGGAAGGACGGATTGGTACGGTAGTCTACGGATTGGTACGGTAGTCTACGGATTTATATTTTCAAGTTGGTAGGACCAAATGTAGAGCGGAAGGAACACGGGATCCCTAAGCGATTCGGTAGCCCCAGCGATTGTGACTACTGTTATAGAAGGCAATGTGCATCAATAAGAAGGCTTCTTGGCCAGAACGTTACCTCAGTAGCGACTCGTTGCGGGTGTGACTCGTCACCATTGCCAGATATTCCTAAAACGCACACGACCTTTCCACATACCTAATATAGTTGCAATTACTCGACTGAAACGGATGGAAAACTGGAACAGAGCTGTTTGTCAGGACGCGCAACACTACAAGGCTCTTCAGGTTGAAAGACGGAATTCTTAGCTTTTCTAGTGCTGATATACCGGGCCTTTCATTCAACAAACTGCGGTTGCAAAAAACCTACGCGTTATCTGTTTCACAAATAGTAATTGCAAAACGCGTTGCCCAAGTGCCCAGTGACAGTTTCCCACTCTCCCACTTTCCACCACTCAAAAGCGCAAGTTAAAGTGTAGGGCAGCACACGGCTTCTCTCCTGTTCTGAATTTTGTAAGTTCGCAGTAAAATTCTAAATATCTATTGACAGTGTTGTATTTGACCATCACCAGCTAAATGAACACAACTTGTCATAGGAGTTACCTTAATTAAGCAACTAAACGATGGTTTATAATTCATTGGTATACTCCTCGTCAACATACCAACTTGTGGATGCTTCCACATGGCCTGAGCTGGTTGACTTGGTCTATTGTCCCTACGCCATTTGGATGATATCGCGCTTTTTGCAATCACTCTGAAGTCCCCACTAACATCGCTGATACCTTACCAGTCTCATATCTATGTAATGAGTGTTGATACATTTTTTATACTGGACAGATGCTCTTCCCTAATCAGCGGTCCTATTACGAGCTACTTCGCTGTCTACTAATACTGGCATTTTATTTCATTTGATATATATATAAACTTTGTTGATGTCACCAGAGGAACAAATACAGCGATTTTTTTTTTTTTTGGTTCAGATCTATTCCAACCAAGAATTATCATACCAACCAGGTGGACGATCCTTTTAGAATTATGCAAATACTAACAAATTCAATTTCTTTTTTTATTTATTTATTGTTTTGCTCGTCTATCTTGCTAATTCAATCTATCATCTCTATCATGATCACTATCCTCACCAACATCGAACAAAGTGTTATCTTCTGGAGCATTCTTCTTCTTGCTGTTACTACTCTTGGTATCTAATTCATCATAAACCGGAGGAGCTTCTGATGGAGGAGGGCGAGAATCTCTCAATTCAAAACTATCATTATCACGACGATGTTGTTCTTCATCGTCATGACTCAATAATGACAAGTCATCTAATTCGAATTCATGCCCTTGATGATATCCAGCAGCTCCTTCTTCACCCTCTTCTCCAAGATCATCACCTCCAGATAATTGTTGAGAAACAGCCAACATATAACTGGTTTCGGTTGGTCTCCATAACCAAGCAACACCAATGAATACAAAGAAGAATACAACACTAGGCCAGAATTCAAGAATAAAGAATCCGGATTTCCAGTATTCCTCAACCATTTCAGTGTTGGTCATACCGAAAAAGATGAAAGATGACAAGGTGAAACCACCAATGGTCAAAACAACAGCGAAAAAGATGATTCTGAAAAGCTTTTCATATAATTGCAACTTGATGATTTGACGTTGTTGATGCAAACTGGCAGTGGTACCTCTAATGGACATTAAAATGACAACGTAGTAGATACACAAGGTGATAGTGACTGGGACCATTGGAATTAATCCGATCAAACCACCAAAATTGTCATCAGAAAGATCACTGGTAGAAGAAGTAGAACTGCTTTGTCCATTATAGTAAGACGAAATAAGATAGAGAAGAGTAGCAACAAGGTGAACCGCAGCCAAAATCTTGGTTCTGGTCATCACCTTCTTCTTCAACTTAAGAGTAACCACACCATAACCTAAAGCAATCAATAATAATAAAAATAAGGAAAAGGTGATTTTAAGGGAGTTCAAAAGAGACAAAAATGCCATGTAGACCACCACAAACTTGGAGTTAGGATTCTTGGTTCTATTGACCAAATCATAGTAAGACCATACCACAATGGTGTCGAAAGTTAAAAAACCAATCATGGCTAATAAGTATCTTTGTAAAGGAAGAATTTGGTTTTCCTTTCTCTTTTTAAAAAATTGGAAACCGAACAATGAAGCAGCAATGGCATAGCATAAGGTCAAAATACCATAAGCAGGTAATTTAGGAATTTCACTGGCATTCAATTCACCAAAGGCATTTTGGAAGTTGACTTGTCCCTTATATTTCTTATCAGACATGCTAACAGTAGACACACAGTAGTAGCCAGTCTTGTTAATTGGATAATCAACATGAGCAGGACCTACGGAACGGAGAACACTGGTCAATATGGTGGAATTGGAGTTCTTACCTTCGTATAAGAACTCTCCTTCCTGTTTAGCTTCACATAACTTGTCATTAATGGCTTGATGGTCACATATATACGACAAAGTACCATCTTTATTTGGTATACCGATCATGCTCAAGTCCTTGTATTCGAAGATGATATAGCTGACATTGATTTCTCCTTCAATGACATCCTTACCCTTTGCATGGTAAGTGTTCTTATCGAACTTGCTTAAAGAAAGCTGAATATGAGGCACTAATGATCCACCCCAATCATGTTTCGAGTATATACCAGCGCAGACTTGCGAATTGACATTGTCATCGAAGTCCACACGGTTGGCACCCGACAATGTGACGAGGGACAATAAGGTGAGTAATGATGATAGGAGTTTCATGTGTTGATTGACTCTCTTTAAAGGATCCTTAGATATTGATGATTTGTTATATATAAAAGTTAGGACTGCGCACCACCGCCAATACAGTTATCAGTGCTACTGTCACGACAACAGCCGAAAAAATAGCGAGGGCTGGACGCCTAAGGAACAGAAGAGAACAGATAAAGGGAGCCATATACATTGAAAAACACAGTGCTAAATACAGCGGTAGACATATGACGAAGCTAACCAAGATAGTGGCTCATACCCAGACCATTGCCTGTTGGATATGGTTGATTAGGGGCTGTGTCAGGAACTAGAGGGTGTAGATCGCTCCCTATTCTTGTAGGTGCTGTCATCTATTTTTCGCTCAGATCAACCTATACTACCGCGACAGTTCCCTCGAGACACTGACACATTGAGCAATTTCCGGTGGAACATCTACCGCGAGGATGCCAAGAGATTGGCGGTCCTAGCTATTCTGATTCTGGGGAAACTCAGTAGACCTAATTGAGTGGACTACAAAGGTTACATTTTTCAATTGTAGTGACTAGTCAGAAAACGGTCCTGATGGATCTGATTAATTTCAACTATTGAAATCTCACCACATCAATCCCATGCTACACCGATATCGACCGAATTAAACTATATCGAGTCCTAATAGCTGATAGCCAATGGTACCAATCCTGTCACTACAATCACTTCTTTTCGTGTTGTCGAAATCTATTGTTAGCTATACTATATAGCTTGCTTGGAGCTGTCGCAGCACTTATATTGTTCACTGCAATTGGCTCGTCTGACATTGAAACTAACAACTTCATTTAATTTAATTGTAGTTGTAGCAGGTTTTCATTATATTCCAGCCCATACCGAACCACCATTTTCATAAACAGTATTGGCCAAGTGTTCGACTTGTTTATCCCAATTCATCAAATGCTTGTACAAAACATTAACTTGATCTAAGTTCAAGATTCTTGGTTGCAACCAGGTAACCACCAAAATTTCATCGATTTGGTTGATATGACCCTTAATCAAGTTCAAAGAGAAACACTTGATAATTAAATGTTCGACGTCATTAATAGAAGTACCAGTGAAAGAAGAAATTTCCTTGAAAGTTAATTGTTTGTTGGTGGTAGATTTGGTGGATATTAATTCTAATAAACTCATGATAATGATCTTCTGTTTCAAGAAAACGTCATATTTGGCCAAAAATGGAGACTTTTTATAGGCGATTTCTAACCAGTGGTTGAATTGGGTCAAGTTACCAGAGTTCAAGTTTTGAATCAAGTTATATAACCAGTTGTATTGACTGGATTCATCTTTAATAACATTTAAAATATCATGTAAAATCAATTCACCAAAGTTATAAATCTTATCACCCAATAAAGCAGCAATACACAATTCATAACATAATTTGAGCTTTTGTGATTCAGATAAGTTGTTTTCAACTGATGATAAGTATAATAATCCATTGGTGTAGTATAAGTTGTAATTTTCATTGATCTTGTATAATTCGGTCTTGGCCAAGTAATAAGCAGAATTGATCTTGGGGTTTTCAAAATTATGACCGTCTTCATCAGTTCCAAACAGATCCTTCAATTCATCCAAGATCTCTTCGGCATCCGAGATCTTATTCAATTTAAGATAATATCTTGCTATTTGTAAACTAACGTAGGTTATCGATTCGTCGGCGTGAACCAAAGCCTTAAGTTCCTTTTCATCGTCTTTAAACTTGATGTTATGACTCTGCTTCAATTCCTTAACATATTCAGACTTCAATTCCAATAAGTTATCCAAAGTATCTTGTGGTTGGTTGTTATGGCTTTGCAAAAGAAAATCAACTACCTTTATAGAGTTCAATTTGGAAGAAAATTGACTGATGAAAGAGCCATAGATCTTGAACTTCAAGTCTGCTGATGCTTCTTCGCATTGATAAAGTTCATCCAACGTCAATGTGAGTTGATGCCATAACTTTCTTTCATAGTAATCTTCAAGTTGATAGATCAAGTTTATCAAGTCGGGCGACTCCGTTTCCAGTCTGAGAGTGGCCAAAACGGTGGAGGAGTCGTAGTCTAAATCCATTGCTGACATGGTGATGTAATTGATGGGGGGTTAGTTGGTTTTATGGTATTGATAGAGGTGAATTGTTGCCACCAGATTGTGCGTGCGCGACCAAAGGCAGTGGGGCCAGTTGGAGGAGGGCAAACAGATGGTGTTGATTTGGGGAGTATGGGGCAAGAGACACCATGCCAGCGCGACTACCGCCGTAGGCAGACTCGCCAGTGCTGGCTTGATGTCTGTGGTATCATGGATTTGGGGTAAAACTATTGGCCTTTTTGCTAAAGTGTGGATTACGTAATATGTTATATAATATTTATCTCGATATAATGCTATGTATATTATTGAGCTGGTTTCCGGACCGTCAATAAATGATATAGAGCTAGAATCCTGTGGTGGTCTCTAGAATAAGATTGGGAGAGATGAGCTGCTATAAATAAGGCCCCAAACTGAAGCCAAACCTCTGCAATCGATCATTAGAAGTCATACCAAGCGGAGAAAAAGACTCGCTAAACAATTGACACAAAATAGAATTAGCGAATTGGTTGATCAGTGGTCAAAAACTCTTTGAACTCGTTCCAATTGCCAAGGTTCTGTTCAAACAATTGCTTACCATTTTGGATATACTTAATCATCAACTGGAGCCATTTCTTCTCTAATTTCTTCAAAAACTCTTCATAAGTTGAGTTGAGCTCTTGAGTCAATTTAATCATATCTTCATTCGTAAGTTGGATCAATTGATTCAATTTATTCAATTCTTTCTTGATCAAAACAGTCTTAAGTTTACCTTGGTTTGCGCCAACTCCGTTAACGGTATTTGGTTCTTCTTCTCCAACGAGCAATTGATTAGAGTATTGCTTGTTGTACCCATTATTTCCTCCGAATAATCCATACCATGACTTCTTAGTAGAAAGTGATCCTCCCTTCTTCTTTCTGGCTTCTATTCTTTGTAATGCATTATTCAAACTTGGACTATTCAAATCTTTCAAATGATCTAAATCACCATTGGCTGAAGAGTTGTCTGAAGAAGCAAAAGCAGCAGAATTTGATGATAAATTTAAAAGGTCTTGGAATTTAGCAAATTTGAGTTTATATAACAACTTATACTGTATAATCTTGTACTTGTAAAATTTGATAAGATGCAAACTTGAAATGTAATATTGAACAAGTTGAAGAATTGGTTCTTGCCATTCAGGAATCAAACTACTTATGACAAAACTTTCAAAATTTAAGAAGGTACTATCGATCGTTGAACCAAACTTCTCTATGGCCAAACTTAAACTATTAGGATCAGAAGAGTCTGAGGTACCTTTGGATTGTTGATAATTGGAAGATTCATAGATTTGCAAAGAAAAGTTGTTTAAATTACCTCCTAATTCGATTAATGTATTTATCACTGATTTATAGTCTTTGACTGTTCTTGAGTTTACCTTATTTAAGTCATTTAATACCCTTATTATGTGATGGAACTTAACTTCAAATTGAATCAAATTTTTTGGGATCTCTTCGAATTGGGTATAATCATGGGACAAGAAATCCGGTTCAAATTCGTCTTCTGGTTTGTGAAGAGTCAAATAATCTTTACCCTTAGAATGGAACAATTTGACTTGATCCTTTAAGTTCATTAAATCTTCATTCAATCGTTTTAAAGAGCTTAAATTATCAATATTAGATTCAAAGTCGAATCCATTCACCGTTGGGAGCAATGAATACAACCCGTTTTGATCACTAGGGTTGATTGGATTGGCCAACAATAGATTATTAGGGATCAAATTGACTGGAGGTTCATTGATTGCATTGTACCAACCCAATTCATAGTTTGGATCCAAGAACTTGTGTAATAAAGGTGAGTTTCTTAATTGTGGAGAAGATTCAAATATAAGTTCGTTTAAGAAGTTCTTGAAGTATCTCTTTCTCATTTCAATTACTTCAGAATCATTAGAGTTGTTGATAGAGTTGACAATTAGACTAAAGATTGAATGTTTCTCAGGAATTGGAGGAATGATAAGGGTAGGATACAATTTGGAAAGGTGATCTCGTAAGGATTTGAACTCACTGTAACGTCTTTTGACTATGATGGATGAGTTGGCTCTTTCTTCGTCTTTATCACTATCTATATATATCTGAATTGAGTATACAATCACCGAAGAATTGACCAAACGCTCACTGGAGACAATATCAAGTCTAAGGTTTGGGTTATTGACATATTCTTGGATCTGGTTGGACAAGCCAATCGAGCTATTGATCAAGTCATTCGTAGGAGGGAATCCTGAAGAAAAGGATTCTGTTCTATGAGATGAACTGGAGCCACCAGTGGTGGGAGCATATGATGATTCATGAGACCCGTTAGTTCCTGCTCTGTGTTGATGACCATAAGGATCGGTCAAAATGGATGGATTGCCATAGAACGAAGGATTGTTGTCCTGTTCTATGTCCTCAAACACGCTATCATTCATGATGGGGGTAATATGATGATATGATGATATGATGATACGATGATACGATGATACAAGTAAAAGATAGTGTGGATGTTAGGGAAACACAGAGTGTGGTGTGCATTTAGTCGCAGCAGCACGAGCAACAAGCGACACTAGCGAGAAATACCATTTACAATATACAAGTAGCCAAAGTGGATATCGACACATGCTAATGGAGTCAATGTAACTGCGAGAGTGATATGAAACTACGCTGGGTACTCGTCTGGGGCTGGCACGCGAGTGATGGCTGGGACTTGTAGGATTTCTGGTCGGTTGAGTCTTGAGGTAAGGGTCCTAGCCACAGTAGGTAGCACTATCTACCATAAACATCGATTCAGACCGTCGTACACACCACCATGGCCCTGAAGAGCCTGGTATAAGCCGTGGTGGAGGGAGGTTTCCGCTGGCATGACTTCCTGGTGCCAGAACGATCGGTTTTGGACTGTTTGGTGAAGATCTCCAACCATCCAGTATCACTCGTGTGACAGGGTGCGGTTGGCCCCCAAGATCAGAATCAGTAGCCAAACCCCACTCCACTCAAACGGTGTGCTCCTAAAAAAAAATATTGCCGTTTCCTGGACTGGTGACAGTTCTACCATGAAGTGACCAGCCAGTGTGGGGAACTCGCCCGTCATCTATTTGCACCCACACTGTGGACAGGACTTGACTCACACCTTGTCGCACGACATAAACAGTGGGTAGACTTCTCTTCTCAGCCAAAGGGCTTTCAATGAAACATAACAAATGAAACACTTTCAAACAAAGGTTTCAACAAGCCAGTCTAAAAAGTCGTTAGCCAATCAAACGGCTTGCCCATGGCTCAACCAATTTGTGGAGTTGAGGTAAACTCAATTGTCGTTGAGGTTGACTCTTTGGACATTTTGCACTCATTCGGGGCACTCTCAATGTCACCATTGGATGGGTCAGTTTGAGGTAGAGCTAACTGCCTTCCAATGGCTTGATAATTACCAGTTACCAGACAAGTTTGCAACCAATCCGCTAGTAATCTTTAAGTATATAAAACTGCTTTGGCTACAGTAGCATTACCAGCTGATATGTACAAGCACTTAAAACAATAAGGAGTATCTATTAGTTATATTACAAATGTATCATTAACAAAAGAATCTATTCACGGAGAAGGCAAAACAAAAAAAGAGCACGATTCATAAAGCTACTAATATTGGAGAAATAAAGCTGTGGCACTTAAAGAATGACATTTGAAGTGGTTGATGAAGTGAGAGAAGACAAAAAGATAAAAGTGGTAGTTGAAAAGCACTCACAACTTGTTGTCGTTTCTCTTCAATAATGCCTTGAATCCATCAATATCGGCCTTGGTAGTACAAGAACCACCACATGCAACAATAACAACGATGTCATCTTCCTTGAGATGACCGAAATCCTTGTAAAGTAAATCGATCTTACCGTAAATAACAGACAATGCAGCCCCACAAGCAGGTTCGACAGTCTTGGAGAAATCACGGTCAAAGTCAACACATGCTCTGATAGCATCCATATCGTCTATTAACTCCAATTTACTGGTGACCTTGGTAGTATCTTTAAAGTTAGTCAAAGATTGTGCGGTGGTGTATGAACATGCTAATGAAGTGGCTAATGAGTTAACCGAGTTAAGAGTGATGATTTTGTCTGCCTTGATGGATTCAGACATGGTTGGGGCTTGGTTTGTTTCAATCAACAAGATTTCGGAGTCCACAATATTGTTGTTAACCATCCCTTCGTAAATACCATTGTAGAGACCACCACCACCAAAGGAACAAACCATACCACGAACTTTTGCAACTTCTTGAGGAGAGAGTTGGTCAACAACTTCATCAACCAAAGTGGAGTGGCCCTGCCACACCAATGGATGACTGAAAGGATGACAGTAGATAGGAGTAGTCTTATCGGTATCTAAGGAAGTCATGAGGTTACGCAAATGTTTATCAGCTTCATTGATGGAGTTCCCAAAGAGAACGATTTTGGCATTGAATTTTGCAAGCATTTCACGCACCACTGGTTTAGCATGTACTGGCATCACCACAGTACACTTGACCTTATAGAACCAAGCCGAGTAAGCAGCAGCCAAACCAGCATTACCACCACTAGATGCAAAAACTTGAATTTCCTTTGAAGGGGTGGCAGAGGCTTCCAAGATGGACTTATAGATAAGGTTACCAATACCTCTCAATTTGAAGCTACCAGAAGGTTGTTCCATTTCATTCTTTAAGAGAATACGGCATGGTGGCTTCATAGGAAGTTGATCGGTAACATCTGTAAGGGTGGTCTTGACATGAGGTGGAGCCAACGATGAAGATAATTCCACTGACATTGTATGGAATCTATGAAATGAATATATGTCAATGAGTTTTGGGGAACTAAATGCTATTGGAGTTGGGGAGATGGACAAATTTAAAGATCCAGCACTTGATGATTTTTCTTGATCTTCGGTATTTCTTTCTAGCACCTTTTTGTATGGGATTATAATTTAACGATCTAGTCAGACGATACTATTGATGAGCACTGAGTAGTGGGTAAGTAAAACTAAGATGGTTGCAAGAAATAAAGGATGAAATATCAAATATCAATAAGTTTAAGTAAAATAAACCAACAAAAAAAAAAACCAAAAGAAAATCCTATTTCAATGGCTACCAATGGGGTATTTAAATCGCTAAGGGTAAAGGTTTTACAGTGGAGTTTTTTGCTCTTAAAATCCATACCGAAGCTACTAGGCCTTCTCTTGGATGGCATTTTGTGGATCCACAAAGGCAAAACAGGAAAGTGTGACTTCGCAGCCACCAAGCACCAGTGACTCTGAGACAGGGGCGCGACTCTGTCCATAGAGACAGGAACATGCGGGAGTGAAGCTCCGTATCAGAGTCAGCTGTCACGCCGGGTACTGACGGGCACTGACGGGTGGGTTTATGCGATGGGCAATGCACCAAGCCCTACAAGATGAGGAACAAGGCTATTTAGTGTGGGAGTTTGCCCGTGGACAAAGAGGGGTTTTCTAGGGTTAGGTAGGGCATAGCGAGCGGGACTGTGGAGACCTGTGGGGAGGAAGGTCCCGGACTTAATGGTTGACTTGTGCTCCGACTTCTATGACTTCTCCTTTGTGGAGCGAGTCTAAACAGGGACAAAACATCCGAACTTCTTTACTGGTTTTGAATAGTTGGTAACATTTACATTTACATTGGATTACTTACTTTTAGGTTGCCTTAAGTTGCCTTAGGTTGCCTTGCCTTTGCATACTGATGGATATTCCTTTTTAGGTGGGGGGGGGGAGGAAAGGGAGGACACTGGTGAGTACAAGTTCCCATCTCCTACCGTTTGGAACACCAAGATGATGGTCTAATGGGTACTCCTGGCAGCGGACATGGCCCTCCGCCATCTGATACCATGGTGGTTGGAAAATTCGCTTTTATAGGGCAGCCCTGGCGTTCGTACTTGGTGTGGTGAAGATTTTTTTTTCTTTTCTATTGTGGGTGTTTCAGGCTGACACTTCCTGGGTCTGTTTCTGGGTGTTTTGTTTGTGTGTCGGGGTGCGATGGGGCTGGAGGCTCGCCCTTTCACCTTCACCTTTGTGGTACCTTGAGATGTGTCTCAAGATGTCAAGATGTCCTTCGATTATTGCTTCTTTTGATCCCTGACCTGTATGCAGCGAACCTGGTCTAATACAACGTCTCCCCTACGTGTCTACACCAGTGCCACAGAGTCCTAACAACAGCAACATGCCACCACTTGGCATGTCCAGTCGAGAAAACTCTGGCAATACCAGCCCGTCCTGCCCGATATCGATCTCCGAGCCGTGACTGTAGCTATTGTACATTGTACCGAGACCTTCCCCCCTCCCAGAACGAACCACCGAGAACTGCTCCTCACCCACCGACCAGGCACTAGCCATATTTTGCACCCTCTCCACATTAACCCGCGCAACCTCTCGCAAGTCCCGGAACTGTCACTCCTCGCTACTGCCGCAAACCTTGCAAACCTTGCAAACCTCGCAAACCTCGCAAACCTCGCAAACCCTTTACTGTTGTGACCATTTGCATCTGATAACGGTTCTCGTGCCCTCGTATCCCGAACAGTGACCTGACTACAATCAAATCAGCCCTTTGGTTTAAATCACTTCTGTTTCGCCTCAATATCCGATCCCTCCACACTCATCGATTTCTCTTCTATTTGAACTTGTTGGTATCTCATCAGGTGACGTCCCAAAACAGACCCCACGAGTACACACGTTCACTAATAATCGGAACTCATCGCCCTTACGATTCCATCCACGTTGGTTACTGATAGCGACCCATCCAGGGATCCTTTTTGGCATTCATTTCCACCATTGGCACTTGCGCTTGTCTGATTCCTTACGATATTTCCGTCCAAATATAATCACATCAACCCGCTCCTCCTTGGGTATATCCGGAAACCAGCCCTTTCAACAGCACCGCTGTATCACCATAACTCCATCATAACTCCATCATAAGTCCCACAACACACTACCACACATGGCGTCTCCGATCTTCATCTCCAAGCCATCAAAATCGTTCTCGTTTTGGATTACCCTCAGAGGCATACAGTTCGGAGTACTTGGCAGCTATCGGTCACTCCAGAACCCCAAGTTCCTCTACGAAAGAACATACTTCCCGCTCTTGACCAGGGCCATCAAGTTGTCGTTGGTGCTCTATGTGCTCTTGAACGTTCCGCTCTACTTCACCAAAACACTCATCTTTTGTTCCAACTACCTTGAGCTCAGTGATATCAATACCAAGCTAGTCGAAAACTCGTTTTACCAGTTTATGCACACCTATGTCAATTTTCATATATTCCTCATCACATTGATCAGTTATGTTGATCCTGCGGCTGATCAGATGTTCTTAACCAACATTGAATTCACGGATAGTGTTAACTCTACCAATTTCTACGAAAATATCATCAACATCCCCAATAAAAAAGACATAAAAATTGATTCCGCCCTGCTTGGTACCCAGTTCAAAGAATTGGTCAGTTCGTGTCCCGAGTTCAAGGTCTTCCTCAAAAGATATGCCAACTATTACCTTTTTAACCTCGTCATATATGCATTCATTTCCTATCCAAGCAAGATATCTACCATTGCCCTCTGTTTCCTTACTTTTCAAACCATCTTGGATAAATTGGGGTCCATTCCATCGTTAGCTATAGTAACCATCCTTAACCTTGTTCCTGGTCACTATACTGGTGTATTTTTGACTACTTATTATGGAACTGCCAATTTGTCTCTTGACCTTTTGCTTCCATATTTCCATAGAATCAACTTCTCCAAATTCGAGCAGAATCAATGGACGAAATCAAGAGAAGGTATTTTGTTTGGTTTTGGCTTGGTCCATTTCTGGTTGATCCAGAAGTTTCCTACATTATCCGTTATTATTTATTACATTGCCCTGTTGAACATGGGCTACTTGATCACAAAATTAACTGATGCTCCTCCTTCAGATACAAAACAACTCATCAATTGGTCTTCCACTCAGTTGGTATGGAATAAGCTGTATTCTGTACTCGATGGGGAGTTTGTTGATGACCCATTTGTTCCGTTCCCTGGATCATATATATTGGACTATACCGATGTTTCATCTGCTATTATTTACTAGATTTGCACTCAGTTGCACTTAAAAACTAAAAACTTTCCTGTGACAGACTTGTTCTCTTCTTGTTAAATATAGACCTGCATTAAAAAAAAAATTTTATGAATATTTAATTACATTATACGTTTCCACTAACACTCACGTTATTATCAGTGAGTTTATTGTACCGCAAAAGTCCTATTTCCTGTAACAAAACAGAACAGTACGGTATCAAGTAAAGCAGATATCAAGACCCCATCGTTCATCAATAAATCATCGTACATGATGTAATCAAATTCTCCAGATTCATCTTTCTTATTGTTCAATTGTAATAATGGAAGGTTGGTTAAAGTACACTTAGACCATTTGTGATTCGTGGTAGAATTCACGAGGTTACCTTCGTCTGCAAAAATATCATCAATCGTCACTCGGAACAGTTCCTCGAAAAATCTGGTGTTTATAGTGATCTCAGCTTCTTGAGGAATGCTTGAAGCAAATTCATTACTGGTTTCTGGTTCAGCTTCCTTAAGTTCAAGATAGTATCGTATAATTATATACTTATCGATCTCTGTTATTGGCATCATTTGATTCACTTTAATATATGTTAAAATTGTTTTGGTAAGGTGAAACTTTAATTTGTTTTTGATTAACTCAATTTCAGAACTGACTACCTTTCTTATTTCTTCTAATTGAGGAAGATCATGTGTGTCTGGTATTAATCCCAATGAAGCGATGATCGACTTGTTGAAATTAAATAAGACCTGCAATTCTTTAACAATACTATTATGAGCAATATTGTTTATCAACGTTAATTGGAAACTAGGAAATATATCGGTTTCTGGAATGGATAATTCAAGGCTTTCCACATCAAGAAAATGAGTTTGTTTAAAGTCTTTGATACTATCAAGATATTCTTGATACTGGTCTAAAGTTATGGAACGACCGTTATCAGTAGGAAATATTGGCAATATACTTGATCCTTTTATCCAAAGATCATTAAGGAATGAAATTGAGGTATGGTTCAATGCATTCTGGTACTGCTGTTCAGCAAGTCCCTCTAATTTGAAAAAGGCAATTTGGATTTCACTTTCTGAAGCGATTTGATAAAATAATACATTTTTTGGGACAACTCTGTACACCACCGTGCATATTCCATTTGTGCCCAATTCTATTCCATAATTTACAAAGGTTCCTTCTAAGGACAGACTAAGATTTTGAAGGTTTATATCGGAATTATCATCACTTGGGGTGGAAACTTCTTGCTTATTGGTTGAATCATCATCGAAGTCTTCTTCGTTATGTTGTAATTGAAAAGTGTATAAACTTTTAGCAATAAATGAAGTCAATTCTTTGGGAGTGGTGGCAGATTCGAAACCCGAATTATACTTGTAAGTTTCAAAAGATCCATTTTCGTAAGTAACAATAATCTGTAGAGAGCTTCCCACCGGATATGTGATGATTGAAGCTATAGCAGAAAAGCTATTGAGGATTTGAACGAAGGATTCGTTGGTAGTGACATTGAACACACGAAGTTTTCCTGTGGAAGACGTTATAAATAATACATTTTCAGCAAAAAATACCCATTCGTTCTTTTCATTCAAGAAACGAGAGTTTCCGAGAAGTGATACAGGATCAGAAAACTCAAGTTTGCCCTCAACAGCATCGTAAGTCACCTGGTAATATACAATGGAGTTGTCTGCTAAAACCATGGCTGAATAACAGCCATAAACATGACCATCTCCAATCCATTGCGACCATTTTTGCTTGGAAATACGAGATTCGGTATCAATTCTAGCAGCCAAGACCAAGTCCTCATTTCGAGATCCAGATAATTGGTACACAAGTATGTTTCCATTTTGGGTGAACAAACTCAAGAATAATGCTGGCTCCGGACCAGTAAGAACTTCAGTGAATGAGAAACCATTGACTTTAAGAGAAAGTAACTGACTGCTATTGACAGAGATATCTTCATCACTATATTCAACACCAAACTCCTTGCACAAGTGGTCAAATAACTGGATTTTGACTTTATATTGTCCGACTTGGGCGTTTTTTCTTTCAAACACAAGGAACTCACCAGAATTGAAAAGCACTCCAAGGTAACTGTCTCTGGTGGAGTGTTGAGTAGGGGTCCATTGGTGGTTGACCACGATCAATTCATTGATGTTTCTGAATAGAAATGGCTCATCCAAAGATGCAACGGTGACTCGATTAAATTGGCGAAGGGGTAAGTTATCCAAGGCTTCTTGCCGTACCACACTGGTTATATGGTAGAGTTCTTTAGGATCAAGCACCACAACTGATTCCACAAGAGAAATTGCATTTTTAAGTTGAGGCAATTTGGGTTCAAGGATGGTGATCTGGGTCTCGTTATTTATGGCCAATTGACGGTTATCGGACCATTGGAGTGGGTCTGTGTATGGGGAAGAAGAGATGGCTCTTTTAACAGTGATAGGTTTGTTCAACGACATGTTGGTGAGCAAAATGGATGATATATGGATTGTTTTGGATATTTCTCGACACTTGTGGTCTTTTTCGAGCTGTGATTATGGTGTCAAGAATGGATCACACTTTGACTGTTGTTTGGCTGTTGTTATCAGAGTTGGTTGAGAGGATGGAGAAGCAAAGGATCCAGGTACTTGGTGGGTCTGTTCGTTGCTGACAGTCTCTATTAAAGATATACCAATGGTCGATACTGCTGGATGGTCTGGTCGCTCCAATGGGACGGATTCCGTGGATGTGGTGTGGTTACTCTGTTGATAAGTTGTGTTTTAGAGGGTATGATTTGTTTATCGCGCGATGGTGCAACAATAGAGAGGACCAGATCAGGTAGTGATGGATTAGTGGTGGTAGGCGAGTGGGTGAGCCAAATGAAGAGCAGATTTGACTTTTTTGTAGTGGCTGGTGAAGCTAATGTTTTCTACTGATCAAGATCGCCTGCTTGTAGCCCCATTTGGTGCAGTGTTCCTTCCCACTAGTAAGCTAATTACTGCGAAATCGCTGGAACCAGCCCACTATGCAAGAAACGAGAACGCCCACCAAAAGTATTGGATCGCCACCATATATCACCTACAGTTCAATATCGTAGTAGTGTTGGTGGGGGTGTTAGGCCAGTCTCGCTCACTGTCGCTTGCCACTATTGGTGGAACCATAGGCTGGTATAGGGTGTGATTATGATGCTATGTGGTTTATCCGAAGAGACTGAAAAATTTCACTAACATCAACAACAGTCTAAAACTGGCATTTGACAATTTGACGTATCGCTACAGGTGAATTGGGAAGGTACTTGGCCAAAGACCCCTTAGCCTACACAATTATCACCACCTACTTGTTCTCTGGTCTACCTCGGGCCAAGACCTAGCCATTTCAACCCTGTGATGTTCTTTTCTTAAGGGTCCTTTGCAATTATCACGCTACAGTCAAAATCCGGTACGTGTCGAGATCGGGACTGATGGTATCACGTAAACTGGCGATTTTGCCAGAGTTATTACTGTCCCTTTATCTTTCACAACGCACAACGTCCTTCGACCAAAAAGGCTAAAAGGCTAAAAGGCTTTAAATGGAATCCGCAGGCTGAAACGCTAAATCTTCAAGATCCACCTACTATGGAACCTGGACCAATGAGCTTATTTTCGCCCGTGCTAAGTGTCGTCTTGGTTGGCCTGTCAAGGGTTCTTTGTTCCATGCTTTGTTAGTGGGTAATACAGTCTTTTTTATTATACTTCATACCTCGAGTCGGATATATTCGTACCCTCGGAAATAAATGATTCATACCAGTGACCGAATATATTCATAATACGACTTCTATCATTCAAACTATCAACTAGAAAAATTCATACCCCTATACCCTACCCCAGCTGACTAACTAATTGGACCAGTCTTGATTTCGACAAATTAGTCCAATTTGTCAAAGTAATCATTTCACTTTTATTTTGGGGTTTGGTAGCATTTAATAGTAAACCTTGTCCCTGGTCTACAAATAGTTCTGTAGCCTATACTATACCCGATTTCCACCATTAATTCACGACCCTAGAATAATACCATTTCCATACACAAGTTGAAATATTCACTAGCATGTCTACAGAACCCCTCGTAACTCTCGGTTGAGATGTTATTGGTAGCTTCTCTCACTCTAGGTGTTAATTGTTCCTTCCTACTTAAGTTTGACCTTTTAACTTTAGATTTACAAACTGACCAAAATTCTTCAATTGCATTCAAGGCGGGGGAATATGGAGGTAAAAACACAAGTTCCAATCCTCTCAGGGCGACCAACAATTGTAGGTCACGCCTTTTGTGAATTGAAGCATTATC